>OY856414.1:331606400-332206400 GCA_963693085.1 Alisma plantago-aquatica
AGACCTCTCAGCTAGCACCATTGTTTGATCACAAAAACAGGTTACGTGAGCAAGAACTATGAACAATGTAAATCATGTGAAACAACAGAATGTTTTACAGAACTATGGCTATTAAGAAATCAAGTCACTTTAGTATGGCCAAAAAGGATAACTAATTTACATAGCTTCTTATGTAATTGATATTTTAACCATTCTTCAGCAAAAAAAAAAAGATATTTTAACCATTCATAGGTAGTTTAGTGGTTGATTCCAAAGGTAGAAGAAAATGTTTGATTTTGACGTTTTAGTGGGCACAGACAAAGAACGGATGCATTCATGGTGTTTTGATGCCAAAATGAATGAATTCATTTATGAAAATTTGACCAGATCAATCTATTAGTATAAATCTACTAGTTTATGCAATAATATTTCAAAATCTACTTGTTTATGCAATAATATTTCAATATTCGATATGTGGGTGTGGGGTCTCATGTGTGAGTGAAGGAAGTTGAATTGTTTTGACGGGGATTTTGATGACAAATTCGATGGTGAAATTATTGAACTAAGTCATGATAGTTTGTGAGCACAATAGATAGACTTAAAGATACAAATTTATGCTAACACAATATATATAGTCTATGATGGTAGAACCTTTAGGTAGGACATGGTACATTAAGCACTAGTCAGTGAGAATTGTGGAAGGCACAAATTACAACAATGAACAATAAAACTTCTAATTTAAATTAAAATTCTATCGGTAGGCCAAACCAAACATTGGAAAATACTTTTGAAGATGTTTATTTTGAAGATCAGTAAGAAGAAGAAAACTAATGCAATCATTTTCAAAGACTTGAGGAAGAAAAAGAGCATATAGCAGATGACATGGAAATTGAAAAGAATAGTATGTCTTGATAATTAGTGTTGGTGGTAGTGTTGGACCTACGGGTTTCAAAAGACACTCTTCATCTATCTCCAAGTGAAAGTCTAATTCTAAAAGTTAAATTAACCATATGTTCTCCATAAGCCTGACTAGTGACAAATTGCATATCTTAGATAAACCCCTCAAGAGTTTGCTCTTGATTGTATGCTTGTGTAGTTAAAGGAGGAAATATAGCAACTGATGGTATGATTGCTAATGGCAATGCATACAAGATATGTTCGTGGTCGCGCCAATTGTACACACTATCGTTAGAAATCATATGATCTCAAAACTGAAACCTAGCGGGTCATCAAAGCCATAGGCAAAACACCCAAACCCATTTTTTATATTTTATATAAAGATCTTGATAGAAATGGAAGAAATAGGAGAGAGGGGTAGAAATAGGCTAGGAAGCCAAGAAACAAAACTTAAATTGCACCCAAAAATCCTAAGAAGCCACAAGAAAAGCAGCAAACATGGAATAGTATCTTCAAAATAGAAGTTTTGTTTTTGTTGTGATTCATCAAAAGAGGATCCATTTGTGGCCTTTTTCATCAAAACACACCTTATTTTGTCAAAATGTCAACAAATGGTCAAAACGCTTTGGAGACTTCTCGAAGGACCAGCCTATGACCATTACATAGAATTAGCCATTGTTACCCAACCATGGTGCTAAAAGGGGTTTCTATATGAAGAAAGAGCACAAGAAAATGATACTCCAACCACATATCCTTCTAACATTATAAATTTCATATCTTCTTATGGCCGCCCTGGCAATGTCTCTTTATCAAACGCACACCAAGTCAAGGTAAAGAATAGACAAATAACCCTCTTCATTTTATGTCCACTATATTAGATTTGTGTTACCTTTCAATGGTAAGACACCATACCAAGGTGTCTCTTTATGCTATGTTTGATAAGCAATGAATGAAGGGGAGGGGAGGGATACTTATGTTAGTTTGTTTGGTTATCATGGGGAGTCGAAGGGAGGGAGAACATGAAAAACAATGTAAATGCTAAAAATTGTCTAGTGACATAGAACGTCAGTGATATATGAATTGGAATTCCCAATTCTTATTATAGATTGTGGTTATACAAGTAGTTCCATGGTTATCAGAACCGAACCGAACCGACCGGTTGCACCGGGAATCGGTCACTCTACCGGTTCGGTTCCCTCCCAAAGCCGGAAATGAAGTCTGACCGGCATCAAACTGGTGAACCGAAGAACCGTCTGGTTTTATCCCAACCGGCCGGTTCTCTCACTTAGCAAATAAATGTATTGTACTACTTGTTGCTGCCATTTTTTGTTATTTAATTTTGAATACTACATAAATGTTGGTATATGCATGTCCAAGAATAAAATAATATTTGCTATTTGGTTTGGTTATCAAGTTATTGTGAGAAGTTATGCTATTACTCATGTTTCATAACTTTTGCAAGGATATTTTCCATGAGTATCAAAGACAATAATATATTTTTTAACTATTAGTGACGTCATGCTGATGTCACCGATTGAACCAGTCAGACCACTAGTTGAACCAATGAACCGATAACCAGAGGCCTCACTGGTCCGCTAACTGGTTTGATTCTGACAATCTTGAGTAGTTCCCTCCATATTTTAGTATTTGCAACGAACTTTTCCTTCATGTATTAAATTCCCTCCATATTTCAGGAATTTCCTCCACGGTCCCCATATTCCTCCGATTATATGCCTTTCCTTTACTTTTTTACATTTGTAAATTTTAATGATCTCAAACTTTTCAGGTTCCCTAACAAAAAAATCTGAATTTTTAAAGTTTCCTTCTACATTAAGCACAAGAATTTATTTTAGTTTACTTTTATTTCATTTCATTTTTCCTCTAAATTTTTCTTTAAGTTTTGTCAAATAATCCTCCAACATTCTATATGTCCCTCCAAGTGACGTAGGAGACTACCTATTATTTGTTCCCATTGGTTTATACTGATTTTTTGAGCCATACTATTTATATTTTTACTCCCACATTTCATATTTTCATCCAACTTTTCTAATAAATTTCTCTCCAAGACTTTTCCCTTCCCCTTGTCTCCACTCTGATTCGGTGGGGATAGAAGTGGTTGAATGCACACTCAGATTTTCCTCATCTGTTCCACACCACTTAGTCTTACCAAACAGCCTAAGCCTTTTTCCCTCCCTTCCCCCCACCACAATGCTATCAAACAGTCGAAGCTTTTTCCATCATGACGTGCCAAACAGGCTCTTAAAGAGTTGTCGTTGGAAGTGCTTTCAACTAGGTGGTTTTTATATCATCTTTCGTTGCCACGACCATAATGGACTGGGGACATGATATCATGGAACCTTGCTAATATGAACAAAAGCAGTCTAAGGAGTAAATGCACCTTGTACTTCAGTGGAATATTTAACAGCAATTCCACCTTAATATATGCATTTTCTATCTACACAAGTTAATGTGGTTTATGCTGACATAAACTGTGTGTTTGTATAAACTCGTCATGGAATGAACTTATCATTTTAGTACCTATGTTTAGAGTTATTTTCAATTTACACCCTTAAGAGAAGTCAAGGATTCTCAAAACTTATTCGCCCTTGTTACTGACAGTTTTTTTGTCATCACATTGAACTTAGAATTCCTCTCATATATTCTTATGATGCTAATTATAACTTACAAAGTATTAGTTAACAAACAAAAGAAATTGAGAAAGAATAATCTAAGTATACAAATTATGTTACCTTAGACCACCTCTTTCGCAGCAAGAGTCCATGTTTGCCATTCTTGCTCAAGTCCATGATAGAAATTCCCATAGATGCTGCTTTTATTTTGCCATTGGTCAAAAGACTCAAAACCCGTACTGAACTAATTGGTGACTGATTAGACTTGCAAAGTGGAACAATGAAGTGTTCTATAGTAACTCAAAAGTATATCAGATACATCTGTGCTATAACATGACAGGAAGGCACGGGAAACTCCAGGTGAGGGACCACAATGTCCAAAATCCACATCCTGGACACAGAAAGAAAGACCATATTCTTTCTGACCGCATGCCCCCGTACTACATTCTTTTATCCTGCCATAATGCATTTCGAGCTTTCATGCATTGCCTCTGCCAATTCAAGAACTTGAGTGTAACATCAGATTCGAAAAGGCGTGGAGGGACATAGAGTTCGTTTTCCTCATCTATCTTATTATAAGTTGCCCAAGCACTTTCCCAGGTGGTATTGCAACGGGGAACATATCCAGGCCAATCCTGATCCAAACCAAACTGCATTGCAATCCTCTGTGGGCAATACTGTTCTATAGAATCCAACCCAACCAATTCACAGGCTCTTAGGCAATGGACAAGTGATACTATGCTATCATCGCCATCCTTCTTCATGCTGTGAGGATGGATAATGACCCACTGGCTTTTATCCTTGTAGAAGGAAGGAGGGCACCAGTCATCTAGATATGCTGCATAGGGGCGCCACAGGAACTCACCTTCGGACTCGAGAGCGGACATGACAGCAGGCAGTTTCAGCCTCCCATCCAAGCAATGCCACCTAGCAGCCCTGGGCTCGTCCCAGTGGAGGAAATTGGGGCGACCGTCTGGCCGTAAGGCGATAAACCTCTCCCACGCCCAGAGCTGCAGAATCTGGAAAGGAGCCCAGGCAACCGGGGGATTCGTCTCGGAGGAAGCAGCCCCATTAGAGATTCCGTGCTCCCAAAGCAATCTCATGTCCCTATAAATGCTGGCTAGAACGGCAGGAGCTAGGGCAATCTTTGTCCCCTGTGCCAGCCGGATAGCGAGGGGGAACACATGCCTACCAACAACATCGAAGGGGGGAGCGGGGAAGACGTAGCGGGAGAGCCAGAGAGAAAGGAAAGCAACGTGCTCCAAGTGATCGCCTTTCCCCTGTTCCATGTAGTAGTTAAGCCAGTCATAGTGAAAGGGCTTCCGGGAGCTGCGGCGGCGGAAGCCTTTGTGTTCAGTGGCCATGGTAACAAGGGCAGTCTCAAACTCCGGTGTGGGCGGGTCTGTTGTGCGGACAGGCTCCCCAACAAGGGGATACCCACCAAGGACGATGACGTCCTCAAGAGTTAGGCTGACCTCGGACCAGGGGAGGACAAAGGTGTTGGTCGCATGGGACCAGTATACCAAGAGACCAAACAGAACAGCTGGATCGCGCCTGACCTCGTATGTAGAGGCAATAATGGCGTCGTATATGCCTGCCTTCTTCCAGAGGTTCCTGTAAAGGGGCTTGAGCTTCTCAATCCACTGCGCCCACTTGGGCTGAGGGTGGCGCCATCCTTTGAAGAGGATCTTCCTCGGAGGCCAGTGTACCAGGCCCCTGGAGACGGCCTCACAAAGCAGCGGGACTGGCGGGACCGCCACGGCAGAGGAGGCGGAACCAGCACGGGGACGAAGGAACCGGGCCAAGCGCCGGACAGCTAGGCCGTCACCGGCGGGGGAGACCATCTCGGCTTCATCCTCCTCCACCATTCCCACCCTTTTGCTCATGTTACGAGGAGAATTAATGAGGGAAAGTAGAGAATTACTGGCGGGCGATGGTTCCATTGCCAAGGCGGCTCATCTGTGCTGCAAGCGACAGTGCTCCATCGTTTCGTAGTAATCTCAATCAGCGTCACCTGTGGGTTGCATCTCAGATTTTATACTGCTTGTCTATTTTCCCCTGGAGTTTGAGCTGCTTCTCTTGCGGCTGTTCCGTGTTTTTTTTACTTTTATTGTATTGTTTGTAGCTACTTTCGTGTTCTACGTTTCCAATGGATAAGTTCAAGCTTTTTGATATGGAAGTTGGTGAGTTTCTATCTTATTTGTAGCTGTGATTTACCACAGTTACATTTATTTTATTTGCTTACTTTTTGTATATGTATCTTTTTCTGCAACCTTATAAGGGTAAACCGGCAAATAAGATTAGGAGTAACTGTAGGTATAAGTTCCAGTGGCGTAGCCAGAGGGGGGGCTGCCGGGGCCGAAGCCCTCCTTTAAAAAATATTTTTATTATCACTATGATACCATGTACAGATTTGTATTTTGTAAAAAAAATTATTATACCGTACAAAATGCGACTTTTAATTTTATGATTTTAATCAATCCTATCATACTTCTTTGTATGAACTACTTAATGGTTAAACTTAATATATTTGTGGATTATGTGTCGTATATACTCACAAATTATAAAATTTATCGTCCTATTATGTATGTCATCAATTATGAGTTTAAGAAATCATATATTTGGTTTCTATCCTACTAAAATTTTCTTAATAGTTTCATATTAATTGTGCTAAGACTTACACAAATTGTCTCCCCTACTTGAATGTAAATCTCTATAAGACTAGGGGGTATATACCTTAAAAGATGAAAATAGTTATACAAAATAAAGTTTATAAAAATATATCATGCATCATGTTGACCTATTAACTGAAATTTGATGTAATATAGTTGACTTATTAATTAACAAATATAATTAACTATAAATTGAGTAAGTTCACTCAATTATAATTATACACCATTGGGAAAAATGATAACCATACATGCACAACTATCACCTTCTATTTATATATATATATATATATATATATTCAAAATTTTATTAATCAATCATTCTCAAATTAAGAAAAGATCTATATTATTATATAGAAATAGATCTAAATAATATTTATTGTTACATGGTATTTCACAAACTTTTTTAATTATATAAGATTTATATATTATAAGTTTTAAGATAAATAACAATTATTACAAATTTACAAGAACTTGAGAAGATAATGATAATATTTCTATCTATAAAAGAAAAGAAGATGATTGAATTGGCATAAGGTAAAAAAAGAGAAGAGAAAAATATATAAATTGTGGGGTAAGAAGGAGAAGAAAATGTGAGAAAATCCATCTAGTATATATAACTTTAATCAAATGGAGAGAGAAAAATGAGGATGACAAGTAAAATGGAAGTTAATAAAAATATATAATTTTTTCTTTCATATGTCTCTTCTTCAACTTTTAAATAAAAAATGTGCATGGATCTTTCATCTTCATTCTCTTCACTTTTTATTTCCCAATGCGCTTCTCCATCATATGTTGTTCATACAACTATATTAAATATTTTCCTTCTTCTTTCTTTCTGAAGTTTCCTTCAACTGATCTTTCTGAAGTATAAGATTTGACTGCTATAACTTTTTTGGGTCTTCCAGTATGACATCACACACTAAATGATGTCATATTATATTTTAATGCTTGTTATCCACTTAAAAGATGAGTATGTTCCCATTTTAAGATAACAATTATTTTTCTTATGCATTGCCAATTGTATGCACATTGCACTGATCAAGTGATCATGAATTATGATTATATTGTTGATCAACTAATTGTTTAATCTGAAAGATATGTCAAATAATATGTTAGTTATGACCTTAGACATTTAACAAATTCATTATTTTGAATAGTGATTTTTATCATTTCATTTATGTTAGATTTTTTTTACAAATAGCTTATTTTATATTTTATATGTTGGAGACAATTAGACACTTATTAGGTGTGTTTTTCTTTTTATTTTTCTCATCGTCACTACTCATAGTAATTCAGCCCCCCTGTGGTAGATTTCTAGATCTGCCACTGGGTATAACATGTTAGCTACAGTAGACAAGCTGTAAAATTCTGATAGAATTATTGCTACCATTCTTTCTTAGCTCTCATTTTCATTGGAAGATCATATGTGAAACTACCCAACTTCTTCGTCTTCGTGGTACTCATCTGCCAAGTTTTTTTTTATTGTTGGAATGATTTGAACGTCTATGTATCTAAAAGCTATGATCTTTCTCCATTTGTTCAAAGCAAATTGTTCACCTATGTTTACGTTATTGGCAATTATATTGTGGGTCTTGGATGGGACAAATTTTCATAGTATACAACAGATTACAAAACGTGCCTGGCCTATTATATAACCAATTTTAATTACCGGTCAGCGGAATACCTACCTGGGACACACTCTCTTATGATGAAAAATGGTCATATACTTAGAAACTGTTTGTTTTAGAAAGACGTATGGGATAGGATAGTGGTGGTCTAATAGGACCCTATAGACAGACAATTGTAAATGAGACCAGGACATCTGTACATGAGGAGATGGTGCCTCCAAATGTGAAATAGGTTCCGTGGTTATTCCAGAAGTCATGCTATTGTTATATTTGTTTAACAACTCAATATCTAATATTTTACTTATAGTTCAATACAATTATGATCATTAAGCTGCTTATAAATTATTATGCAAACAAATAAACAATAGGAGTCAAAATTCTACACCTAGAAAAATTGAAGTCCTACTTATATATTTCTTTTTCTATACAATTGCAACTTGATATCAATAGAAACATTTGCTTGCTATAAATTATGATTCTCAACAATACTCAACAATACTCATGACAAAGCTCTAATCGAATACACTCACCCCAATGTTCATACCTTTCACATCTTCAATGCTATTACACATCATCTAGGAATACGTTTCATAAGACATTAAAATATTTTTATTTTGTTTGCAACTAACATACCATCATCTATTAGGAAAATATATTTTTTTTTAGTAAAGGCAACTTAAACTACTATTTACAATCAATATTAGCCATGACATATGACTTGCAATAACTACAACAAGAAGATTAACATTGATTATATTATACACTGCTCCCACAATATTGTTATAAAGAATCTAATGCTAAATTTTAGTGACCAAAATTGCATTTTTTCTTCAAAGTATACGACTTTGATTGTTTTTTTCTTACTTGACTTAAATCATGCCAAGTGCGTCGTATAGCTTCAGTTACGGAATGGTACTGATACAACACACACTACCTTGGTTGGAAATTACATAAATTTTTTTCTCTATAAACGTGAAATATAAATGACCCTCGGGAAATATAAATGACCCTCGTGTTTTCGAAATACATGTTTTCACATATTAACGTAAGTTTTGTGATTTTTTTTGCATAGGTATGATTTGATCTCATTCGGGAATAGAAAGTTCAAGTTACAAGAATGCATCTTATCATAAATTACTAACAAAAAAAATATTAATATTTCGTTTAACTAAATTTCTTGAAAGTTTATGAAGAACATAGAATCAAGTATTATGTTGCATTAATAATGTGTTGTGTACATATTAAAAGTACGCTTTTAATAAATAAGATGTTTCAATTCGCAGTGTGTGGTGGATGACATGAATGTTGCTTTGATAGACATAAATGTCAGAGTATTTAAATATTATTTTGTGTAAATATGAAGAGTATAGTTTCAATCATATACATTAGATTCTATGGTTAGACATAAATGTCAGAGTATTTAAATATTATTTTGTGTAAATATGAAGAGTATAGTTTCAATCATATACATTAGATTCTATGGTGTGTGATGTAAAAAAAAAATACCATTGCATGAAAATCACTTACGTATATAGTGAATATGTCAATGTATATGCTTATTTATCTAAAAATGTTATCTTCAATATCAATTGAGTATCATGTGCTTGGCACGTGCCATTTTGCTAGTACTAAAAAAAGGTGAACAAGTCTTCTTAACTAAAATCATGCATATTTGTTCTTTTTAGTCTAGGACCAATGAGAACACAAAAGTTCAAATCTGCTACAACTGCTCTTAAACTTCTCTCTTTTTCTCATAGTTTCAACTTACGTGGTATACGAAGGGAAGGGGATGGAAATTTTACTTATTTTAACGTTTTTATAAAGCATAATGAAGAAGGGATGCCATCCAAAACAAATATCTATACAAAAAACACGAGTCGTAATAGTGTTGGGTACGACTTTGTGTACGGTTGTGTGCTATATATTTTTATATTTCTCTCCAATTTCTATCCAAATATCTAAGAACCCTTAATATTTCAATATTTTTCTTGATTCACTCCTAGTTCTTGGGTTCCCTCCAAATTTATATATATCTAGTTTACTTTTCCTTAGAATGTAATGTTTCCACAAAAAATTGTGTTAGTTTTATTTCTTTCATTTTCTATCTATGTTGTTCGTTACATTTCAGCTTAAGTTTGTTTTGATAAATTCATTTTTCCTTTAAGGTTCTATATATTTCTCTAAATTTGGCTTCCAACTTTCTATTTTCCCTTCCAACCTTTCTTATAACTATAAGTGTTTTGTTAAGTCATTTTCATTTTCATCTCTAATTTGATCTAATAGGAAGAACTATAACATAACAAAATATGCAAATCTTTTTCATTGATTTCCCACCATGTCTTTTCTTTCTCGTCACTTTATCAAACATGATTTCCACTCCATTCTCATCATTCTCCTCCTCGGTAGATCTCTATAGGGGCAAGGGGAGGCCCGCACATTTTTTTAAAATATTTGATATTAAGCTACCATGTTAGATTTTTTAGAAAAAATATTATGTTATTCTATGCCATGGCCGTCCAAAAGGATTTTGTATACTTAAATAATTATATACATATAATTATGAAGTATAAAGAATTTGATAGGAGTCCAATGTCATAATACAATTCTCATATGCTTAAGCTAACTAATTGAAAAAAAAATGGTTGTTGTACGAAATAATGAAAGGACTTAAACAATCAACTACAATTTTCTTAGTATGTTTTATTAACACGGTAACAGTACACCATGAAATAAAATGATAATTTAACCATATTATATATCTAAAGATATAAAATCATAGAAAAATCTTAAAAATAAATATATAAATACATAACGTATTGGATAGATTAAACATGTATACAATAATTTGTGTGGATTTAATGAAAATGTTATTTACGTGTGACAGTGTGAGCTAGTAATATGAGACGAATATAGTCAATATTATAGATTGTCTTACCTTATGGTAAGTTTGATATGTGACAATTATATTGGAAGAGACGGGAGGATGATTTAGAGAAATATGTTTGATTAATTTGTGGAGGAAAATATGATCTGTAAAGATATTTTTCTTTTATATTGATTATTGAATACGAAACTAACTTTTTTCTACATCTCAATATATTTCTTACTAAAACTTTATCCAATTATTTACGTTCTTTTCTATTTCAAAATCTTAACATGGTATATATATATTCTTTTGGGTGTCTAAATAAATTTTCCTTCAACTTTCTTATACATTTTTATTATATATATGTTTTTTCTCTCAATGTTTTGCACAAATATTTGTTCAAAATCTTTTGTACATATTTAGTTTTCACTCTAAGCTTTCTGTCTTATTTTCTTTTAGATCACCCTCTAGTTTATGATCTACCACCATATATTCCTTCTTTTACTTGTCTTTATTCTAACTCGTTGGTGATACTTGAAAGAAGAAAAAATCTTTATCACTCATTTCCTCGTGTTTTTTCCCTTTCCTACGACTTACTCAAACCAATTAGGAAAAACTTTCTCTCTTCTCATTCCTTTTCTGTCTTTTCCCTCCTATCATACCTACTTTATTGCTTTCAAGATGTTGTATATATTAGTAAGGTTGATTGGTTAGGCATTACTTAACTATTTGCATGTTTCAGGGATCTCATTCAATCCATCTTTAATTAGGTCATCATGTTTCTTATTTTACATATTCAGCATCTTGTACTCATTACTAGTAAAAAATAATTCAATCATTTTGATCCTTCAGTTTTCTGTCACCACTCCTATGTCTGAATGCCACAAAAATATTTTCCATAACTTCTTTCTTTTTTATACTATGATTGTTTATTTTGATAAATATATCTTTGTGTATTTAAAAATTACTTAATTACTAGTTACTCTATATATTCAAAGAAGTAAATGTCAAGTTTTTAAAAAATACTAGTTATTTTTTTGTATTTAAAAATTACTTAATTACTAGTTACTCTATAGATTCAAAGAAGTAAATGTCAATTTTTGTGTATTTAAAAATTACTTTATTTGAAATCCTATGATATTTTTGCAACTATATATTAATTTTAACACCATATGTCAACTTCGAACATATATGTTAGTTCAATTTTATGAGTTTATTATTTGTAGTTAGTTTTTACTTTTGTATGTCTAAGGTTTTAATAAAAGAAAAAAGAAATTAGATTAAGATGGAAATCAGACATATTATGAATTTAAGAGACTTCTATATGTTGTGTACTTTTGGCCTTCCCCCACAAAATCTTGTCAGGGTCTGCCATTGTTACCCTCCTATCATAAAATTGCTAGTATTATCTTCCTTATATCAATTAAACAGATCCCCATTACTAGTATTAAAAATACAATATTGGCTACTAAACATTTAACTTCATAAATATCATAAACTAAATATCTTTGTTAGAATTTAAAATGTAATTTAATAATATATATGTATCTGTACTAATATTAAAAATACAATGTTGTCATACTAATTATTTTTATACATGTTTTTCTTTGAAATATTCAAGCCAATCAAAATATTGAGCATTCAAAAATAATAATAATAGTATATATTTTTAGTATTATACTCTATTTTCATTTTTTTATCTTATCTCTCTCTTATATTAACATGTCCACTACTCAATAAACCACTTTATCTTCCTCTCATATACTTATCTCTCTTTTCAACAGAACCTTCTTTCCTTTGTTCCTCCGTGTATGTATTTCTTTCTCCTAAAACATGTGGACTTTCTAATTCTTTGTCCTTAAACTCCCACTTTTCTCCTTCCATGTAAACAACATAATCTTATTAAAATTATTATAGTATTTGCATTGTTTTATTTGAATAATATCCTTCTGAGGCCATGTTTGATTGGTCAGATGGAAAAAGAAATGAACAATAAATTGGAAAAAGGGAAAGAAAATGACCTGCTTTCTACCATTTGTGAGTCAGTCTTCTGCACTAGGAGATAGGATGATCAATTCATGTCAGACAATTAGTTATGTAGTCTGCACTTTTTGTCTCAAGACAAAGAGATTTCAAGAAAGTAGTTAGGCGTTGGATTTCACCCAAGTTCCAACATAGCTTTACTTTATCATGTATATTATTAGTGTTCTTTGCATCCAAATTATTCACAACTTTTATGAAAAAATATTGGAGATTAATTTCTATATGAAACGTGCGGCTTTTTACCAGATGTGTTAACATGACTCTCAAATTAGAAGAATCTAAAAATAAAAATTATAAAAATAAATAAAAATCGAACAGTTGTGTTATTTGAAACATATTCAAAGATCATGTTATTTAAAAGGAGAGGAGATTTCTCTTTACATAACATATGTAGAAGTTCTTTTAAAAAACTTTATATGTGAGTTCAAAATAGATTTAATACATAAAATATTATCCTGATCTAAATAAATTTATTTTTTGACGTCGTAGATGTCCCCGACTAGACTCATGTTAAGGCCACCTCAGGTTGTGGCCTCACCCAATCATTTAACTAAACAGTCATGTTTAATTTGATGACACATCTTCTCATGACAACACTTCTCACCCTTGTAATACAACAACATTAGCTGCTGAAAAGGGAACAGACACTTGTCCAAACTCCCACCCCACAAAATGTAAGTCTAGAATAAAAAAATTAAAACACGTACATGGAAAAGAAATGACTTATCCAATGTGACCAGAAAAGTAACTTGGCCATGTATGGATGGGAAGTTGGAAACAAGTTAAAGTGAGGTCGTAAACTAACATTATTGTGAATAAGAGATTGTGTATCGTGAGTGAGTATTTGTTTCTTTTGTCACCTATTTAAAATAGTGATGTTCCACTGTTTATTAAATAACTATCATCACTATATTTTTTCCAAAAAATATTGTGATATATATATAATGAATTATTATTTTATGTAAAACCATAATATGGATATTCAATCAGCATATGCAATGTATTGCTTTTAAGTTTCGATAAAATGACAATTATTATTGACTATGAGGCAGCTATTGTTTAAGGCCCATCAATGTTAGATTTATGGGTCTGCCACTAATCCTATCATAATAAATTCTTGGACACAAATATTATTTGAGTTCCCACTTTAAATCTTTAGTTTTGATATAGGTATATTGCATCACACAATCATGTGGAAACATACAACAAACAAGGAGTGAGCATTTGGTTAATTTGACTGTTACACTCAATTCAATTAAATGGTTAATCTGAGCTACAATATTTCAACCATTATCTGACTAAATGAGAGTATGTTAATACAGTTACAATTAATTAATTAATGCTAATTCAATCAGTTAGTTTGGTTAACCAAATAATTCTCATCTAATGATATTATTTGACAATACTCATAAAATTTTGAATGCATGTTATATTTAATACTATTGCATATAAATATAATGCTTTACCATTTATGAAAACTTGTATATATAAGGAATTTTTGTAAAAAAATATAGTATATATCTATGTAGGATATCTATTATGAATAAATTGTGGCTAACTCAGTTAACTAGATTAACAAAAAAATAATTTTAACCAACAAATTAACATTTTAACTGATTAACAAAAGAAAAATTAACTATTTTGGTTGAACTAAACAATTTGTTTAAAATAGTTAACCAATTGGTTAATTGGTCATTAACATAATTTTGCTCACATCTACAACAAACATTTGTAAGCTCATTATGCAGTTTGTGTGTGTATGCGTGTATAAATCGGATCATGCAAAATATAATTTGAAATGAAGGACTTGATATATTTTAGCATGAAGAATTCTTCAAACAACATTAATCCACATTACACAAAGAAATAGAAAAATAGCATGTCTCTACTCTACATAATTACCCACATGGGACACATCATGCTCTAAAAGTCCATCATTACTAGAAAATTGTGTAATGATCATAAGGTTCACTCATTGCAAGAAGTATATAATAAACTATCTTAAAATAACTTCTCAATAGTTATACTGACGATATTATTTAGCATGACTGTTATTTATCACCAAAATTTGATCAAGTTAGTTAAGGCTCATCTTATTGCATGGAAGTGCGCACCAGGTCATATAGGAGCAAAATTAGAAACATTATGTTATGTATGGCAAGATTTCTCCCTATTAGTCTCAAAAGATTCAATCAATATAATGAAATTTAATTTATTTAATATGAACTTCAACAATTTCTTTGAACGTAGAAAATGCATTATGTGATCATTACCCAATTTAATGGATATAAACAACAATCATAGTACTTTTAACATATAACAATCATAATTCAATTAATACAAATCAAAATTTAACTATTGTCATTATCTTACTTATCCTACATGGCCTTGAAACTAAAAGCATAATGATAAAACATATATAACATCCAATTTAATCATGGTAATTGTACATTGTAACATGACTAACTTACCTTGAGCTAAGAGAAACCCTTATTGCAAGTTTATTTCTCCTGAAATGATCTAAGTCATCGTAGTAGTTTATTATTTATTAGATCCCTATATTTAGATCAGCATTGCCTTAAACTTAAGTCTTTAGGAATATAGGATATGGTCTTGGTGGAATCAGGGTTTGGAAATCATGTAATTATGTTCCTCACATTTATGCCATGACATATGAATTTACTATAAGTTCTGGTCAATAGAAATATACCAAAAGTTCCACATGTACATACTTATCCATCCACACCGCTAGTTGTCCAATTTGCCTATATGGAGTAATTTGAGTTAGCCACGTGGCTCAAGACTTACTTAGGTTGTGTGGTTATGGTGGATAAAAAAGTGTCTGTGTGTAGAAGAATACCCACATAACCATTACAAGTCAATATCAAAAGGGGTTACATCATTAATCGAACATTGTGATTGCTCCAACAAAACAAGATGAATAACAACACTACTATAGTGGAAACTATGGATTCATACTTGACCAAATAGATTAATCATAAGAAAAGAAAGGGTTGAATCATCTTACTCATTCTCATTTGACTAGACAAGCCCAAGGAGGACCATTGAAGTGTTCACCTCTGAGGTGTTAAGGAGCATTAAAAGTCTCATATATCATGGAAGGTACAGGAGAAGCTAATGGGGGAATGGTACAACCTAAATCACACCACCTACTTACCCTATAACACGCTTCATGGTGACTTGGCAAAGGCACTCATGGGGAAACAAATTCATGTAATGTCTAGAGAGTGCAACTACATGGTTTGGTCAAATGGGTGATAGAGGAGGTAAAAAGGGAGAAAATCAAAATCACTTGAATTATCCTCTTTGGAAAATTCTCTAGGCTTCAATAAGAGGGTTGGGTTTCTAGTTTGATCAACATCTAGTTCTAGGTGGTGGGTAGATCTATTAGTGGTTGAAGTAGTTGTTGAGGGTCAGGGATGATTGTTGGGGGAAATTAGGGGAATGATGTGGGACAGATTTGTGGTCATCCTATGAAAAATTTAGGATGGTTTTTTATAATTTTTATGTGTTAGGAGGTTTTCGGTAACTTTGGTCACAGAACAACATTACAGAGAGAACTCCATGGTATAATCACAATATAAGTAAATCAATCTAGTGATACATAGATGAAAAATCACAAATGAGCTTAAGTGATTATAGTGGTTCCACCTTGAACTGGCATATATAGCTACACTACCTATAGAGGTCACCCTTGAGATTTTTTAACCATTTGAGTACACCTTGTACCACCTCACCAAGAGCATACACCAAGATAACTCTATTTTCATTCCAAGAGTAACAAGCCTTTTCGGATTAGGACCCAATAACCTATACAAGGGTCTACCTACCCTTACATAAGGACACCTACCCTACACTTTCCTTATCTAAGAAAGAGATTCAGTAAGGGAACAAATATGGGAGAGGTAATTGAGAGCCTCACAAGATTACAAGTAAGGTTTTCTCCATTAAAAACAATTCTTGATCACTTAATTGGATTAATTAAGTGTAATCTCTAGAAGGAATTTAAAGCCTCTTTGAGGCTTTGTCTCAACAATAAATATTTGGATACTTGGGCAACCAATGGATGATGCAAATGGTTTCTATACATGGTTGATTTAAGGGAGTAAATATAGATATTTATGTGGGAGTAGGTGAGGTCCCATCAAAACTATTTTTACTTTATTTCATGCATAAATTTTTATTATTGCACCTCTAAACAAGTGATTAGACAGGTGAATCCAGTTGAAACTTTTATTCCAAAATCTATAGTCGGTGACTATCATGTGCACACAAGAAACATAATTAGATGGCCTTTTCATAAGGAATTTTAACTATGGATATTTCCTTTTGAAAATATCAAATCATCAAATGGAATTTTTCTGGGGTAATTCCAAATGACTGTGTCTTTTCACAGGTGTCTAATTCACATGGTTATATGGATATTTTCTAAAGAATACCAAATGATTATATTTATTATCTTCAAGTGCAATTCTATAAAGGAAGATCATTGTTTTGACCAAAATTCATGACATGCAATTCTATCAATATTCATAAACCCTAATTTTTGACATTTTTGCTTGATATATCTATAAGGAAAACTAAATGACATATATTAAATTGATGTTATGACCATGTAAGTGGGCTTTGTCATTATCATCTCAACCAATATATATTTGACCTTATACAAGGCATTATATACAAAAAAATGTATTACAATACTAATTTATATAAATACTAAATGTACTAGAATGAAGTTGATATTGTTGTATGCCTTATTAAATTCTCTTTGGCATATCCTTTTAAGTGCATGGAGTGAGTCTAGTCTTCTAAAACATATTTAATAGAATCATTAGACACCATAATATGTAATAGTAAAGTCATCATAAACATATTGGGTTTATACATAGCCTAGATTTGGGTTCAACATCCTCCCCCTTTTGAATATGAAAAAACATTCATCAAATGTATTGAATGACACAAATTACGAGTTTCGTAAGTTGGAGTTCATTTGGAGGTTATTTGATGAGAATTTTATTAACTCCCTCAAGTCATGTTATGTCACATGGTCTATTAATTTTCATAAGAATGTAATACCAAGCATCCAAATATACATGTGCAACGAACCTCATATCTTTTACCTCTTTGACATATCAAAAAGTGGGGGGTAGAAAAGCAACATCAAAAAGCTAGTTCAAGATATCAACCATTACACAACTAACAACATTGAAAATGTTAGCAATGAAAGCAGCCAACCACCATTTATCACGCTATGAGTAACATCAAACTAATTTTCATATAATAGTTGGCACCTACTAGATCAAAGCTTTGGGAATCCTTAGGTTGGATGTTATATAGCTGTAGCCTTATTTTTTATCCTCACCTACAAACATCGTATCCCCAATCATACTTAAACCAGTCAGTAAGTACAATTGAATATTTTATAATATAAAGTAACATATAATTTGAGATTTATAATATAAAGTAACATATAATTTGAGATATTCAACATTATAAAAAGTAGAAGTGACCTTTTATCATATGCTTTTATTTGTCTTATACAAGGATCCTTAAGTTTACAATGAAGTACATTTTCTCTTAGTACCTAAGTTTATTTTATATTTTCCCCAAAGATCCTCTTAAATTGTACTTAAGTGTCTCTTGGATTTCACCAAAGTGCCTATTAGGTTTGCACCAAAGTGTCTCTTAGGTTAGCAATGAAGTGCCTCTTAGTGGTTTACACCAAAGTGCCTCTTAGAAAGGATCTTATATAAGTTTCATTAACTTAATCTTATTCTTGAAAGGTCTTAAATTGTGTTCTTAACATTCATGAAAATTATAATAACTCTTGAAATAGAAATAACATAGAATGACTTCGTTGTCTCATAACTTTTATCTTTATATAAGAAAACAAAGCATGACCAATGTCACTTCTTAACATGTCTTGTTCTGAAGCCTTGGTGCGCTTTAGAGGCATAACTATCATCGTTCTACCAATATTTATTTGGAGATGTGAAATATTTAAGAGTTTAAAATATGGATATGCCTCATCATGATTGGTAAATTGATAATTTATCTTAGGGTCGTATCAATATCTTTAATCAGCATTTCATTCTAATAAAATTGAGAAATGATTTTCACTTACAAAAATCATATCATATCACTGGATTATTGAGAAGTATAATTAAATACAATTTGGAACAAAAAATAAGTATATTTAATGATATTATGTCTGCAGCCTCATTCTTAAGTTTCTACTATAGCTATATTAGGGTATGACTGACTTAAATCACACTTCCAAAATGGAGCAGATATAGAGAAGTCAGACTCTTAAATTTATAACCTGACTCTCAGGCCCCGACAACTATTATACGGGGTCCGGAGTAGTTGGGGTCTAACCACAAGGACAAGGGTGGTGAGTGCTAACAATGAAAGTCTTATCTCAGTTACAGCAACCAAGAAAGGGTAGGTTAAGATGTTGTTCCTTATGGAACGATTTTACTCCAAACAATCAAACAAATAAAAGAAAGATAAGGAAGCAAAACAAGAGAATAAAAGTAACAAGAACGTGGTAAAAACATATAGATGGGAACTTGGATTGGGTTTCACCTACCAACATGCAATACTCACACCCTTTTGTACACCCATAGAAAGATTACAAACAATCATCATATATGTCTATTCTCTCCTCTCTCGAGCTTAGGATAAATCTAGATTATAAGGTTGTCTCTCTTTCTCTCTCGAGATGGTAAACAAGCATCTGCAAAAACAACCATATGATCATTAGCTTTATCATTCTAATATTCTCATGCATTCATGCAACTCCAAAGAACTTAGATAAGGTTAGTGTTACTCTTTCGAGACACTAACAATCAAACATCACAAGATGGTAGCTAATCATATAAGTGAAGCATTTGGACTGAGTGAATGGAGATGATCTTTGCTAAGAGCATATATATTCCAACAGATGCAAGGATATGCATTTTGGGAGAGCCTTAGTGGCTACTCCCAACCCAAGTAATGAGTTTAGCCACTCATGTTAGTGAGTAGAATTACAGATTTACAGATGAATGAGAACATGGAGTGTTATTGGGAAGCAGGAGTAAAAGAGCGAGATGAAGCGAGATGAACGGAATAAGAGGAGAAGATGATACACTGATTACATCCAATGAATGTCTACAACCGAGTTTGCCCTATTGAAACTCGGCCGATAGGCACCAATGGGTGTTGCCAACAGCTGCGATCGGCCGAGTTGCCAATACACAGAACTCGACCGATTACACTGTGCACAGAATATACATTTGGCTTATTGAGTGAGAATTTCCCTCTCAACTAGATTTTCTCAACCAATAGCCTTATTCTTTGGCACTCTCATTTGGTACCTTTATATATGCATATTGTCATGTTCTAAATTGCCTATCTTGCATACAACTCTATCTCTCTAATTGCTCTAAATCGGTATATCTATATGTTGCAATTACTTGCTTTGAGTTGTTTTGCAGGTTTTGATGATGATCTCTTGGTTGTGTCTTAAATTGCTTCCGTTGTGCTCTAACTTGCTACATCTCTCTAGGTGTATATCTTGTTTTGATACAACCTTGACGTTCATAGGGGTAATCATCTTATGGTAAGGATGCATATCTAGTGAGTTATATCCTTTCATGCGTCTAAAATTGCATATCTCTTGGTTTGGATATATCTCTATATCTACTCATAGCTTGCTTTATCTTGTGTATCTCTTGCTATGATCTAGATCCTACTAGTAGTCCTAACTTGTGATGTCATCTACTAGTAGTTCATATACATGTAGTTCTAGCCCTGTTTTTAATTGGCATCTTTGATCATCTATATGAGATAAGATACAAGCATAACATTGTGATGCAGGGTTCATAGATCTACATGATATGTAGAAATTGGAGTATTTTTTGGATTTTTATGCAGGTTTTGCTCCAATTTCAGTTTTTGCTGCAAGTATAGTGCTTCGCCATGAGCTCCGATGGTTTTTGGTCAAATTCCATCATCTTGAGGGTCAAAGTTGTGATTTATTGTTTTTCTGCAGCACTGTATCTTGCATTTTTGGGATGTTCAAGTATATGTTTTAACTTGCTTTTCTTTCTATGCTTGGACAAGACCCTATATGTGCTCTTCTACTCTCCTTATATAACTTTTGTTATCTTCTTTCTCTTAACAAGTGGTGTTTCTTAGTTTCTTCACACCCCCACCTTTTTGAAATGACAAAGGGGGAGAAAGATATGTCTTCTTTTGACAACAGGGAGAAGGCATGTCTTACATGAAGCAAAGAAGCGTGTCCATGTAAAGGGGAGAAGGTAAATGGGAGAAGACATATATGTGTAGAACATATATGAGTAGAAGACATAGTTTCTATAAATGTTATGAAAGCTAACCATGCAGGAGAAATAGCATCAATTGAGGGGGAGTATGAAAACTCCACTAGCATCAATTGAGGGGGAGCATATGAACTCAATTCTACTGAAACCCCTAGGTTTCTCCGAAGGTATGATTTTACTTACAAGCTTTCAATACATTTATGGAATGGTTTGTCATCTTCAAAAAGGGGGAGAATGTTGACTCAAGGTCAATTAGGTCAATGTTGACTCACGTCTAAATTGACTAAACCCTTGTTTTGATGATGACTAACCATTCCACATATTGGTGTCTAATGCTTCTACATTGAGTGATTTCAGATTAGGTTTAGACACACTCCAAATGCCCTAACTTGCGCATATCAAATTGGAGAAAAGACAAGTCAAAATAGCTACAAGTGTGCAATTTGGGATCTCTATGTAAATGACCTTAGAATTGCTTTGTAATCACTTGTAATGATTGTATGACTTGTAATTAAGCTTAGAAAAATTATTGGGACACAAAAATGCATCATTTGTACAGTTTTACGAAAATTCCAAAATACCCATAACAGGGATTTTGTCGGCCAAATTCCAAACTCGGCCGATCCATATATTCTGGAATTTTCTGGGCAATCGGCCGAGTTACCAACTCAGCCGATCCCTGTTCGGTCGAGTTTCTATGGTGGGAAACTCGGCCGATCCACTGATCGGTCCAAGTTGAAAGTCGACCGATCGGCCGAGTTTCTCCAAGGAAACTCGGCCGACAGTCTATCTTTCAGACTTGTCTCTTAGTGGTTCGGCCGAATTACCTTTATAGAAACTCGGCCGATCGGACTGTACTGAAATGCAGAAAAAGCAATTCTAGCCGTTGTGGAGTTGCAACAAGTGAAAATAGATCCGTTGCAAGCCACAAAACGGCTAGTTTTCGTTCACAAGTGTTCCCAAAGGCTAAGAGGCATCCCCAGCTATAAATAGGACCCATTGGGCTTCATTCCAAGGTTGAGCATTCATTGCAAACTCCTTGTGAGGTTCCTATTCTATAGTTGAGTGCTTCCTACAGCCTCCTCTCTCTCTCTAAGCTTAATCACTTGCTACATCCATTAGAGTGAGTAGGAGATTTGTAAGAGAGCTAGTCTTATTTGTATATCTTGTGAGGCTCTCACTTCCACCACCTCCCCATCTCTCATTTCCTATATTGAAGATGAAGGTTCTCTCTCTTATCCAAGAGAGGTGAAGAAGAACAAGGGAAGGAGTCCCTTGGTGAAGATCAAGGCTGAAGACTTGGAGCTAGAGTGGGTAAGCCCTTGGAGAAGGCAGAAGACTCAAGCTCAAGTGGGTAAGTCCTTGGTGGAAAGCTTCTCCGAGTGAAGGTGAAGTCAAAGGCGGAAGATCCAAGAAGAGTGGGTAATTCCTACAAGGACGAAGACTTGTGCAAGAGTGGGTAAGTCCTTGGAGAAGGCCGAAGACTCTTGCAAAGTGGGTAAGTCCTTGGTAAGGTTGAAGACTCTTTTGTATTGGATAGGTAAGTCCTTTGTTGGTCTTGTAATTGTAAGTCTTATAAGTGAATATAAGAGTGCAATTGGTTGAAGTCCTAGAGGTTGACCTCTCTAGGCAAGTGGACTGACACACTTCTAGTTTGAAGTGTGGAACCACTCTAAATAGCTTGTCTATTTGGTGCATGTTCAATCTCTCTTATCCTTGCTATGCATGATTTAGTTGCACTCAAATTGCCTATTTAGCAACCTTATCTTGTCATATATTTTTAAGGTTTGATGAATTTTGTTTAAGTGCTTTCAGCTCTATTCACCCCCCCTCTAGAGCACCTATGTCACCCATCTAGGATCCAACAAATACCTCACACTTTGCGCGGTCTTCAACTCCGGCCTTGGACGGTGTCTGTGCAGCTCCTGGTCGCACCGGGACTGACAACTCCTCCTCTCACCGAAACTGTCGGGTTTGACAGTTGTCCTCATGAGTGGCAGTAACCTCCTGCCTCTGAAGTAGTCCACACGGACCACCTGGAACTCCACACTCCTTGTCCCACAAGGAGTTGCAAGGAGTCGCACCCTCCTGTTGACGTACTAGTCGCCAACACACTCTCCTGCCTCTAGTTGCAACTGCAGTTGTCTTTCCCTTGTTGCGCCTCCCTTTATGGGTAGCACTTGCTCGGGCTCTCTCTCGGTTACCAAAACCAGAGAGAACGACAACTTTCCAGAGCAACTGGTTGCACTGAGTTGTACTTTGAGAAGCCCCCAACACCCCTATATATAGGAGGGTCATGGGACATGGTTCTCCATCCCGGGCAATGCGGGACTAAAAGCAGGAGTAGAAGGGTTCGAGATTTTTCACAAAAAGCAACCAACTCGCAACCTGAACCGATCGGTTGACACCTCAACCGATCGGTTGGGACACCTCAACCGATCGGTTGGGACAGGTGGTTTATGTGACACCTCAATACCTCAACCGATCGGTTGGGACACCTCAACCGATCGGTTGGGACACCTCAACCGATCGGTTGGGACAGGCCGGTTGGTGGTCCTGGTCGGTTCCCGATTGACTTTCCTTCTTTTGTTTCTAATTGGTATCGAATACCAATTCTATTCCCAATCAAATTGGGCAATTGAAACAAAAAGAAAATTTTCACCAATCCTACTTTCCCAAGTTGCTCAGTTGCACCAGTTGAATCGATCGTTTCAACACTTGAAGCAATCGGTTCACCCTGGACTTGAGCCGATCGGCTCAACACTTGAGCCGACCGGTTCAGCAACCTCAGTCGACCGGTTCAACACTTGAACTGATCGGTTGGGAGTGCAGGTTGTGTAGAATCAGTCAATTGTGATTTCAATCCATCCGATACTCCAATCAATATGTCCAACACCTTGAACATTATGATATTGAGCTATCAATTGATTGAGTGTTTAATTGAACTACTAAACTCCTTTAGTAATCAATCTAAACATTGCTTGTGGACAAAACTCCTCTTCCAGGTTAAATCCTATGTGTGTGACCCTGCAGGTCCATTTCACGTTGGCAGTGAAAGTCCATAACACTTATGACTTCACAAGCAAAGAGTGGTGCCTAGTCACACATCAGTGCTACCCAAGTGAAAGTAGAAAGTTGGAGAACAACTTTCAATCCTACAATCTGTGAATGGTGTTATAGCGAATGTATAATTCCTTTGTCACTGATATCCCGAATGAACTTGAGGCATGGAACAATCATCCTGTCAACGTTCATTCACTTTCTTGATCTCAGAGTAGATTGAACGAGATATGTATGACATCAATATCACATACTGATTCACACATGCGTGCGCACGCCTATCTCAATCCTACTCATCAAGTGGCCTTGGATATCAAACTCCCTCAGGAGGGACAAATCTCATATCTATCACTCACCCCTCAAAAGCCCCATGTGTCAAATCCACCCAATCATCACCTTTATAACAACCCATGTTTCAGGACTGCGTTTGATGATGTCAAAGTGTGTCCAACGACATGTGTTGAGTGTTGTGATTTTAGGTCAAAGAATCACATTCACCACCATCACTATGAGTACTGATTGTGACTACCATGTCATGGTTCCATGTGTCAAACTCACGGTGGGTCTGTCCGGTACACTTGTTCTCTAACAAGTACTTATTGAAAACTTTTAGAGGGGGGGTGAATAGAGTTTTATAGAGATTTTAAAATAATTTAAACTCAAACAACCAAACTAAAGATTAAGAAGAGGAACACAGGTGTTTAGAGTGGTTCCACCTTAGCAAATACTAAGGAGTCAGTCCACTACCCGGTTGCTTACCCAACCGGGATTTTGAAAGTACTAAATTTTATTACCTCTCAAGGATGTTACATAAAATTTACAATACTTTCTAAACACCCTTTGGACAGCCTTCACCTTGAAGTAGTCTTGCCAACCTCGAAGCAGCCTTCCTTGAAGTAACTTCAAGCTCCCCCTTGAAGTAGCCTTCCTCCCGAAGTAGCTTCCCGTCAAGACAGCCTTCTGAAGTAGTCCAAAGTCTTCCTCTTCACCACGAAGAGCTTCACCCTCTCCAATCCGCAGCCTCCTACCTGGAGTAGCAAGGAGAGTACAAGTAATACAAGGAACAAGAAAGGAATAAAGGAAAATACAACTTATCCTTGTAGCTCAAGGCTTGATTTCCCTAGATCAAGCGTTTGGATTTTCCTAGCCAATATGATGGACTTGTGATTGCTAGGGTTAGGAAAATCTAGCCTATAGGACGAGCTTGAGCTAAAGGGAAAATGGCCAATTGATCACAATGCTCAGTTCACACAGATTGCACAAGAGGGCTCAAGTATTTTCTCAAGTATAGCAAGTGTAAGAAGTGAGTTCTAGTGTCCTATGGCTTGTCCTATTTATAGGAATAGCCTAAGTATGCTTAAGGACGTTCTAGACAACTTCTAGGGGGTTCCTAGTGCTCAACTAGCCGTTAGGAATAAGTTAGGCGCATTAGCAACGGCTAGTTAATTAATTCTGCAGTTGCTGTCAGAGACCATCTCGGTCGAGGACTTGTCGACCGAAATGCTCAGTCGGTCGAGGATTTTTCGACCGACAGGCTCTCTGGATTAACGTTTATTTGCAATTGTCAACTGCTGTGTCTAACGGCTACTTTTGGATCTTTCTCGGTCGATAATGTGGTCGACCGAGAGTATCTCGGTCGAGGAGTTGGTCGACCGAGAGAGATCCTGTTTTAAGGTTTCAAGTTAGGCACTAGTTATACGTATGTGTGCATAGGTGGTCCTATTGAATGGATGACTAAGGTGTTTAGCTAGGGAAAATCCAATGCTTGATTTACATGCGATTCTAAGTACTTGTACATTATAATTCTGTACAAGTTTTTACAATGATTACATTTGCATGAAAATATAAATTCTTCATGTTGGATTTCCCTTATAGTTGTGTCATCCTGCACACTCAAGTAGCTCGT
Source organism: Alisma plantago-aquatica (assembly GCA_963693085.1). Taxonomy (NCBI): domain Eukaryota; kingdom Viridiplantae; phylum Streptophyta; class Magnoliopsida; order Alismatales; family Alismataceae; genus Alisma; species Alisma plantago-aquatica. The sequence continues at coordinate 331,632,430 of OY856414.1, forward strand.
CAGATAAATAAAAATGAAATGTTTGTCATAATCAAAACAAAGGGATTTTATGGATGTCCATTTAGCCAACACTTATGTGTTTGGTTTGATATCTCTATATCATGACTAATGAGATTCTGTCATCAACCAACACCACAATCTAGTCTTGTGTGTCATTGTTGTCTATCTACCTTCCACAATGACATCCGACTAGGGACATAACAAGAATGTACAAACTCTTAGCATCCGTATGATCTCATCGTTTAGGTCCTTAACCTGAAAGCATACGTCATTGAGTATTGTCATTCTCTAGACATTCAATCTGTTCTATCACTATCTCATATTACTGAACCAGAAAGAATTGGAAGCTTGCCTTTGATGTTTATCAAATCAATCTTAATGTATCCCACCAATCATCCCATGATTGGCTCTCAGGGCATACATACCAACAGACTCCCACTTGCACTGCGAGCCAATCACCCTTGAATCATATTCATAGTGGTCTTTAAACATGTTGTTGACCTAGAGGTTATACATTATCGATAATTTGATAATGACTTAACCATTCCATTCATATGTATCTAACATGTGCGTTAAAGATTGTTTGCAGACATTAGGTACATGAAAAGGATCACATATACAAAGCCCTAGAATGGGCCAAGTGCAAGCCAAACTGACTACAAGTGTGCATTTTAGGATTTCCATGTAAATCACCTTAGAACATAAATGTAATCACTTGTAACGATGTATATGCTTGTAACTTAGAAGAGAAAAATGTTTGGGACAAAATTCACCAAGTGCTAATCACTTTTATTGTAAATTAGAAAATCCATTTCAGGCACTTGGTCGGTCGAGTTTCCCACCCTGGAACTCGACTGATCATCCTGAGTCGATTTTCTGAAGATTGCAATCAGTCGAGTTGTGCACTCACAGAACTCGACCGATTGGGTAGTAGGCCATTTCCAGTTGAAATGGTCGGTCGAGTTTCCTCAGGACAAACTCGACCGATCAATTCAACATCGGATTGCCTGCTACCTGATCGGTCGAGTTACACCCATTGATACTCGACCAAATGCACTGTACATAATTTGCAGAAAAAGTAATATGATCATTGGTGAATTGTTTTGGGCAAAAATATAGCCGTTTTCTTGAAGGAAAAATGATCACTTTTGCACCCAAGTGTCCCACAACATAAAGGGCCACCCTCAACTATAAATAAAACCCCTTGGACTTCATTCCAAGCTTCTCTTCCATTGCAAACTTAGTTCTAGCTTAGTTGAGAGTGTTCCAAGCCCTTGAGCCCCTTTCTCTCTCTACCTTCAAGACAAAATTTGTGAGTGAGATAGGTTCCTGTGTAATAGAGCTATCCTTTGTGCTATGTAAAGCTCTCCTTTCTTTCTTCCAACCTCCAAATCAAATTGAAGATTGTTTGAAGCTACTTCTCCGAGTGAAAGAGGAGTTGATGTTGTTCTTCTCCGAGTGAAGGGGAAGATGAGTTGTTGATCTTCAAGAGTGAAGATTGATCGTTGCTCCAGCTCCCTTGGTGAAGGGAAAACGTGGGCAAGCTCTCCAAGTGAAGGAGAGGTGCAAGGAAAGCTCAAGTAAGATAGGTAAATCCTGCAAGGCTGAAGACAAAGGTGAGATTAGGTAAGTCGTTTGTAGAAGGCTGAAGAATCTCGCTTTGTGGGTAAGTCCTTGGATAGGTAGAAGATCTTAGCTTGAGTAATTAAGCCCTTGGTTGTGTGGTTTATGTTTCTTGTAATCTTATCGTGATAAATAAGAGGACCAAGTTACAAATCCTAGAGTCTAACCAACTCTAGGTAGTGGACTGACATAGCTCCTAAGTTTAGGACGTGGAACCACTCTAAACCACCTGTCCAAGTGCATGATATTCATTATCTCTTATACTTGCTTTGTATGCTAGAATAGGATATCAAATTGCTGCTTGCATTAATTTTTGCACTTCAATTAAATTGGTGGTCTAATCGATTTTGTGAAGTGTGTGTAGCTCTATTCACCCCCCCCCTCAGAGCCCATCGATCCAACAAATGGTATCAGGTCTTCTCCAAGCTACTTCTACAAGTAGGAGAAGATGGGCGATTCGGCTCTTGGGTCACTCAACCTTGAAGGAAGCTTCTCCATGAGACCCCCGATCTTTGACGGCACAAACTTCTTATATTGGAAGAGGATAATGCAATTCTATCTCTAAGGGGTGAGTTTCGAAATGTGGAAGATTGTCCATCTCAAGTATGAGGATCCAAAAGGCGACATCACCTCATGGACGGAAGCGGAGATGAAGCGAGCTCAACTCAATTCTAAATCCGTGAGCATCATCTACGCCGCCCTTACACCATCGGAGTTCAACCGCATCTCTTCATGGGACACGGCTCATGGGATATGGCACAAGTTGTGTGTCACCTATGAAGGGATCGAGCAAGTCAAGGAGGCCAAGGTCTACATGCTTGGTGGTCTTCTTGAGAACTTCAAGATGGGGAAGAATGAGAGGGTAGCGGATATGTACACAAGGTTAAATGTCATCTTGAACAGCCTTGCAGCCCTTGGGAGTGTCATGGATAGAGGTACAATCAATGCCAAGATCTTGAGATCTCTTCCAAAGAGATGGGAGCCAAAGGTCACCTCTATTGAAGCAGTCTACAAGCTAAGCGAGTTATCAACCGAGGAGCTGGTTGGTAACCTTCAAGCCCATGAACCTAGGCTTGACAAGCAAGAGGAAGAGGAGAAAAGAGAAGAGAAGGAATAAAAGAAGATAAAGGACACCGCCTTCAAAGCTCAAATTGAAGAAATGGTCTGACAACAACAACTTGCCATGAAGTCTCCCTACCCTTCCTCAAGTGAAGATGAAGGTGTCAATGATCATGAAGCTAACTACTCCAAAGGGAAACACTTCAAGAACAATCCCTCCTCCTCAACTCCTAGGTGCTACGAGTGTGGTCAAAAAGACCACTACAAGAGTGACTTCCCAAAGGCCAAGAAGAGCCATCATAAGAGCAGTAACAAGAAGGATGACAAGTACAAAATAGAAGCAAAGTACAAGAGGAAAGACAAGAAGGAAAGAAGATCCAAAGATGCAGCTCGTGCGGCATGGGAGTCTTCTTCTTCAAGCTCCTCAAGCTCCGAAGATGGAGAATGTCATCTTGCCCTCATGGCCTCTACAAGTGAAGATGTAATTGAGGTAAATGAGGTAAGCAAAGTAAGTGATATTAGTTTACATGAGCTATCTAAGGAAACTCTTATTGACATTCTTAATGAATGCCAATCATCGTTTGCTAAATGTAAATCTAAAAGAAAAAGATTAGGAAAGATAGTTGATGATCTTTATGCAAAAATTGACATTCTTGATGAAAATGAAAAATTGCATCTTGATAGTATAGAATCCTTGCAAGGGCAATTTCTTGACCTTGAACTTCAATACAATGGAGTAGAGGTTGAAAATGGTGTATATCTTAAAAACATTGAAAATCTTAAGATAGAAAACCAAAATTGCCTAGATGAGCTTGATACTCTTAAAACTGAAAATGTAGAACTCAAGCTTATTGATGATGCTAGGAGAAAAGAAGTCTATGCCTATCAAAGAGAAATAGTTGTGCTCAAATCTGAAAATGCAAAATTGCTTGCTCAAATTAATGATTTATCTTCTAGACCTGTTTTGCCTAGAAATGAAGTTGCTAGCTTAACTCTAGAAAAAGACTCTCTTCTTACTAAAGCCCTCTGTCTTGAGGCCGACCTTTTGTATACTAGAGAAGATCTTTCTAGTTTATCTACTACTGTTGTAAATCTTAGTGATGATAATGCTAAATTAAGATCTACTTTGCAAAGGTTTCTTTCGGGTAAGAAATCCCTAAATGATGTCCTAGATCACTCTACCAAACAAGTTGGTACCAGTGGTTTAGGATATAATGGGACTAATACAAAAGGTAAGAAGAAGAAGGGTAAGAAAAAGAGTGTGGAACCTCCAATTTTCAATGGAGAGTCTTCCGGCTCTAAAAACCCCATGGTTTGTATTCATTGCAAATGTGATGACCATTATTCTACCTATTGTCCTTACAAGCCCAAGGGGACCAACCCAAAGATGAAATGGGTCCCCAAGATAACCCCGGACCCTAAAGTTTGAGTTGGGTTCCGACATCCTCTTTTCTTGCAGGTGAAAAAGAAATGGATTGTTGATAGTGGCTGCTCTAAGCATATGACTAGAGAAATCAGCCATTTCAACAAATTTGTGAAAAAGAAAGGAGGATCGGTAACCTTCAGGGACAACAAGAAGGGTAAGGTTATAGGTGAGGGTGATGTAGGCAATGAATTATGCATTAAAAATGTATTGCTTGTTGATGGCCTACATCACAATTTAATTAGTGTTAGCCAATTATGTGATAATGGTTATCTTGTGCTTTTTACTTCTTTAGAATGCTTGCTTCTAGATTCCATGCCCTACAATGTTATATATAAGGGAACTAGAAATGGTAATCTCTATGTGATTGTTCTCGATGCTCTTAAGCTCATACTAAATAGATGCTTAGTTGTGGATAAAAATGATCTTTCGCTTTGGCATTGTCGTTTGGGTCATGTGAATTTGCATCAAATAAAGAAATTGAACAAAAAGGACTTGGTTCGAGGACTTCCTAAATTGGATTTTGAAAAGGATGAGGAATGCCAACCTTGCACACAAGGGAAACAAACCAAATCCTCCTTCAAATCCAAAGGAGTCATGAGTACCAAGAGAGTTCTTGAGCTTCTTCATATTGATCTATTCGGACCAATGAGAACACAAACGCTTCGTGGCTCCAAGTATTGTCTTGTTATTGTTGATGATTTTTCTAGATATACTTGGACTTTCTTTCTTGTTTCTAAAAGCGATACACTTGATGTTTTCTCGAGATTTTGTAAACGAGTTGAAAATGAAGCTTCTTGCCATGTTGTTTCTATCCGTAGTGATCATGGGGGAGAGTTTGAAAATGATCTTTTTGAACGTTTTTGTGAAAAACTGGGTTATTCGCACAACTTCTCTTCTCCTCGCACACATCAAAAAAATGGAGTTGTTGAAAGGAAGAATAGATCGCTTCAAGAAATGGCTAGGACCATGCTTCTTGAGTATGACACTCCTAAGAAGTTTTGGGCTGAAGCCGTTAGCACGTCATGTTTTGTGCAAAACCGAGTTTTCACACATCCGACTTTCAAGAAAACCCCTTATGAACTATGGCGTGGTAGGAAGCCGTCTATTGATTTCTTTCATGTTTTCGGATGTCCTTGTTTTGTTTTAAACACTAAGGATTCTCTCGATAAGTTTAATCTGAAATCATACAAGGCTTTCATCCTAGGCTATAGCACTACTAGCAGGGCATATAGAGTATTTAACATTGAACTATCTAAAATTGAAGAATCTATAAATGTTAAATTTATTGAAACTAACCCTGTTATTGGCAAGCATATTGGTGATGATGATGTTGCAGATGAAATAATCCCTATCTTAAAAGATCTCAACATCAAAGACAAAGGCAAGCAGGTTGCAGAAGAAGAAAAAGAAGAAGAAAAGAAGGATCCCACTCCCCACATTGCAAAGAATCACCCCAAGGAGTTGATCATTGGCAATCCGTTTGAGAGAGTAAGGACACGAGCTTCTCACAACAAAGAACAAGCAGATAGTGCCTTCATCTCCCAACTAGAGCCAAAGAACATCAAAGAGGCCCTTGGTGATGATGAGTGGATCCTTGCCATGCAAGAAGAGCTTGAGCAATTTGAGAAGAACTGTGTGTGGACTCTAGTGCCGCGACCAACTGATAGAAAGATCATTGGTACCAAATGGGTCTACCGCAACAAGCTTGATGAGCAAGGAAAAGTGGTAAGGAACAAAGCAAGGTTAGTAGCACAAGGTTACTACCAACAGGAAGGTGTTGATTTTGATGAAACTTATGCTCATGTTGCTAGATTAGAATCTATCAGTATGCTACTTGCTTTTGCTAGCTATAAAAATTTCTTGCTTTATCAAATGGATGTTAAAAGTGCGTTTTTGAACGGTACAATCGAGGAGGAAGTATTTGTTGCTCAACCTCTGGGCTTTGAAAATGACAAATTACCCAATCATGTTTATTTGCTACAAAAAGCTCTCTATGGACTCAAACAAGCACCTCGAGCTTGGTATGAGAAATTAAAGAACTTTTTGTTAGATAATGGGTATGTCATGGGCAAAGTTGATTCTACTTTGTTTCTAAAACACACTTCTAACCATTTTCTTATCATACAAATATATGTTGATGATATCATTTTTGGCGGGACTGATCTTGATCTTTGCAAGGAGTTTAGTTCTCTTATGCAGAATGAATTTGAAATGAGCATGATGGGTGAGTTGACCTTCTTCCTTGGCTTTCAAATCAAGCAAACAAAGGAAGGAAACTTCATCAACCAAGGCAAATACACAACTGAACTACTCAAGTGCTTTGGGATGGAGAACATGAAGCCGATGGATACACCCATGTCAAACACCACCAAACTTGATAAAGATGAAGAAGGTGAAAAGGTAGATGAGAAGCTATATAGAGGTATGATAGGAAGTTTACTTTATTTAACTGCCTCTAGACCTGACATTATGTTTAGTGTTGGCGTGTGCGCTCGCTTTCAATCTTGCCCTAAGAAGTCACATCTCACTGTTGTTAAGAGAATTTTGAGGTACTTAGCCAAAACTCAAAATTTTGGTCTATGGTATCCTAAATCAAGGGATTTTACTCTTACGGCATATAGTGATGTGGACTATGTAGGGTGTTTGATTGATAGAAAGTGCACAAGTGGCACTTGCTTCCTTCTAGGACCATGCTTAGTGTCTTGGTTCTCCAAGAAACAAAGCACAGTGGCATTATCAACTACCGAAGCTGAATACATCGCAACTGGGAGTTGTTGTGCATAGGTCCTATGGATGAAGCAAATGCTCCAAGACTTTAACATATTTTTTTATGCTTCTCCTATCTATTGTGACAATACTAGTGCAATTAACCTCTCTTATAATCCTATATTGCATAGTAGAGCTAAGAATATAGAGGTTCGCCATCATTTTCTATGTGACCACATTGCCAAGAAAGATATCTATATCACACATGTGGACACGGAAAATCAGTTGGCGGACATTTTTACAAAACCTCTAGCTAGAGATCAATTTAATTTTATTCGATCTAAACTGCTCATTATTGATTTCAATGATATTTCTATGTGATCTAGCTAGTGGTCTCTATCCTATATGCTTGCTCATGTCATTCTTCACCTTATGTTGCCTATACATGCTTGCTTGTACTAAATTTGCCAATCAATATGCTTAGTTTGTGCTTGTTTTTGGGTTTTTATCGAATTTCGCGTTTTATCGCTAAATAGTGCCCAATGATGAGCAAAATGTGCCTAGGTATGTTATTTATGCATAATAGAATGGAAAAATAAATTTAATATGCATGTATGTGGCTAGAATCTAAGATTTAGACTGCTAGGTCAGGTTGACCTTCGGTCGAGTTTCACCCCAGAAAACTCGACCGATCAGGAGCCGAGAGATGTTCTTCAGTGGACCGATCGGTCGAGTTGTCCACTCTCAGAACTCGACCGATCGACGGGCTGCGCCAACTTAAAACTTAGGATCGGCTGACTATTTTCCCTTGCAACTTGAAAATAGCCGACCGATTCCTCTTCTCTTGGCTCGTGCTCTCCACCCTAGCCCTAACCCTTCCCCATTCCCAACCCTAGGGTGCCTTAGCAGCTTGCTCCTGACCTTCCCGGGCGATGGTTGTGTGTTCTTGTTGGGTTTCGAGGTTCGTTTTGCTTGTGTGTGCGTTTTCTCCTCTTGTTTTTGCTTCCATGGCTTTCCACAGGAGAAAATGACCCGCCCCTAGCAATGCTCCAGCTTCTTCCTCGACCCAACGGCTGATTCCCTTTGATAACACTACGTTTGTATCTCTAGAGGCTGTCAATCAGTATAAGGATCTCCTTCCTAGGTCTCCTTTTCCTTTCCGCCCCCTAGTTGGTCCAACCCGTTTTCAAAACCATATCAACTCTATCGCTCAGCTTCTTGCCAAACACAACCTTTCTGCCCTTGCAATTGAGAGTGACTGCTTTAACAATCAACTTTCTAGCACCAAAGCAGTTCACGAGTTCTATGCCAATCTGCGCTGGAACTATGATTCGATTGTTCCCCCGCCAAATACCAAAATAGTCCTAACATCGATGATCGCCGGTCATCGGTTTCAACTCTCCGAGGAGACTTTCAATCTCTATCTTGCCGGAGATGAAGAAACCACTACTTGGCGTCGGGGCTATGACGAGTATTTTGATCTTTTAGACCCGGAAGTCTTTTACAAACATCATGAATTGACTTTACCGGATATTCATCGATTTTTGAAAAAGCCTGACGTGGCCTATAAGAAGCGGTCCACCCTTCCCTCCTCCTCCCTTGACCTCCAGAAGTGCATCCTAGCCCTTGTGCTTAACTGCAACATCCATCCGAAGTGAAATCAAACGGATATTGCGGAAAACACAGCGGTTTTGATGTATTGTTTGTTGAACAACATAGGTGTCAAGTGGGCTCGTTACATTCTACATCATATGACCTGCTTTGACAAAGGCAAGAACACCAAGGGCACCCACCCTCCCTATCCAGCCTTGATATGTGGTCTCTTCCAGTTCGCCACTGACAAATCACTCTTTTCCGACTTCTATAACCCGGTTGCTCGAAAGGGAGTGTGCATTAGTGAAACCACTCGTCTGAAGGTTGTACCTACCCCTGCCCCTGCCCCTGCCCCTGGTGCTTCTGGCTCTGCCTCAGCCTCAGCCTCTGCTTCTGGTGCCCCTCCTACCTCCACCCAGGCTCCACCCCCGCAGCCACATCCCCGCCCTAGCTGTGTGTCGTTCAGAGCATCAAATGAAACCCTTCTTGGATACATGATGCATGAACAGGCGTACAATCGCCAGGTCCAGGATCACCTCCATCAGGATTTGTGTTCGATCATATCTACCATGAACCTATCCTGCTCTTCACCCTACCCAGCATAACAGCCATACCCGGGTAGTGCCTATGCTTCTTATGCATATGAGCAGTACTTCCCTGCTCCACCACCATATGTTGTCGAGCCTTCCACTGCTGCTCCACCTCAGCATCCCTCTGGTAGCTCCACTCCTGCATATCTACCGCTACCTGTTGGCCCCCTAGCCACTCTGCTCGCGTCCTTGGGGGACTTTGCTCCATCCTTTCCGCAGGCCCAGGAGCTTCTAGCTCTTGGCATGTCGTGGGCTGAGCAGAATGCCCGCTGGCCTGGTCGCTCCTTTGGTCCTGCTGACGAGGAGATGCCCAACCAGGCTGAGGATGCCGATGAGGATGTTGACGAGGATGCTGATGGTGATGGTTCTTCTGCCGAGGATGGCGATGATGGTGCTGGTTCTGCTGGTGGCGCAGCTGCCCCACCTTCGGATGGTGATGAGGACTACAACCCAAGCGATGACGAGGAAGCAATTGCCATAGATAGCTTAGATGTCTAGGAGGTTGTCTTAGATTATAGTCTAGCATGTCTATTATATATATCTTTCTAGACTCTTTTGTATAAGCAACATCCTGGCACATTAGTCTGAGCTGTACTATTTTCTTATTCTCTATTTTCTCACTTTTATGGTTGTAGTCACTTATGAGAACATATGTCTAAGTTGGAATATCATTGCTACACTTTGGCTATTAAATATGTGTTATCTTATGATTGGTGTTTGATGAGCTATATTTTGATTCTGACTTGGATTGTATGTTTCTCCTCTGTGGTTGTATGTTATATGCCTTTACAATGTTGTTTCTTATCTTTTTGCATATATGTGTGGTTGAGTCTTGGAGAAGACCTAGTTTTTGCTCTTCTACACCCCTTCCTTTTTGATAATGTCAAAAGGGGGAGAAATATCTCTTGGTTTAAGACTCAATCATATTGTTTCTTATGAAAATACTATTGCTTTCTTGCCTAAGTGATCCTTTTCTTGTTAATTTGCTGATTGATCATATGACATGTAAGGGATTACATATTACATGGATATTGGTTTTGCTATGTATAGAAAACCTAACATGCAGGTGAGAGGAAGCATAGATTGAGGGGGAGCAATTCCAATTGTTCTTATCATGAATCCCCCTAACTCACAAGGCAAAGGTATAACTTTCTTATCCTTTTCAATATGTTTGAGGAATGGTTTGTCATTGTCAAAAAGGGGGAGAATGTTGACCTAGAGGTTATACATTACCTATATTTTGATAATGACTTAACCATTCCATTCATATGTATCTAACATGTGCGTTAAAGATTGTTTGCAGACATTAGGTACATGAAAAGGATCACATATACAAACCCCTAGAATGGGCCAAGTGCAAGCCAAATTGACTACAAGTGTGCATTTTAGGATTTCCATGTAAATCACCTTAGAACATAAATGTAATCACTTGTAACGATGTATATGCTTGTAACTTAGAAGAGAAAAATGTTTGGGACAAAATTCACCAAGTGCTAATCACTTTTATTGCAAATTAGAAAATCCATTTCAGGCACTTGGTTGGTCGAGTTTCCCACCCTGGAACTCGACCGATCATCCTGAGTCGATTTTCTGAAGATTGCAATCGGTCGAGTTGTGCACTCACAGAACTCGACTGATTGGGTAGTAGGCCATTTCCAGTTGAAATGGTTGGTCGAGTTTCCTCAGGACAAACTCGACCGATCAATTCAACATCGGATTGCCTGCTACCTGATCGGTCAAGTTACACCCATTGATACTCGACCGAATGCACTGCACGGAATTTGCAGAAAAAGTAATATGATCGTTGGTGAATTGTTTTGGGCAAAAATATAGCTGTTTTCTTGAAGGAAAAACGATCACTTTTGCACCCAAGTGTCCCACAACATAAAGGGCCACCCTCAACTATAAATAGAACCCCTTGGACTTCATTCCAAGCTGCTCTTCCATTGCAAACTTGGTTCTAGATTAGTTGAGAGTGTTCCAAGCCCTTGAGCCCCTTTCTCTCTCTACCTTCAAGACAAAATTCGTGAGTGAGATAGGTTCCTGTGTAAGAGAGCTATCATTTGTGCTATGTAAAGCTCTCCTTTCTTTCTTCCAACCTCCAAATCAAATTGAAGATTGTTTGAAGCTACTTCTCCGAGTGAAAGAGGAGTTGTTGTTGTTCTTCTCCGAATGAAGGGGAAGATGAGTTGCTGATCTTCAAGAGTGAAGATTGATTGTTGCTCCAGCTCCCTTGGTGAAGGGAAAATGTGGGCAAGCTCTCCAAGTGAAGGAGAGGTGCAAGGCAAGCTCAAGTAAGATAGGTAAATCCTGCAAGGCTGAAGACAAAGGTGAGATTAGGTAAGTCCTTTATAGAAGGCTGAAGAATCTCGCTTTGTGGGTAAGTCCTTGGATAGGTAGAAGATCTTAGCTTGAGTAATTAAGCCCTTGGTTGTGTGGTTTATGTTTCTTGTAATCTTATCGTGATAAATAAGAGGACCAAGTTACAAATCCTAGAGTCTAACCAACTCTAGGTAGTGGACTGACATAGCTCCTAAGTTTAGGACGTGGAACCACTCTAAACCACCTGTCCAAGTGCATGATATTCATTATCTCTTATCCTTGCTTTGTATGCTAGAATAGGATATCAAATTGTTGCTTGCATTAGTTTTTGCACTTCAATTAAATTGGTGGTCTAATCGATTTTGTGAAGTGTGTGTAGCTCTATTCACCCCCTCTCTAGAGCCCATCGATCCAACACATGTCCCACATGTTACTGTGCTCTAGTGCAAACATAGTGAGTAATGGCAACACTTTGCCAAAGTAAATATAAATTGCATGTCTCTCATCTCTTCGATGTACGTCATACGCATGAGATGGAGTTGCCGTAATATGCGATCTAGTATTCCTTTGCTATCTTTTAGCCACATTGCATGATCAAGGATTCCATACTTGTCATCAATGACCGGAATATCTATAAGTTCATCTCATGAACTTCTAGATCCATATAGTATCCATTGCTATTCTCTAACACATGGATACTCGACATTTCCTTTTAAACAGTTTTATTGGAACACTTCCAATTATCAAAACACTTTCACTTTTATATATCCTATATATATTTTGCGATTAATTTTCTGTCCTTTCGGAAGTTCACATCAATGTAACTCTTTACATTGAACTCTTCTTTATCTCCATAGAACTAGTACTTCTCAAGTACTTATCAAGTTCTCATGGTATTCCAGTAACCCTTACTGGAAGCAGACAAACATCCACTCGTCATGTCCCACATACGAGTTATCAGGATGAGCACATCATATTGCCATGTCCTACATACAAGATGATGAATGCATTTTGCTCGATACATGTAAGATAATGGGATGATTACATACATGATATATCCATATCTATTCTTAGTGTTCCCATTCTTCATAAGAATTGGACACTTGGCCTTGGGATACTAACTCCATGTAACATGGACAAGTTTTCTCCCACTGAATCTGTGCATACGGAACCCTTCAGTACAGATTGCCAATGTATGCTTTCTCTTCTTTTAGGTCAAGAGGTTTTTCGAGAACTATCTCTATAGATCTCTATTCCTATCACATAGGAAACATCTCTATCTTCCTTAAAGATAATTTCCACTTTAGGATTTCCATTATAGAACATTTCCATTTCACATCAACATGTGGAATGTGAACACGCTCCCACTAAATCACAGATCCCTTCTTTATCTTTGACATATCAGTCAAACCCTTTGACTATATCATCAAAGTAAAGATCCAATTCTGAGTTGCTTGTACTCAATCAATCACATTGATTAGTCCATTGTAACTTATAGACTTCATTTGCATTAGTGGATTCATAAACCTTATAGGTTGTGTCACGTACATATCCTTGTTTTATTCCTCATAGGAATGCGGTCTTAGTATCCATATGCCAAATGTCTTAGTCATTAAGTTGCAATCAACAAGCATCATACTTCTCAAAATGTTATCCATGTATCTTAACCTTTAAGATTCATTTGCACTTATGGATTTCATCCAATGGGTGCTACCATCAAGGTCATACCTTATGGTTCACATGGATGTCATTTAGGATGTAATGGTCATAAACCATAACTCAAAATTCAGTTCCTCATATTCATCTAGATAGTTGACTCATCACATGAACAACTCATCACATAGATAATTGAGGTGTATCTGTTAAGGATATAAGAACTCACAACCCTTGTGATTCTTAATTTCTTTTATTAGTGTGGGGTATTCTTTTATTAAGAAGAATTCAGTTATTCGATAATCATTCTCTAACTCCTTAGAGTATGATTCCTTCTTGATTCATACATCACCATGCCTTAATCATTAGTTCCCTATGATACACTATCATAATCACTCAAAAGGATCTCAAACATTTGGTCCAAGTATTTCATTCATTGATCTCATCAAGAATTAACACTTTACCAAATTTGCACTTCATCTATGATAATCTTGAACACTTTAAGATATTCATATTGGTATTTCTCTAAACACCATTTGAAGTATTAGCATTTGTTCCAATAGGTATGTATATACATCACATGTATCATACCTAATAGGATAATCATTCTCCTACTACCTTTAGTGAAGATTGATTAATCATGTCCAAGATAGTCATGTCTCTTAGTGGTCCTCTAACCAAAAGAGTCTAGATTTATCCATCATATGGAAACTAGAAATGAATTTCTCATGATTGATGCTAATTTGATTGTTTGAGTTATCAATAACTTTAGGTATAATTTTATCTTATGCATACCATGTATCATAAGATAAACAAGGCATTGCCAAAAAGATCATATCTTTAAGATTGAAACATCATCTTTATTAATTGCCATCATTGTCATACAATATGCAAAGATAAAGTGTTTCTATCTATTGGCAATATATGAAATAGCAGTTCTCAACTCTATTTCGTGCCTTTTAGGCTGAAATAAACTGAAATATACTCCTATCTATGGCAGCAACACTTGCTCCAATGATGGGTACTTCTTTCTTGGTCCTTTCACAAAGGCCATCACTTCTTTGCGGATCTTGCATATCATATATGATAGATCCATATCTTGGTATCATATACCTTAGATAAAGAAGCGGTTCATTTCATGATACCTTGGGTGGAGATTTTCATCCTCTCCTTCATCTTCTTTTGTTCTTCTAGATATAGAGGGAAATTCCCTCATACACCATTTCCCCATGTGCCTTGAGGCTGAAGACGGCTTGGATTGCTGGCTAGCATCAGAACAATTCTTTGCTTTGCCCTTATCCTTGCCCTTAAGAATTACCCTTTTCTTTGATCACATCAAAGATTATGGTTCGTCTTTCTTCATCTTTGCCTCTACTATCCTCAACATGTCCAACAACTCTGTCAACGCTTGTCAAAGTTGTTCATGTTGTAGCTTATCATGAATTGTATGATTCTCGCAACATTTGCAGTATCATATCAATAGCCAACCCTTGGCTAAGAGGGAATCCTTCTTAGTCAGGTTTTTCATATACCCAATCACATTGAGTGTGTGAATACCTTACTGGATCTCCTTCTGTCATGACATACTAGGATAGTGTCCTTGAGACATCATATGTCTCATGTTGTCTCTGCAACTCATAGTTCAGAGAACACACCATCAAGCACTCCTTATCAATGTCATCCTCGGTATGCTTCCATAAGCATACTTTCAGCCATTGATGTGGTGGGATTGAGTTCATATGGTTCTGGTATAACTAGGACTTAGAGCTTTCGCTCTTTGATTGAGAACACTTCTCATCATCCTAACCAGTCATGGAATTATTCCCATTTAATTTGTTGGTCTCAAAGACTGATCGCAAATAAAGTGATTATTGTTGATTAACCATTTATTTTAACAAAAGGAAATATATGCAATTTTAGTCCAAAACTCTTTTGACTTATTTGATTGATTTGAAAAGTTGACGATATAATTAGGCCTTTAATTAATTATCGCTCCCACTATTTTACTTCAAATTGATAGCCATCACCATCAATTCGGAAGATTGCAGCGTACAACCTTCTAGTGGGCAAGATCCATATTTCATCAAGTCATGAGTCAGCTTTGGCTGATCGCCCACAATCTTGACTATTTAGGTAGGCCATCATGCCAATTGCATCATATGCAACTCTTGATGAATGAACATGCGCAACACCTTGCCATGAACATTCCTTGCCTCTGGGCTTAGACGCTCTAAGAATCACCAGTTAAGTCTAACCCAAAAGCCAACACAGTAAACATGCACCCTGCTATGGCAGAACCTACATGTCTACCCTTCACACTTCCACAAGATAGACGGTGCACCATGCTTTGGCGTAACCTACGCTTGGTCGATCGAGTTTTTCATGTGTGCCGCTAATGGAAGACATATAAGACTTTATATTTTAATGAGGGATTTGGTTTTTATATACATATACATATCCGATCACCACAATACATAGTACGCATCATATGCATGCTATATCCCTCATAAAACATGCAAAACGATAAAAGTGATGATTATGGCCATCCTAATGTGATTCCTCGAGCTAAGAGGAATCACGGTCATCTAGGTCTACATCACATGCAATCTGTACAAGATGAAATATGTGCTTTGCCTTCCGAGTAGATCAACTCATCACATGAATGACTTGCTCGTTCTGGCCCAGTCGTCTGGGTGCCACCAGCCGATCGGTTGTCTCCTCCAACCGACCAGTTCGCCTGGTCATCGTGCATCTCGTCATGTCCGCTACCCGCTCGTCTCACTCCTCAAACCGGTCAACAACCGATCAGCTCATTCCTTGAACCGATCGTCTGGAATGTCAACCGACCGCTCACGTCTTGAACCGATCGTCTCAACTGTTGTCTGGATGTCCTTCGTTCTTCGACATAACAGGAAATAAAATTCTATCCTATTTATAATTTAATTGTGAAACCCCGAGTTACATTCGGGGGGAGCAAAGGTAGGAAAGGAATTCTCAAATTATTTCGAGTTACATCAGGAATAGGAGAAGGGGAATCAGTGCGCAGACCGAGATGCAAGCAACCACATACAACCACACAGATATAGGGGTTTATAGGCCATAATCATGCTACACATCCACCACAAAACTCATTTAAGGGCGACGCGTATCGAGTGCATTAATAATACATATCACATATGTAATGGGAATTTGTGGATTTAGGATTAGACATGCATAAAGCCAATTTTATTCGCATCGTATGCAATAAATAAAGGCGACAAACCAAAATAGATCATATCGATATTCCTAAAATGTGGAGCAGTTGGCGTGGTTCTGATACCACTGTTGGATTTTAGGGGAGGCAGAGAAGGCAGCGGAAACAAAAAATTCTCCCCAAACCCCGAACAACGAAACGCGTCAACATCTATATAATAGGAAAGGATGGTTTGTGGAATCATACCTTATCCTGAGGCTTGCTCGGCGATAATACCTTGCGCTTTGCGTGGTCTTCAACTCCGGCCTTGGACGGTGTCTGTGCAGCTCCTGGTCACACCGAGACTGACGACTCCTCCTCTCACCGGAACTGTCGGGTTTGACAGTTGTCCTCCTGAGCGGCAGTAACCTCCCGCCTCAGAAGTAGTCCACACGGACCACCTAGAACTCCACACTCCTTGTCCCACAAGGAGTTGCAAGGAGTCGCACCCTCCTGTTGACGTACTAGTCGCCAACACACTCTTCTGCCTCCAGTTGCAACTGCAGTTGTCTTTCCCTTACTGCGCCTCCCTTTGCGGGTAGCACTTGCTCGGGCTCTCTCTCAGTTACCAAAACCAGAGAGAATGACAACTTTCCAGAGCAACTGGTTGCACTGAGTTGTACTTTGAGAAGCCCCCAATACCCCTATATATAGGAGGGTCATGGGACATGGTTCTCCATCCCGGGCAATGCGGGACTAAAAGCAAGAGTAGAAGGGTTCGAGATTTTTCACAAAAAGCAACCAACTCGCAACCTGAACCGATCGATTCACAAGTGAACCGGTCAGTTGACACCTCAACTGATCGGTTGGGACACCTCAACCGGTCGGTTCACATGTGAACCGGTTGGTTGGTGGTCCTAGTCGGTTCCTGATTGACTTTCCTTCTTTTGTTTCTAATTGGTATCGAATACCAATTCTATTCCCAATCAAATTGGGCAATTGAAACGAAAGGAAAATTCTCACCAATCCTACTTTCCCAAGTTGCTCGGTTGCACCAGTTGAATCGATCGTTTCAACACTTGAAGCAATCGGTTCACCCTGGACTTGAGCCGATCGGCTCAACACTTGAGCCGACCGGTTCAACAACCTCAGCCGACCGGTTCAACACTTGAACCAATCAGTTGGGAGTGCAGGTTGTGCAGAATCAGTCAATTAAGATTTCAATCAATCTGATACTCCAATCAATATGTCCAACACCTTGAACATTATGATATTGAGCTATCAATTGACTGAGTGTTTAATTGAACTACTAAACTCCTTTAGTAATCAATCTAAACATTGTTGGTGGACAAACTCCTCTTCCAGGTTAAATCCTATGTGTGTGACCCTGCAGGTCCATTTCACGTTGGCAGTGAAAGTCCATAACACTTATGACTTCACAAGCAAAGAGCGGTGCCTAGTCACACATCAGTGCTACCCAAGTGAAAGTAGAAAATTGGAGAACAACTTTCAATCCTACAATCCGTGAATGGTGTTACAATGAATGTATAATTCCTTTATCATTGATATCCCGAATGAACTTGAGGCATGGACCAGTCATCCTGTCAACGTTCATTCACTTTCTTGATCTCAGAGTAGATTGAACGAGATATGTATGACATCAATATCACATCCTGATTCACACATGCGTGTGCACGCCTATCTCAATCCTACTCATCAAGTGGCCTTGGATATCAAACTCCCTCAGGAGGGACAAATCCCATATCTATCACTCACCCCTCAAAAGCCCCATGTGTCAAAGCCACCCAATCATCACCTTTATAACAACCCATGTTTCAGGACTGCGTTTGATGATGTCAAAGTGTGCCCAACGACATGTGTTGAGTGTAGTGATTTCAGGTCAAAGAATCACATTCACCACCATCACCGTGAGTACTGACTGTGACTACCATGTCATGGTTCCATGTGTCAAACTCACGGTGGGTCTGTCTGGTACACTTGTTCTCTAACAAGTACCTATGTGTTTGGTTTGATATCTCTATATCATGACTAATGAGATTTTGTCATCAACCAACACCACAATCTAGTCTTGTGTGTCATTTTTGTCTATCTACCTTCCACAATGACATCCGACTAGGGACACAACAAGAATGTACAAACTCTTAGCATCCGTATGATCTCATCGTTCAGGTCCTTAACCTAAAAGCATACGTCATTGAGTACTGTCATTCTCTAGACATTCAATCTATTCTATCACTATCTCATATGACTGAACCAGAAAGAATTGGAAGCTTGCCTTTGATGTTTATCAAATCAATCTTAATGTATCCCACCAATCATCCCATGATTGGCTCTCAGGGCATACATACCAACACGACATATCTTCATTCTTGAGTGCAGCAATATGCCAGTCGGGTGAAGTCGTTCAACACCTTTTCAGGCACAACTCTCATAAATTTATTCCACTCAAATTTTATTCATTCTCACAAGCTTTAGGATGATAGGATTTTGGGGAAGATTTTGGTTGCCATGCCTCTTTTGATCCCAAAGTGGGGATTAATGTACTAGATGGGGTAGTTGTTTCCTCCATACCATGGTTATGCACTTTCCTACCTGTAATTTGAAACATAGTGATTAGTCAAGAGTGTATTAGACTGAGTCCTCTTTGCTTTGAGTTTTTTCCTAGGGAACAAGCATCCTTGTGTCTTCAACATTCTTTCAAGGTTAGACTAACATTAAATCATTATCACACTTAGAATTTTAAGTAGATTAAATTTCCTAAATTTGTCATTCTTGAAGTAATTACACTAAGAGCTAGCATGAAGACAAGAAAGTCTAAGAGTTGGAGTTATGACACTAACCTGGAATTGGATTAAAAAATTTGCCTTTTTAGACTACATGTGCATCAAAATTTCAATAAGAATATATACATGGACA
This sequence comes from Alisma plantago-aquatica, assembly GCA_963693085.1. Lineage (NCBI taxonomy): Eukaryota > Viridiplantae > Streptophyta > Magnoliopsida > Alismatales > Alismataceae > Alisma > Alisma plantago-aquatica. The sequence goes on from OY856414.1 coordinate 331,651,511, forward strand.
GAGATTAAGCGAAAATTGGCCATTTTGGCTGATCAAAATTTGTCAAAAATTTGTTAAGCATGAGAGAGTTAGAATATGCAATGTAGAGTCATACCGTGTTTGCCTATTCATACCCCCCCAAACTTATCTTCCACCCTATCCTTAGGGTGTCAAAGGATGAGGTTGGTCTAGAACAGGTGATTTATAGCTGGTTATTTGAAATTGACCACTCTAAAGCTAAGATATTCATATCATATTATCCTCAAAGATGGTGGTAGTAGTCGTCTTGATATTGCTCAATCTTTTGGTCTGATGTAGCTAGCATCTGCATCCAGAAGAGTATGTAAAAGCTAAAGTCATTTGATAGAGGTTGTTGTGGGCATCTATGACATAATTGCGGTTTCTTGAATTTTAGATCATCTGGAATGCAACGACCATACATTCGGATTAGCTCGATGATCTTGTTGGCTACTTGGGTTACTTTTTCTTTGACGATGTTGTTAATAGTTTTTTGATATTTTGTGTGCTTGTTGCTAAACATTGTGTATGAGCTATTATAGAAAATGGTTGCTCTATTGATGGTTGTTGGCTAAATGGACATCTATAAATCCCTTTGTTTTGATTATGACAAACATTTCATTATTATTGATCTAACGAGCTACTTGAGTGTGTAGGATTAAGGTGGATGACAAAGCAACTAGGGAAATCCATATGCTTACATGTTTATGTTTTCATGAAATGTAATCGCCTTGTAAAAACTTGTACAAATATATAATGTACAAGTACTTAGATTTCATGTAAACCAAGCGTTAGATTCTCCCTAGCTAAACACCACATTTAGATAAGTCATCCCCTTCAAACAGGATCACATTTGCACACTCATACATATAATTAGTGCCTAAATTGAAACATTGAAACAGGATCAATCTCGGTCGACCAACTCCTCGACCGAGACACTCTCGGTCGACAATCTTCTCGTCCGAGAAAGATCCAAAGTAGCCGTTAGACACAACTGACAAGGTAGTTGGCAGATTGGAGATAGACGTTGCAAATCACTTGATCCAGAGAGCCTGTCAGTCGACAAAACTTCGACCAAATAGGTATCTCGGTCGACCATTCCTCGACCGAGATGAACTCTGACAGCAACTGCAGAGTAAATTAATTAGTCGTTGCTAAAGCAACAAACTTGTACCTAACGGCTAGTTAAGCACTTAGAAACCCCTAGAAGTTGTCAAGAACGTCCTTGAGCATCCTTAGACCATTCCTATAAATAGGACAAGCCATAGGACACTCAAACTCACTTGTTACACTTGAGAAATCCTTAAGCATACTTTGAGCAATCTGTTTGCAAGCAATTTGAGCATTGTGACAATTGTATACTTCCTTCCTTAGCTCAAAATTTGTGTCCTATAGGCTAGCATCTCCTACCCACTGCAATCACAAGTCCATACACTTGGTTAGGAGATCTATACGCTTGATCTAGGCAAATCAAGCCTTGGGCTACAAAGGATAAGTTGTAATTTCCTTTTTCCTTTCTTGTTCTCTATTACTGTTTGTACTCTCCTTGCTACTCCTAGGTTGGAGGCTGCGGATTGGAGAGGGTGGAGATCTTCTTGGTGAAGAAGGCGACCTTGAGCTACTTCAGAAGGCTGGTGCAACGGGAGGTTACTTCTAGAGAGGAAGGCTACTTCAAGGGGGAGCTTGGAGTTACTTCAAGAAGGCTACCTCAAGTTGGTGCACCTACTTCAAGTGAAGGTTGTTCAAGGGGTGTAAAGGAAAGTATTGTATTTTGTATAAATCCTTGAGAAGGTAATAAAATAAATACTTTCAAAATCCTGGTTGGGTAAGCAACCGGGTAGTGGACTGACAACTTTAGTATTTGCTAAAGTTGGAACCACTCTAAACACCTGTCTCCTTCTTCCAATTTCAATTATGGTTGTTTGAGTTCAATAAATTGTTAAAATTATTTTAAAACTCTATTCACCCCCCCTCTAGTGTTTTTCAATTGGTATCAGAGCAGGCTTCAAGGAACCCTAACAAGGTCTTGAAGAAATGGGTGACGGAGTGCTCAACAACCTTAACCTTGAAGGGACACTTGTTGCTAGGCCTCCAGCGTTCGATGGAACAAACTACCAATATTGGAAGAGAAGGATGCAATTCTACTTCCAAGGCATCAATTGGGACTTATGGAGAATGGTGTCAACCCCATATGAGCTCCCTCAAACTCAATTTGCAGAATGGGATGCAAATACGGTAAAGCTGGCTCAAATGAATGAAAAAGCTGTAAGCATTTTATATTGTTCTATTTCGGTAGGAGAATTTAATAGAATATCTAATTGTGACACAGCCTATGATATTTGGCATAGACTGTCCATAACCTATGAAGGTACAGTCCAAGTCAAAAATTCCAAAATTAGCATGTTTAAACAAAAGTTTGAACACTTTCGTATGGATCCTGATGAATCTATTAGTGAAATGTTTGCAAAATTCTCTACTATTGTTAATGGTTTAAGTGCCCTAGGAAAACCTGTCCTTGAAGAAGATCAGGTATCAAAAATCCTTCGATCACTCCCTCCAAAATATAAGCCAAAGGTGACAGCCATTGAAGAAGCAAACGACCTCACTCGACTGAAAATGGAGCAACTTATTGGCAACCTAGAAGCTCATGAAGCAACCCTAGAAGAGGAGGAAAGAAGAGCACGTGAACTTCAGCAAGGAAAGAAGAAGGATGTGGCTCTAAAAGCTTCAAAAGTCATCACACAAGAAAGTGAGGAGTCAAGTGAAGAAGAAGGAGAAGAAGCCTTGATCGTCAACGGTAAGAAATACAAAAGATTTAAATCTAACAAAATTTCCAATTCTTCTTCTACCCCTCCTAGGTGCTTTGAATGTGGGAAGAAAGGGCATTTCAAAAATGAATGTCCTAAAGTAAAGAAAGGAAAGAAAAGCTCACACAAGAAGAAGGGAGAAGCCTATAAAGCTGCATGGGACGAGTCAAGTGACAGTGAAAGCGGAGAAGAAACGGTGGATTGTCTAATGGCAAGAGAAGATGATGAAGACTCTCAAGAGGAATGGGTGGTTGACAGTGGATGTTCCAAACATATGACCGGGAACAAGGATGCATTTCAAACCTTTGAAGAAAAGAAAAGTGGAACGGTCACCTTTGGAGACAATGGTAAGGGCAAAATCATTGGAATAGGTAATGTTGGTACAAACCTCGAAATAAAGAATGTTCTACTCGTTGATGGTTTGCACCATAATTTGATAAGTGTTAGTCAATTATGTGATAGTGGTTATGATGTGTTATTTAACAAAACTTGCTGCAAGTTATTGATAGAAAACACTACAAATGTTGTTTATGAAGGAAATAGAGTTGGAAATCTTTATATCCTTAAACCTAACTCTATAAAATCAGTAGTGGGAAAATGCTTGCTTGCAAATGAAAATACCTTACAACTATGGCATAAAAAGCTAGGACATGCTAGTTCACATGTTATTAAAAAGTTAGTGAAATATGATCTTGTTCATGGATTGCCTACTTTATCTTTTGATCAAGTTGAAAACTGTGAACCATGCACAATGGGAAAGCAAACCAAAACCTCTTTTAAACCAAAACATGTACTTAGCACCAGTAGGTCCTTAGCATTAATTCATATGGATTTATTTGGACCCATGAGGACACAATCTATTGGTGGTAAAAGATATTGTTTTGTTATTGTTGATGATTATAGTAGATACACATGGGTACACTTTATTGCAACTAAAGATGATACTATTCATGTTTTTATACAATTTTGTTCCAAGATTGAAAATCTATTACAAAGCAAAATATGTACCATTAGAAGTGATCATGGTGGAGAATTTGAAAATCATACATTTGAGGAATTTTGTACATCTCAAGGGTACACTCATAATTTTTCTGCTCCACGCACCCCACAACAAAATGGTATAGTCGAAAGGAAAAATCGATCACTACAAGAAATGGCTAGAACTATGATGCTCGAACACAACACACCCAAAACCTTTTGGGCTGAAGCTGTAAACACTGCATGCTATGTGTTAAATAGAGTAACTATTCACTCTCACTTGAAGAAAACTCCATATGAAATAATACATTCTAAGAAACCTAGAGTTGACTATTTTCATACTTTTGGCTCCACATGCTATATTTTAAATACCAAAGATGATAGAGATAAGTTTGACTCTAAATCACACAAAGCATTCTTCTTGGGATATTCCACTTCTAGCAAAGCTTTTAGAGTATATAACACTATCTCTAGAAAAGTTGAGGAATCTATTCATGTTTCTTTTCATGAAGAGACCAAATCTAAAAATCTAGAAATCATAGATTTCACTAATCAATTCAAAAATTTAAACATACCAAATGATAGTGAGAAAGTTACTACAAATAATCACCAAGCTGAACCACAACCTACACCTAGGCTTATTAAGGATCATCCTCAAGAACTTATTATTGGAGATCCTAATGATAAAGTCAAAACTCGGTCTTCCTTCAAAGATGTTGCAAACATGGCTTTTGTTTCTATCATTGAACCTAAGAAGATATCTGAAGCTCTTAAAGATGATTATTGGATAATAGCCATGCAAGAAGAATTGAATCAATTCACTAAAAATGATGTATGGGATTTAGTTCCTAAACCACAAGATAAAACCATCATAGGAACTAAATGGGTTTTTAGGAATAAGCTAAATGAGGCAGGAGAAGTAATAAGGAATAAAGCTCGGTTAGTAGCACAAGGATATAATCAACAAGAAGGAATAGATTTTGATGAAACATATGCACCGATAGCTAGACTTGAAGCTATTAGAATGTTACTAGCTATTGCTGCACATAAAAACATCAAACTCTACCAAATGGATGTAAAAAGTGCATTTCTAAATGGCATCATTCAAGAAAAAGTATATGTTTCCCAACCACCTGGTTTTGAAATACCGGAAAAAGGTGACTATGTTTATAAACTTAAGAAAGCACTTTATGGTTTAAAACAAGCACCTAGGAATTGGTATGAAAGGCTCAAGACATATCTCTTTGATAATAGTTTTTCTATTGGAAATTCAGATTCTACTTTATTTTTCAAAACATATACATCTGATTTCCTAGTTGTGCAAATATATGTTGATGACATTATTTTTGGAGCTTCTAATATTTCATTGTGCACACAATTCAGTGACATTATGCAAAAAGAATTTGCAATGAGCCTCATGGGTGAACTAACTTTCTTTCTTGGTTTTCAAATTAAGCAAACACCTGCCGGAATATTCATAAGCCAAGAAAAATATACTAAGGAACTCTTAAAACGTTTTGGGATGGATCAGTGCAAACATGCTACTACTCCTATGGCTACTTCTATTAAAATTGATAAGGATGAAAATGGGGAACCTATTGATGATTCCTTATATAGAGCCATGATTGGTAGTTTTCTTTACTTAACTGCTTCTAGACCGGACATTATGTTTTCCGTTGGTCTTTGTGCTCGATTTCAATCACAACCTATGCACTCTCATTTTCTAGCAGTTAAACGAATTCTTCATTACCTAGCCGGCACTACTTGTTTTGGTTTATGGTATCCAAAAGGACAATCCTTGGATTTTAAAAATTATACTGATGCGGATTATGCTGGTTGTCGACTTGATCGCAAGAGTACTAGTGGTGGCTGTTTCTTGTTAGGGAGAGCTTTAGTATCTTGGTTTAGCAAGAAACAAAATACGGTTGCCCTATCTACAACTGAAGCTGAATATATGGCAGCCGGGTCTTGTTGTGCTCAAGTGCTTTATATGCAACAAGTATTAAACGATTATGGTTTTACTCTTTCATCTACGCCTATTTTTTGTGACAAAATGAGCGCTATAAACTTAGCACACAATCCTATTTTACACAGCTGAGCTAAACATATTGAAATCCGTCATCACTTTTTAAGGGATCATATCTCCAAGAATCATGTTTCCCTTCATCATGTTGATACGGAAGATCAATTGGCTGATATTTTTACAAAACCACTTCCACTAGATCAATTTAACAAAATTAGGAAGCAACTGCTTATCACTCCTTTGGAAGATGTTTTCTTTGATATCTGTGCTTCTTAACAAAAAAAAACTTTTAATGGACATCTTTTTCATTAGATTTGATGGGACATCTAATTAAGGGGGAGTTTTTATTCTTAACGAATATCTTTTTGAAATGACAAAGGGGGAGAAATAAATATAAAACTAAAACTTAGTAATTATGAAAAACTCAATCAATGAGTTTTATAAATAAACTCTTGGCTTTACAATGAAAGTTGCTATATTCCCTAGTGAAGTGGATTTTATGTTCCATAATTCATGGGGAATAATAAGCACACATTTTATAAACAAGAGGAAAAGCTACAAAAGGTAATCTAAAGGTATGAAACTCATATGTTTTATATTTCCTTCATTTATATTTTGGAAATGTTTGTCATCTTCAAAAAGGGGGAGATTGTTGGCTAAATGGACATCTATAAATCCCTTTGTTTTGATTATGACAAACATTTCATTATTATTGATCTAACGAGCTACTTGAGTGTGCATGATTAGGGTGGATGACAAAGCAACTAGGGAAATCCATATGCTTACATGTTTATGTTTTCATGAAATGTAATCGCCTTGTAAAAACTTGTACAAATATATAATGTACAAGTACTTAGATTTCATGTAAATCAAGCGTTAGATTCTCCCTAGCTAAACACCACATTTAGATAAGTCATCCCCTTCAAACAAGATCACATTTGCACACTCATACATATAATTAGTGCCTAAATTGAAACATTGAAACAGGATCAATCTCGGTCGACCAACTCCTCGACCGAGACACTCTCGGTCGACAATCTTCTCGACCGAGAAAGATCCAAAGTAGACGTTAGACACAACTGACAAGGTAGTTGGCAGATTGGAGATAGACGTTGCAAATCACTTGATCCAGAGAGCCTGTCGGTCGACAAAACTTTGACCGAGTAGGTATCTCGGTCGACCATTCCTCGACCGAGATGAACTCTGACAGCAACTGCAGAGTAAATTAATTAGCCATTGCTAAAGCAACAAACTTGTACCTAACAGCTAGTTAAGCACTTAGAAACCCCTAGAAGTTGTCAAGAACGTCCTTGAGCATCCTTAGACCATTCCTATAAATAGGACAAGCCATAGGACACTCAAACTCACTCGTTACACTTGAGAAATCCTTAAGCATACTTTGAGCAATCTGTTTGCAAGCAATTTGAGCATTGTGACAATTGGATACTTCCTTCCTTAGCTCAAAATTCATGTCCTATAGGCTAGCATCTCCTACCCACTGCAATCACAAGTCCATACACTTGGTTAGGAGATCTATACGCTTGATCTAGGCAAATCAAGCCTTGGGCTACAAAGGATAAGTTGTAATTTCCTTTTTCCTTTCTTGTTCTCTATTACTGTTTGTACTCTCCTTGCTACTCCTAGGTTGGAGGATGCGGATTGGAGAGGGTGGAGATCTTCTTGGTGAAGAAGGCGACCTTGAGCTACTTCAGAAGGCTGGTGCAACGGGAGGTTACTTCTAGAGAGGAAGGCTACTTCAAGGGGGAGCTTGGAGTTACTTCAAGAAGGCTACCTCAAGTTGGTGCACCTACTTCAAGTGAAGGCTGTTCAAGGGGTGTAAAGGAAAGTATTGCATTTTGTATAAATCCTTGAGAAGGTAATAAAATAAATACTTTCAAAATCCTGGTTGGGTAAGCAACCGGGTAGTGGACTGACAACTTTAGTATTTGCTAAAGTTGGAACCACTCTAAACACCTGTCTCCTTCTTCCAATTTCAATTATGGTTGTTTGAGTTCAATAAATTGTTAAAATTATTTTGAAACTCTATTCACCCCCCCTCTAGTGTTTTTCAATGGTGTCAATGGATAGCAGTGTCTAATGACCATCATGCATGATTAGTACAAATATCCATTTAGGAACATTATATTTTAAATGCTTGATCAGTCATTGTAGCTCTCCTGATTCCTTTTTTGATACGACATCTCCCACTATGTCATAGAACGTCATATACACTTTGTAGAGATCATCATCTAGAAGTAAATGGCAAGCTAACATGACATCCATAGTCATGAAACCTCCTATTGTCAATATATTGCAGAGATCAGGGAGTAGTATTTGTACATTTTCTGGTTCAAAAAATGACAACTAGATCTTCCTCCCTTGGTTGCAGTACATCCAGATGAAATTGAACTTATTGTACAGATAGTCCATAATGTGCTAGTTCATCGAAGTTCTCAAAATTAGGCATCATCACATTTTTCGATTGTTGTCCTTCTAGTGAGTGAGCATCTTGTTCTTCCTCTTCTGAGTGCACCCCACTTCCTTCAACAACATTTTCTTCTGGAGAAGAGGTTTCTGCTATAATGATTTTAGTCGAAGGTGGAACAAAAAGGGGTTCTTTTTGTTGCTTCACTTTTATCTAGGTTGATATCTTTAGGTGTAGGGGGTTTCCTTGCCAACCTTTCAGGTAATCGTACCACTAACTTCTTCCTTGTCTGCGGGTTCTCCGTCGGACTCCTTGGTTGCCTTTTTCTTGGCTCAGTTGGTTCTCTCATGTTTGTAGATCTAGAAGATATGACTTGTAGAATATCCTCCTCCTTGAATATGATTTTACTGGTGTCATAGTCATTGCATTCAGGGTGAGGTAGGTATAGATTCGTTCTATAGAACTTGTAGTAGAGCTTTCCCTTCTGCCTTTTTAGTATGCTAGTGGAAGTGAGGTACTTTACGTAAAAACCCTAATCTAGCTTAATGCTAATTGTGATTACTTTTTATAATGATATTCTTAGAATTCAGAACCGGATCTAATATCTTGAGGTGTTTTGTTATCATGTAATAGGTCTTTGGTTTCAGTTTGGTTCAATTTGATCGAGGTTTGAACCATCTTTGCTATATGTGTTTGTTTTGGAGTAATTTGCAATTTACCCATAAGTGAAGATTAACTTGCAAAATATCTCATGTAAAGAGTTATCCTTGTACTTTGGCACCATGAAAGAGAATATGGTGACATGGGGCGCCTTGTTTGAATCATTTTTTGTGATGAAACACATCATAGTGTTCTAGGGTTTCTAGGGTTTGCTACATGGAAGTGGTAATAAACTAGGGATTAGGTGTTATGATCACTATCCCACTTTTGGGTGAGGGTAGAGACCACAACACATGACCTAAGGTCATGTTCTTTCGACCTAAACATCCTATAGGTCAAAACACCTCTTGTCCTTTAGTGTATCGACCAATGCACATATGCATATATGAGAATTAGGGTTTGGGTCAAAAAAGATGTGCTCGAATGTGTTGCAACCTAGATGATGGTAGCAATCAAGGAGGTCACTACACTTTCTAGATAAATATGAAAATTTCGTTCTTTTCATGTTGTAGAAGATAAGATCACTTGGTTGTAGGGCATGCATCCTTAGGTGATTTAATATGGTGACACCTCATAAGTCACTTTCTCTCTCTCCCTTGGGGTATATATCCCTTTCTCTCCATGTGTGAGAGACTTTTTGACTTCCTCTTCTTACTCCCTTAAACATGAACTGACCTTGAAGCTTCATGAGTAAGAAGGAGTAGATCTTGAAGCTAGGGTGGCCGATCCATCTTGCATGTGGTGGATTTGGTGCTTGATCATCTTCTTGGTGGTGGTTTCTTGGAGAATCTCTTCACTTGGTAAGTGATTCAAACCCTGGATCTAGTTTCCCATTTCTTCTTCATCTTCTTATTCCTACATCTCAACATTGTGGGTTGTGGATGGTCGTAGTGATTTCTCTTGGATATTTCTTCTTCTCTTGGGCTGAAATCATGCTTTAACCTAGGGTTTCTTCATCTTCTACCCTGGTTTGAAGTTAAGGTTTGGGTTTTCTTTTCCCTGTAATTATCTTTAATCATGGTGTTCCTCTCTTTTTGAAGGAGATCTAGAGGTCAAAGGTTTGGATCTAGTTGGGGCTTCCTTTTCTTCTTTAGAGCTTAAGATCAAGGAGGCTTGGATCATCAACTTTAGGCGGGTTATATAACTCCTTCCTCCTCTATTACGTGCAACTTAAAACCTGATTATATGTTGTTCATATGTTGCTGATCTAGATCCTAAGATATGTTCTTTTGGTAGAAGAAAGGATTATAGTTAAGGTTTAACTATGATGAAACTTAAAAATGATGTATACTTCTTGAAAACCCTAAATTCCTTATATCTGATTCGGAGATTTTGGAGAAATGAGTGATGATATTTTGTTCTTTTTTTATGGAACTATTTTGTTCAGTTTATTATGCATTCATTTAGTATAAATGAGGGTCTTGATGATAGTTGCATGTGTGAAAAGCCCGATTTCCACACCCTTAAGCATGATCCTTAAGATGACCTTCTACGATCTTATTCTAGGGTTTGAAGAACATCCTTGTGAAGGGTCCTTGTTCTTGGGTTAAATGTTTGGTGTTCTCTATTTACTGCTCAGGTGTTACAACCTATTTGGTAGGGGGCTAGACACCACATGGGTTGCAACATAAGGTTGCATGAGGTCGCAACACCTATTATGATGTATGGTTGTGACCATGCATGCTAAGGGGTCAAAACACTTCAGGGTTTTTAAAGGTAGCGACCATATGAAAGTGGTACAACTGATACCTTTATGTTTAGGGTCAAAACACATGTGAAGATGATGGTTTAGACCATGAACCTTGTTATGGACAATACACCACATGTGGTTGAGGTCGAAACACTATCCCCTTGTGGGTTGATAACATGAATGGTTAAGGTTGAAACACCTTGAAGTGTGGAGGTTGAAACACTTTGATTTTGAGGTTGAGACACTCATGTCTTGTGAGGTTAATCCACATAGAATGGTTGAGTTTGATACATAATCATGATCCAAGTTCTAAACACCAAGTGTTGCGGTTGTGACACATTGAGTGTGTCTAGGTTGTAACATATGTATAGTGATGGGTCGATACACATATACTCATGTATGTATATATGGTCAATACATAGTGTAATGATCTATATGAGATGATGTGACCTTGAATGGTTAATCACTAATCATAGTGCTTGACTGTAGAACTCTCTAATAATGTAGGAGGTGATGGAATTAGAGTTAGAGGGTAAATAGTGATATGAATCCCAAGTTGATTACATATAAACCTTAACCTAATCCAATGTTCATGTGATGTATGTGCTTACGTTACTTGGAGATTATTGTTCCATAATAGAGTTTTCTCTCTCCTATTTATAGACCCTAAATTTGCAGGTGAGATAAATGTACATAGCTAAGAGAATGCTATGTTGAACCTTGTACAATACATGGTGGTAATTATTAGCATATATCATTGTTGAGATATATATAGACCTTGGTGTTAGAGTCATGACCTTGAGTTGTATTTTGATTGAGACTCCCTTTAGTTGGTTTTGTCATGGTCATGACATATACTTTGTTAATGGTCGAAACCCTAACTATAGTTGGTTGTGACCCATTATGGCTATTGGTGGTAACACATAGTGTTATTGATGGTCGAGACACTTGTTTCATGAGTGGTAGAGACAGCTATGTGATGGATGGTCGAGACACATACATCAACATATATTTAACATAGGTGCATGAGTGAGCAAGTATTGATCCATGTATAGTATTGTGGGAATGATTGTTTGGTTAACCCTAATCATGATCCCTACTCATGCAAGTATTGATCCATGTATTGTATTATGGGAATGATTGTTTGGTTAACCCTAATCATGATCCCTAACCCTAATATGCGCCAATAAAGTGGGAAGTGACTAAATTAGGGATCAATACTATAATCATGATGTAAACCCCAATTGGCTATGTGAGTAAACCCAAACTTTAATTCTAGGGTATGTTATACTTATAGAATGTGCATGGATGAATAGTATATGATGATACTTTCTCTCTCTCCTACTTGCATGGTTCTAACTTACAGGGTGATTGAGTGTCGTAGCTTGTGTATGCTATGAAGATGATTAAATGATAATAGATGATGGCCATGAGCCTTGATGAGGTGCACTAGAATTGTAAATATGTGAATGTGCACACTTAGCTATAATATGTAGTGCTTAACCTTAATACACTCCAACCTATGAGGAAGCTAGAGATTGGTAAATAGATAATGTCATAAAACATTATGTGGTTAATCATGAAACCCTAACCCTAATTGAGGGGATATATGATGCATTATTTAATTACTTAAAGTGTTTAATATGATAAGAAAATCATGAGTATTCTCTTTCTATTTGTATAGTGTTGATTTTGTAGGAAAGATGATGATGATAGCTGATAATTGTTATGGTGTATATGTGATGTGATACAAGTGATATTTGTATGCTTGAAGAGGCATGATGTGATGGTTATCATAGCTAATGATTGCTATAATACAGGTGATGCTTATATTCCTGATAAGGCAAGATGAGACAATAGTGAGTTACATGAATAATGTGATTGGTCTTATGACCTAGTGAAGGCTTAATGCCTAGTATGAAGTTATGTCCTCCATTGATGTGATAAGGGATTAATATTCCCAGTGATGTGATAATAGTGATCGGCCTGATATGGCAATATTAACAAGTGATGATGTTGATGGCCTTATTTAAGGCACTGATACAGTATTGTCCTAAGATGATGTGACAAGTTCACACTTCATACGTTTTATATCTTCTGAAGTTGTTTTATAGTTATGCCTTCTAGATTGAATTAGGGTTTTGTATGTCCACTTGTATGAAGGGGCCTTAGTTCACCCAATTAGCATAACTAAAAAAGTGAAATCATGTAGTTTCCATGTACCATAAATCAATCCTCAGCGTTAGTATTTAGCTGGATCGTGAAAAGAGTAACTCCTACGTGAAACTTGAAGCGCATATTGTTGAATATGTGGGGTATTAGTGAAGGTGTCTCCCTATATCCTTAAATTGTTGAAATAGTGATGTGATATTTATTATAGAATGACCATGTGTGAGCCTATTCTCTAGCATTGTACTATGTACCAAGGCAAGCTAGTTGTTTTACATGACCATAGCTTGACTATGAGTAGCTATCTTTACAGGACTATAGCTACAACTATAAGTTGTTGTCTTTGCAGTTTGATTAATGTCACTACATTCCATACTCGAGTTGATCGAGTAGTGCTGGTGATGATCATGGAGTCCAGCTCTTCCATTGAACTTGTGTGGTACTGATTTCGACTTAGCAGTGGTCAATTGGATTTGAGTGGTACACCTCAAATCTTCAAGGCATAATAATTAAAGATGTAACACAGTCGTGTAGTGTTATTGCTTAGGGTCACATTCAAATAACATTGGATGACCCCCTTGATGTGTTTCTTATATTGAGTATTTTATAACAGTTGTATATGGCATTTATATTCCTTCTTGAAGTATAAGATGATCTACTCCAACCGACCACTAGTAAGATGAAGTCGGTACCATACAAGGTCAATGGCAGAACCGACTGTCAAGACCTCTTCTTTCTCAGTCAACTCGAGAAGACTTAGGTAATACTTAGGTTTAGCATGACATCTTATGTATGTTGGAATTAGATATGTTGGGGTATAGAAGCATCCTCGCTATAGAGTTACTTCCATAGCATGTACTCTCTTTGGGAGAAGACCACTTAGCTTTCCTGGATTATCAGGATGACCACTGAGCAATCATGTATTGATTTTATCAGGAAGTACACTGAGAAACCTGATGTATTTGGGGAGTCCACTATGCATCCTTATTTAGTTTGGGAGTCCACTGAGCACCCTTATATTATCACATATATAAAAAATGTGTTCCCAGTAAAACTCATTTCACCATTCAGTAATTGCTGACACTGAATGGATCTGTGGTCTGGGCAACTACATGATAATATTGATCTTGCTTATTTAAGTGTATTATTATATATTTTTAGCATCGATCAAGTTACAAACAAGATTAACTACAATTACTATAAAGAAAATCATAAAAGAATTCATCAGACACTTTCATATTCACTGAGTCACATAGCTCACTTAGAATCTCAACCTCTTGTCATCATCTCTCTTGGGAATTCAATCCTTCATTCATCACCGAGCATTGTCACCACTTAGCAAATGATCATTAACTCAAGGTCATCAGACCCAGATACTTATTCACATTGTCCACATAGCTCATTGGATTTGTATCACATAATCACATAGCTCTTACTTGACCATGCTTAATGGATTAAGATATTTGCATGATTATTATATCATGTTATCAACAATTTCAACATATGTCTTTAACCATGAATTACTAAGGAACCCATCCTTCTATTGAATTAGGGTTATATTCAATCGATCAGGGTTTCAAGATTTCATTATCATCATGATTACTGGGTTTAGGTATTCAGACTCCTAGACCCCCACATAGTATTAACACCTCTGTAACAAGTAACTAATATCTCCAGGTTCTTTGATCCAGGTATTCTTCTTTACTTACTGCATAAGCGTTTCACACAACTCACATAGTTCATAAAACATCTCGTCACCTCATTTCTAGGCAACAACTTTTTTTAAGACATTAGTCTACTTGTTATATAGGTATTCCACACAGCTTACAAGACTCATGTAAGTCTATCAATATAGGATGTCTTAGCTCATATCTGGTGATATTCATCATTTCATGATTCAGGGATAGTGTATGATTTAGGATGAAAGACCTCTTATAATATCATTGTTCAATCTTACCCATTATTAGGGTTAAGATTATTTATGTCATCTCTCTATGGTATAAGAAAGTGCATCCCTCTCATTGTTAGGGTTAGTGTCATATCAATTTAATCGATTATAATTGTACAAGCATATCATCACCCTTCATTAGGGTTGGATTTCTCTTTTATTACCAATTAGGGATTCAAGATCATAATATCTAGAATCGAACCATAATTCATACTCCACTAATCATAGGAGCATCAATACATGTTTCCCCACATATTTACCACCCATTTTAGAGTCTTTCTCTCTTATCCTTAATAGGATATAGATTGCATCTTATTTAATTCACCTCTTAAGGTTTGTTACCTTAACATCACTAAACTTAATCAATTAGCATACATCACTTAGATATTTTTAATGGATTAAAGCATGTCTACCATATTGGGTAGCATGATCAATAATACTCGTTTTGTTATGCTTGAGAATGCATGTATCATCATAACAAATAATTATTTCATTGTGTGGAGAAATCACACCATCATACCAGGCTTAGGGCATAACCCTTATTATCAAATCATGTAGTCATGTTGGGTTAAGTTATGCTAAATACATACTCATCTTTCAAGTCTTATATTCTCTCTCATCTTTACTAGGATATAAATTTCTTAGTTCATACCTTTAAGGTCTACAACCTTATCAATATCAAATAAGTTAAGCTCATTATATCTCATTATTACATTAATCATACCATCACTTAGTCATCTTAATAATTGATGACATGCCTACCATATCAAGTAGTATGATTGATAATGTCATGCATATATCGTCTTGTTAAGTATTCAATTGATCATGTGGTATAACCACATCCTCATATCAGTATATAGAGCATATCTCCTATCACCATATAATGCATCCACTTGGTTACCATATCGTGTACCCACCTAGGGTTACCATATCATGTACCCACCTAGGGTTACCATATCATGTACCCACTTAGGGTTACAATGTCGTGTACCCACCTAGGGTTACCGTATCGTGTACCCACCTAGGGTTACCATATCAGACATCCATCTTGGGCAACATATCGGCCATCCATCTTGGGCAACATATCGGCCATAAGACCTACTATGACTTACCTACATATCAGGCAAGTCTCCATATTGGGTCCCATATCGTTTTTCCCAAGTCTTCAACCCATGTTGGGTTGCAAGGTCTTCAACCCATATCAGGTTAAACAAGAGTAATCAACTCATATCGGGTAACTAATGATGATGTCATCATCATCAATCCCAAGATCACTAATCTTATTCAAAACTATGGATAACAATCCTAATTACATTTTGGAACTCATGATTATATCAATTGATCTTTGCAAATAATCAACAAATTGAATAATTATTGAAGAAGGATAATAATATTGAAGGTTTTGAGTTATATAACCCGCCTCTTATGAGCTTCGAAGCTTCAAGCCTCACTTCCTCACGTTCCAAGGTTGAGGATGGACCTTCTCCAAGCTCCAAGACTTGGGCTCTAAGCTCTTGCACGATATCCTTCATCATCTTGGGCGATATCACCTTAATTGGTTGCTTCAACCTTCCTTGGTCGATATCTCTCTTCTTTGGCCGATACCACTCAACCCTCTTCACCATGGGTGATACAAGAAGTGGTTTTGCATGATACAAGAGAAAGGGCACGTACTAGATCTAAAATCTTGCCAACAAATGAAGGTCAAGGTATTTATACTTGAGGTTCATTGAAAAGATAGTCATAGGTGTAACTTTACTTAAGGTGCTTCATTCCACCTAGCCATGCAAGATCGACACATGCTCTTGCATGCATGCCACTATTGTTTGCTATGCAAAAAGGATAAAGAAAAGATAAAGGGGCAGCCCTTGAGTTGCCTCCTAGGGCAAGCTCTCTACTAACTTATTATTATTATATTCCACTCCATCATTTCCAAGGCAAAGCAAATCGATGCCTTATTCTCCCTTGAAGTGCCTTGCCTATCATGGACCAAAACAAGTCTCCACAAAACTGATAGGATGCCCTCCTTATGACTCGATGGCCGATAGGGGCTCCTTTCTTAGTCCTCAATCAATATGGCTCATATGTATGACTTCAACTTATGCCTTTTCATGTTTTCTTCATTATTAAGAGTACTAACACTCCAAGATGCTTCAAACATATTGCCTCCTTCTTTCTCTTTCCTCTAGGTAACACTAAGTAAGAGTAGAAATAATGTAGACGTGGTAAATTACACATTAGCCCTACATTTTGTACATATTGCAAATTGTACCACAATTGATGCAACAAGCACTTAGCATTTTACACAAGTTCTCACTTAGGGTTTAGGCTTTTCACAAGCCACCACTTAGCATCATATTCTCTTTCATGACATAAAATATCATACAAAACACTTAGAACATATTCAACATGTAAGATTTGCAACATGACCCTTATCTTGGGCAATTTGTACTTTTCACTTAGATTATCATTTAATGCACACATAGTTTGCATATAAGCTCAATTTTGAGAATAAACTTCACAAAGGCCTTAATTACTTTTCCCAAAAGATAAGAACAAGTTGTAAGCAACTTACTTAAGCAAAACATCTAGGGTTAGGCCATAACCCAGGTCAGGGGTGTTACAGTTTCCCTTGAAGCTCCTATTTGTGTGGCTTTCTCCCTTATACAACCGATGGTTGTGAGGTCTAATGGCTAGACTGATGGTTACCCTAGTTCAATAGAGTGCCTACATATGTTAGCCGATTTCAGTTTTCTGAACTCATGAATTTTTTTAAAGAAATATTAAAAACACCAAAAACTAAGATTGACAAATTATTCAAATCAACAACTGCTAGGAAATAAAGGAAGTCTAAATACAGAAAGGAAAACAAACAAAATTTGAAAATCCATGGGTTGCCTCCTAAGAAACACTAATTTATAGTATTTAGTTTTACTTTCCTATTTTTCTCTTCAGGACTCTTCAGTTGGTGCTAGTTGTGGCTCCTCAAATTGGAGTTATGACCTCCTTACAAAAGCCTCATCCTCATAATATCTCTTGACTCAGTGTCCATTCACCTTGAAAGTCCCACTCTTCTCATTAGTGATCCCCATCATTCCTCATGGGCATATCTTTGATACAATGAATGGGCTATACCATCTTGATCTTAATTTCCCTAAAAATAGCCTGACATTGGAGTTAAACAAAAGGACTTTGTTTCCTTCAGAGGCATCTTTTCTCTTCAAGTGGGCATCATGCCATACTTTAGTCCTTTGTTTATAGATCCTGGCATTTTCATAAGCATGAAGCCTGAGTTCCTTGAGCTCCTATAGTTGTAGAAATCATCTCTTCCTAGCTTGGGTCAAGTCCATGTTTAGTAATTTTATTGCCTAAAAGGCCTTGTGCTCCAATTCCACTGGGAGGTGGCAAGATTTTACATATACCATCCTATTGGGAGTAGTTGCTATTGGTGTCTTGTATGTTGTACGATATGCCCATAGTGCATCATTGAGCTTCATCGACCAGTCCTTCCTAGTTCTACTAACAGTTTTCTCGAGGATTTGCTTTATTTGTTGATTGGAAACCTCCACTTTCCCTGACGTTTGGGGTGATATGGCATTGCTACTTTATGTTTCACTCCATATTCCTTCAGTAAGGCTTCAAATTGCTTTTCTCAAAAGTGTGATCCCATGTCACTAATGACGATGTGTGGGACTCCAAACCTCTGGAAAATAGTTTTCTTAAAAAGTCTAGTAACTGCTTCAGAGTCACAGGTAGGTGTTGCTATCTCTTCCACGTGCTTGGAGACATAATCAAATGCAACTAGAATGTATTGGTTTTTGTTTAAAGAGATAAATGGTCCCATGTAATCTATTCCCCAAACTTCAAAAATTTCTACCTCAACCCAATTTTCCATAGGCATCTCATTCCTCTTTGAGATGTTTCCTGTGAGTTAGCATTCCTTGCAGTATTTCACGTAAGCTTGAGCATCTTTAAACAAAGTTGGCCAGTAGAAACCAGAGTGTAGAATTTTAGTTGTAGTTCTATCTCCACCTAGATTCCTTATGTATGGTGAAGATTGGTATTCCTTAAGGATTTGAGGCACTTCTTCCTCTAGTATACATCGCCAATACAGATTATCGACGCATTATTGAATAAAAGAGGATCGTTTGAGTAATAGTTCCTCAAATCAGAAACTAACTTCTTCTTTTTGTTGTAATTGATCTCTGGTAGCAATTGGCGACAAGCTAGATAGTTGCATATGTCAAAAAATCATGGTACATATGGTTCAACTACTTTGGCAATCATGAGTGCTTCATCTGGGAAGTTGTCATTAACAAGAAACGGGTCTTGTGCAGTCACTATTATCCTTGACATATGGTCATCAACTACATTTCTTGTTCCCTTTTTGTCAATGATCTCATGATCAAACTCTTACAATAATCCCATCTTAACAATTTGGGTTTAGTATCCTTCTTTTGCTCCATGGTCTATATACACCTTTACTTTTGGCCCTATCAGGTGGGACCTGAACTTGTCAAAAGCAAACACTATTGCTAGCATTTCCTTTTAAGTGGTTACGTAGTTGATTTGGGTGTCATCCAATGTTTTTCTAGCATAGTATATGACGTGGTGTTTCTTGTCTATTCTTTTACAAAGAACAACACTGATGGCATAGTCACTAGCGTCATGCATGACTTCAAAAGGTAGCTCCCAATCTGGTACTTGTAATATTGGGGTTGTTGTTAAGGCATTCTTTAGAGTATTGAAGGCTTCAAGGCACTTGTAATGACCCTACCTCCCGGTAACCCCCAATCAAGGGAGACCAAGAGGTCAAGGTTGCTATCCCAATATTTCATGATCCATGGTTTGACATTTAATCAAAAATAATTATCAAATTCTACTATTTCTAAATTGAAAAGATGGAATAAAATAAACCATTTTGCATACCTTATAAAATTTAGATTCTAGACTTCTATCTACAGAAAAAAAAGTCTATCTAACTAGTCCTCCTTGAAAGTTTAGTTGTATCTTCACAATATTTCAATTTACTGATTGTCCTTTTTCAAAAATGTACCTAAAACACTGACAAACAAAACGTCAGTCAGTATATTTCTATACTGGTATGTGGGGGACAATCACAATTTCACAAATAATTTCTAACAACCTAATTATCACAATTAATTGATTACAATCCAAATTATGCTTTCAATGTGACTTTTTAACCACTTTTGCCCTGAACCTTGGATTTCCCTCTATTAGGGTTTTGCCCTTGCAAGGGACATAAGGCCACCTTCTCCATCCTGAGCTTGGTGTCTGGGGTCACCTCTCGAGGTGCCCAATGGTCTCCCCTCCGGGGCTTGACCAAATCAGACCTTTCCTCTGGGGCTTGGTCTTGCAACATACATTAGGGTGGCATGTAGGTTCAAGAAACACATTCATATTTAATTGTGTTACTCATATGTACTTTATAGGATTGCAGAATTGAACATCCAACAGTTTAGGTTGCAATCAATCGAGAAACATTCGGGAAATGCTGTGAAACTAAAGGCGATTTATTCATAAAGTAACCCCATACCTGATCTAGAGTAACTTGATGTACAAGCAAGAATAATTAAGAATAATCAATTAAGCAATCAATCAGTGATCTTGAAATTAATGCATAACACCCACGTGTCATTAAACATCCTCAAGATTGACTTAGGTCCCACATTAGAGTTTCTAGGCCACCTTTTAGGGTTTTATTAGGGTTTTAGCTTCCACCATCCAATTATCACTTTTAAAGTAGTTTTGGCCCACAAACCCTAATTTCAACATCATATGCATGATTGAATTCCAATAAAGTCAAATATATCTCTTTTACACTAAACTACCAACCTTATCCTTTTAGGTCATATCAAGATCATTAATGCCAATTAGCATGTTCAAGCTCTTTTGAATTGACAACTCTGATTCATCAATGATTATAGTCACATTCACAAATAAACCCTAATTACCATTTTTCACATCTTCTAGGTTAGTAAACCCTAATTACACTAGTTATGAACAATTATCTCTAATTAGACCTCTTTCATCATATTTATGAAATTAAGTCATACTTTGATTACTAGGATCAACTAAGTCTATTAAATACATCCATAATCAAGATCTAGGGCTTTGATCTATTTAAATCATTAAAGTTATCAATTTTATGTACTTTTCAAAATAGAAGTAGAAACAGAGTCTAATTGTATTTTTATTAGATTCCTCATTGTTTTTCTAAGAAATATTATTATATTATTCATCTTAATCTGAGCTACCATTAATTAACTACAAATTTTGCAAGATTTACTTACTTGGACCAATGAGAGGTTGACACGTCAGCCATCACATGCATTGCTTTCCTGCGCAACCCGGCCAACTTAAAACATAATGAATTGATGGTTTTGCTCCCACGTGATGATCTAGTCCTTCAAGCCTCACAAGGGTATTTTCGTAAAGAACCCGCTTGTCACCTTCCTCGCGAAAACCTTCTGCTACCGTTGCGGCAGGGGTCGGGTGCAGTGTTTCCTCCCCTCCCCCCAACCTGATGGCCACCAGGGTGGTTCCTTCACCTCCACCGCACTCCTCTACACATGGAGACGCCCCTAGGTCATGGCCAGGGCGGCCGGTAGAAGCCTGCCAGGTCTGCAAACGCAACCGACCTAAAACCATCCTATTGGCGTCGTGTAGGTGCTAGGGCAAGGAGATGATGGATGAGCTTCTCTCCGGTGGCGTGGAAGCATTGTACTCCCTTCGTACTTCCCTCCACATCTCCTCATCACTCCATGGGTCGCACCCCTCCCCCCCCCCCCCGATTAGGGTTCGAACGGATACAAGCGTGAGATGCCTGAGATCCTCTTAGACTCGAGGCTATGGGCCCAACCCTTATATAGGGGAGGATAGCCACGTCTCAGTGCCCTTACCCATGAGGAAACTAATCCTTCTGTCCGTAGAAGACCACTCTCCTTATCATCATGCAATTAATCCTTTGATTATTTCCTCATTAAACAACGTTCCTTGGTTATCATGGGATCATATATTACCGTATTTATATAATGGATAAACAAAGAGTCCTTGATTATATTCTCATTGCACTTGGATTTTAATCCCTTGATCACGAGGATACACTATCTTATACAATGTAGTATTTCTATTTGGAAACACCAAAAAGTCATTAACTAATTCCATATATGGCACATTAATCTCATATTAATATTTTTAGTATTTGTATTGTCTCTTTCTTCTCCTATTAATTTTGCAACTCAGACTCCTTGGAATACAAGAAATCCTAAGGATTCGAAAACCACTCATTGAAGGATGATTCTTAGCCTTCTAGATTCTTCTACATCTTTCATTTCTCTTTATCTTGTTTATTCCTCTTATTAATCGATTTCCTTTTCCTTTTTATTCCCTTTTTTCTTGTTATTGGGACCAATAGCCAACAAGGCCCACAAAATCAAACAAGGCTATTTATCAAAGGAAACCACTCAATTTACTTAAATCATACAAATTACAAAATCACACATTTATCGGGGAAAATGCATATCCAACCAAAAGATCCCAAAAATTGGAGTTGTAACATCCTTCCCCTCTTATAGGAATTTTCCCCTCAAAATTCCACCAAACAAACAAACAGGATAAGACTTTATCATGTCCATCATTGGCTCCCATGTGGCTTCATCCTCTCCATGGTGCTTCCAAAGAACCGTCATCATCTTATATTCTTACATCTGAGTTCTCTCTCACCTTGGTACCACGTACCCTCGTAGGTGCCTCATGATATTGTAGCCTCCCTAGAAGCTCAATAGGTTCATGGCTCAACACATGGTTCAGGTACATCACATAGTGCTCTAGATCAGACTCATGGAACACACATACATCATGCTATCCTGAGGGGTAAGGCTAAACATAAGCATCTCGACCAATCCATCTCAAATGGACCTATGTATCGAGGACTCAACTTTCTCAACTATAGCTCAGAGGGGTCATTTTTTCATAACATATGTTCTCTCACAGTAAACTGCATGTCAGTCTGCTTTGCATCAGCTCACGACTCATGTCACCCCTGGGCTTTCTCAACCATTGCAAGATCAAAGCGACTTAATCTACACACACTCTGGTCTCTCTGACCTTCACAAGGTCCTTTTACTGACATCATCCTAATGAAGCGGTGACTGACACAACCTCCCTTATAGAGCTTCTTACATCCCGATACTGGATATGGTGGCTATTATCACAAGCAAACTTTCTTAAGGCAGAGACTGCTCCCATGTATCACCCGGAATGAGCACACATGCTCTCTTCAGACCCTCTAGTCTGGATCATACTCTCTTGACATTCTATCCGTAAGGGGTGATAAGTTGTGTTAAACTTCAAGTTGGAATCGAGTTCTTCATGTACCTACTTCCACCACATGGAAGTGATCTTGAGGTCATGCCCCAAATATTGAACTCGATCATTGTGTAGTTGAACTATCTCTCTCTCATGCATATAGTTCAACCCAATCTATCACTTTGACCGCGCTCTCTCTCTTAGGTAAGGTACTAGGTCATCTTGGTACGACGATCTACCATAACCCATATTGCATCCTGACCTCTCACTGTTTAGGGGAGACTCACCACAATGTCCATGGTGATCCACTCCCATTCCCTCTTAGGGACTCTTCATCATCTGTAGCAACTCACCGGGTTACATATGGTCATCCTTCACCTCATCGCATGCTTGATGAGAAGCCACATGCAACTTTATATACTTCTTCATCTTAGATATTCAAAGTACTACTGCAAACTTTAACTATCTTGGTAGTACTACGGTGTACTTAACATCATGAGCCTCTACTTGTCATGATTCCTCATGGTTGACTTCTTCGAAACCCTAAAATGCTCTAGTCATGGGTTCCATCACTTTCCTTTCCTGAGAGGTGTATCTGATGTTCTTACAACCATCTTCTATCTCATCAAGCTCTAGGCTAGCTAACTGAGCAACCACCTTGACCAACAGGTCTGATTGTATCTAGGTGTTAGCCATACATGGTCTCATCTTCTAACGAACTTAGAGTTCGCCTAACAGCCTCTCTTAAACAAGATAGTTATACACCTGAGTTGTCCCTAGACAAAGGGTATCGATTACCACATAAGCTTCCTTATCAATGATGGAATAAACCTTCATATACTCCACTCATCATCCACATCTCAGATTGAGGTCTAATTGAGTCAAGAAAACTTCGAGCTCGTCATCTTGGTTATCAAACTCAAACTTATATAACTCATAAATTCCATACTGCTCTTGATAGGAACGTCCTCATATGATGACTACCTTAGTTCTATTCGTGTTTGGAAACCATCTATCAAAAGGTATGATACTTCCTGAATCCCTCAAATATCATGGAAATGTTTCAACTCACATCATCTTTATCTTAGTGTATGCATTGCGTATTTCCCTATCTCTCACCCCCATAATGAGAGGAAATAAGAATTTGGCTGCAGTCCAAATACAAAGTTCATCCCATTCCAAGAGTAGAGATGGTGCATCACACATAGCCAGTACACTTTCCAAACTAAGTTGAAACGTACAACACATAACTCTTCACCATGAACATCTCCATTATGGGTCTATACCCATGAGAGGACTTTTCCCATCACCTTTTGGATCTTAACATATCTCCTTTATGTACAATCCTTAGTTGTTAACTCAAGGTCTCTAGGGTGCTGACACTTTTGGGGTGATCTGACCCTTATGAATCTAAGGAGTGCCTCTCACTTTTATCCCTTAGGCCCCATGAACTCATGAAGGTGGCCAACCTCCTAACCCATTGTCCTTGGGCAAAGGTAGTTGTTACCTCCCGACCATATGGTCTCATGCATCCAGAGAACAGAAAACTCCTACTTCCATCGGTCTTATCCCTTCATGACCTTAGTATTGACTTAGGATTCCATCATAGCACATCTCATTCTTGAACCTTTACCCAAAACTCCATCATCTCTCTGGGCACTCATAGTCAAACTTACAACCTTTCATAGGGATCATGGCGACCTACCTAACTTGATCAGGCCCCATAAGGTTACCTCCATGACAACATATCTTCATGCCCCTTAGAGATGGTCACACAAGGGTCTATAGAATTGTGCTCGTACCATGTGCTCTCTACTTAGCTCATCAAGCTCCTATGAGAGACCTCTTTAGGTTACCTCAAACATACATAAAAGTTGCACCTAACAGAAGGGTCCCTCCCCAGGACGGAGATAAAACTATCTCCTGATAGCAACAAAGGTCATAAACGTTCCTACGTCCAGGGTTTACATCATCATGTGTGGGCTTAGCCCTATCATGCTACTTAGGCACATAGCTAGGAAGAAGACAACCCACTAAGCCACTCTAGGTTCCTTAGTATGTCATACTTGCTCCTATTCCTCAACATTGGACCAACAACATACATGCATATGTCACCAACCTATGTGTGAGGGGTTCGTCAAACATATACCCTAGCCAAGGGGTTTCCTTTTCCTCTAATCCTGAGGGGTGCCATGCTCCGATTTGTAAGAACTCAAGCATCTTCATGAGCATCCGGCGCACCAGGTATTGCTACTTCCCCTCTTAGGTCTAGGAACCCTAGGTTCACTCCTTATGCATCAACTGTCCAACCATGAACCAAACATGCACAAGGTAGGGCATACACTTCCCACCATTTTTCCATGTGAACAACATTGTAGAGTCCTACACAAGGACAACTGACTCGGTGTGAGACCTCATAACTTGTTACTCTACTTCTTCATGGTCTAAAGAACTCTCCTTCCTATACCTGTAAGGTAAGGTAGGCACCTACAACTCCTGTACATCCACTCAAGAAGCGTCTTCCCTTTTCTAGGGTTTGGTTCCTCTAATGGCAACCAAGGTACAACAAGCTCCCAAGGATCATGCATGAGGCAACCACAACTATCTAATCAGGGTCATCTAAAATAGGTCATATCATAACCAACTTCTCATGGTCCCCTTTGTCTCAGAGTCAAGGTCTCTAACCTTCTTCATTGGGCCTTGCCCTCTCTCTTTAGAGAAAACCCTACAACTGGTCCTACAACTTGAGGTTCTCTCATAGAAGATGGGTCAAGCCCTTAAGGATACATGCATACACCTACATGGGTGAAATGTATGATCCAAACCTATCTTTGATCAAGATTATCCAAATCTCTGCATGTTCATCTCCTAACCTGTCGGGCATAACCCTTCTGACCTAAGTCTCATCCTACTGCCAGCACTGCAGATGTTCTCTCCTACATAGGTGCATGCTCTTCTATGCTCATATATGCCTATAAGGGTGTCTATATGGTCACCACCATCCTCTTCAAAAAAGGAGCTACCCTTCATCCTAACAGGCACGATCCTTCCAAGGTTGGGTAGCAAAAGGCACTAGGTCAACCAACCACACTTAGCTCATACCTCTCACAGGTATTCAAAACCAATATGCATGTCAACTCATCTTGTCATCTCTCTCTCTAACTACCACTTAGGGTTAGGGTTAGCATCGTCCTTAGAGGATGTGTCAAGTCTCTACCTCTTCTTAGAGGTCTCTTCCCCCAGGGCTAACTCTCATGCAACAAGGTCTAACCTCAGAGCTCTCCTGAGGGCACGACAACACATGCCATGCAACCTAAGCATGCAACTAATCTTTATTTTACGCTTAAACTATTAAACTTATGTCCATGACATCTTATTACATGCTTTTCATTGATTTGGTGGAGGATTCCTTAATCCTTATCGTACTTATCCATACCTCAAGCGGGTGAGGAAGAGAGAGAAAAACCCTAAACCTTAGAACCTTAATTGAATTAGGGTTTAGAAGGGACGAAATAGATGAGAGAGTCCTAAAGGTATCTTATTTCGAGTCAAAACCTCGAGCTTTGTCCAGGCAGTCACACTGCATTTAGGAGTCCTTGTGACTGACTAGTAGGGTGGAGGAAAATATTGCCAGCCCCTGGACTGTGATCCTTTTCTAGACACCCCCGTCATCGGAAAATCCTCTAATAACTCCCTTGGGTTCTACAGAGTTTGTAAAATTTAATAATTATTAAGGATTAAATGAGAAATTATTGGCTCTGATACCAAATGTAACGACCCTGCCTCCCGTTAACCCCCAATCAAGGGAGACCAAGAGGTCAAAGATGCTATCTCAATATTTTAGGATCCATGGTTTGACATTTAATCAAAAAATATTTATTAAACTCTACTATTTCTAAACTGAAAAGCTGGAATAAAATAAATCTTTTTGCATACCTTGTAAAATTCAGATTCTAGACTTCTATCCACATAAAAAAAATTCTATCTAACCAATCCTCCTTGAAAGTTAAGTTGTATCTTCACAATATTTCAATTTACTATTTGTCCTTTTTCAAAAATGTACCTAAAATGCTGACAAACAAAACGTCGGTTAGTATATTTCTATACTGGTATGTGGGGGACAATCACAATTTCACAAATAATTTCTAACAACCTAATTATCACAATTAATTGATTAACAATCCAAATTACGCTTTCAATGTGACTTCTTAACCACTTTTGCCCTGAACCCTAGATTACCCTCTCTTAGGGTTTTGTCCTTGCAAGGGACATAAGGCCACCTTCTCCATCCTGAGCTTGGTGCATGGGGTCACCTCTCGAGGTGCCCAATGGTCTTCCCTCCAGGTCTTGACCAAATCAGACCTTCCCTTTGGGGCTTGGTCTTGCAACATACATCAGGGTGGCATGTAGGTTCGAGAAACACATTCATATTTAATCGTGATACTCATAGGGACTTTATTAGATTGTAGAATTGAACATCCAACAGTTTAGGTTGCAATCAATCAAGAAACATTCAGGAAACACCGTGAAACTAAAGGCAAATATTCTTAAAGTAACCACATACCTGTTCCAGAGTAACTTGATGTACAAGCAAGAATAATCAAGAATAATCAATCAAGCATTCAATCAGTGATCTTGAAATTAATGCATAACATCCAGGTGTCATTAAACATCCTCAAGATTGACTCAGGTCCCACATTAGGGTTTCTATGCCACCTTTTAGGGTTTTATTAGGGTTTTAGCTTCCACCATCCAATTATCACTTTTAAAGCAGTTTTGGTGCCCAAACCCTAATTTCAACATCATATGCATGATTGAATTCCAATTAAGTCAAATATATATCTTTTACACTAAACTACCAACCTTATTCTTTTAGGTCATATCAAGATCATTAAGGCCAATTAGCATGTTCAGGCTATTTTGAATTGACAACTCTGATTCATCAATGATTATAGTCAAATTCACAAATGAACCCTAATTACCGTTTTTCACATTTTCTAGGTTAGTAAACCCTAATTACACCAGTTATGAACAATTATCTCTAATTAGATCTCTTTCATCATATTTGTGAAATTAAGTCATACTTTGATTACTAGCATCAACTAAGTCTATTAAATACATCCATAATCAAGATCAAGGGCTTTGATCTATTTAAAGCATCAAAGTTATCAACTTTATGTACTTTTCAAATTAGAAGCAAAAACAGAGTTTGATTATATTTTTACTGGATTCCTCGTGTTTTTTTAGCAAGATTCTTATATTATTCATCTTAATCTGAGCTACCATTAATTAACTACGAATTTTGCAAGATTTACTTACTTGGACCAATGAGAGGCTGACACGTCATCCATCGCATGTATTGCTTTCCTGCGCAACCCGAACAACTTAAAACATAACAAATTGATGGTTTTCCCCCCGTGTGATGATCTAGTTCTTCAAGCCTCGAAAGGGTATTTTCGTCAAGAACCTGCTCGTCACCTTCCTCGCAAAAACCTTCTGTTATCGTTGCGCTAGGGGTCAGGTGCGGTGTTGCCTCCCCTCCCTCGTACCCGACAGCCACCAGGGTGGTTCCTTCGCCTCTGTTGTGCTCCTGCACACATGGAGACGCCCCTGAGTCATGGCCAGGGCAGCCGGTTCAAGCCTTCCAGGTCTGCAAATGTGGTCGTCCTGCAGCCATCCTATTAGCGTCGTGTAGGTGCTAGGGCAAGGAGATGATGGCTGAGCTTCTCTCTGGCGACATGGAAGTGTCGTGCTCCCTTCATACTTCCCTCCACATCTCCTCGTTTCTCCAGGGGTCACACCACCCCCCCGGTTAGGGTTCGGACAGATACAAGTGTGAGATGCCTGAGATCCTCTTGGACTCGAGGCTATGGGTCCAACCCTTATATAGGGGAGGATAGACACATCCCTGCGCCCTTACCCATGAGGAAAATAATCCTTCTGTTCATAAAAGACCACTCTCCTTATCATCGTGCAATTAATCCTTTGATTATTTCCTTATTTAACCATGTTCCTTGGTTATCAAGGAATCATATATTACTGTATTTATATAATGGCTAAATAAAGAGTCCTCGGTTATATTCCATTTGCACTTGGCTTTTAATCCCTTGATCACGAGGATACACTATCTTATACAACGTAGTATTTCTATTTGGAAACACCAAAAAGTCATTAACTAATTCCATATATGGCATGTTATTTTCATATTAAGACTTTTCGTATTTGTATTTTGTCTTTCTTCTCCTATTATTTTTGCAACTCGGACTCCTTGGAACATAAGAAATCCTAAGGATTCGAAAACCATCATTGAAGGATCATTCTTAGCCATCTAGATTCTTCTACATCTTTCATTTCTCATTATCTTATTTATTCCTCTTATTAATCGATTTCCTTTTCCTTTTTATTCCCTTTTTCTTATTATTGGGCCCAATAGACAACAAGGTCCATGAAATCAAACAAGGCAATTTATCAAAGGAAACCACTCAATTTACTTAAATCATACAAATTACAAAATCACACATTTATTGGGGAAATTGCATATCCAACCAAAAGAACCCAAAAATTGGGGTTGTAACCACACTTGTCTGAAAAATCAAACTCGACATCTTTCACTAGAAGATTTGATAGAGGCTTGGCAATTTTTGAGAAATCTTAACAAATCTTCTATAGTATCTAGTGTGGTCCAGGAAACTTCATACTCCTATTACTATTTTTGGAGGTGGGAGTTTCGATGCATCTTTTATTTTGCTTAGATCAACTTCTATCTCGTTCTCAGAAATCTTATGTTCTAGTATGATGCCATCTTGTACTATGAAATGTCACTTCTCCCAAATTCAAAACCAAATGTATTTCTTCACAACATTGTAAGACTATAGATTTTTTAGGCACTTATCAAAATTAGAGACGTACACTAAAAATCATCGATAAAGACTTCCATTATATCTTCTAGGAAATTTGAGAACATGGAGATCATGCATCTTTGTAAGGTGGCAGGTGCATTGCATAATCCAAATGGCATTCTCTAGAACACATAGGTGTCCTAGATATAGGTGAAGGTGGTATTTTCCTTATCATCTGGGTGAATCGACACTTGGTAGGATCCCAAATATCTATCTAATAAATAGAAATAAGAGTGATGTGCCAACCTTTCTAGGACCTGATCGATAAAAGGTAGTGGGAAATGGTCTTTACTTGTAGTAACATTCAACTTCCGATCTTTCCTTGTAGCGGCATTCAATTTTCGGTAATCTATGCACATATGCCAACCTACGATGCTTTTCATTGCCACTTCATCTACATTGCCCCCCTATACAACAATCATCACCCTTTTCTTGGGTACAACATGGATTGGGCTGACCCAATTACTATCGCTAATAGGATATACGATTCCAACGTTTGTCAGTTTGATTACTTCCTTCTTAACAACCTCTTTGAGCATTTGATTTAGTTTCCTCAGTGGTTGAGAAAACTCTTGGCAATATCTTCTAGGTTTAAAAGGGAATCCACATGGATTTGATTTAGTTTCCTTCTTAATTATGGAGTGGATTTTGAATCCACATGGATTCTTGAATAAAAGGGAATCCCAATAAGGAAATAAAATTTAATGCAAGAGAAAATATGAATGCAATTAACTTGCATAAAAATAAAAGACCTTTATCTTTTTGGAACTCAAGCATGGTATATGAGTAGATAATACCAATGCAAGGTTTTTCCTCTTTGTTTGATAAGGAAAGTGAGTTCGCAAAAGAGAAGGGTTTGGAGAGACTTTTTGAAAAAAAAAAGGATAAGTTATCCAATACGTGTCTTCGCTTTATGTTTCTTTTATGTGTAAGATATAGGATATAATGACTTTCCTTAACACTCATGCGTATCCAATAGGCAGGTTTTGAGTAATAGCATCGTGAAAGAGGAATCAATATACAAGAAAAGAGGAAATCTTTGGATTAATCCATGAGTTGGATTTCTTAGCAAGGAACGATGGGTTTGGAAAGTGTTTAAGAGGAGGGAAGGATACAAGTCGTATACACACAACCTAGGAGGAGAGTTCGACCAGAGGAAAAGAGAACCAAGCTAAAGCCACGTTATTTCTCCTCCCTTCTTGATTCTTCTAGTATTATATAGGGTGCTCTCCATGATATAGATATATATATATATATATATATATATATATCGATCCTCTATAGCCCTTACGTATAGAGAGAGAGCAGCCACCATAATCGTTCATGGCCATCCGGTCCTCATCATCACTTACTCCGTGCCCTAGACGAACCCTTGTTCGAGGCACGTTGATGACAGGTCTGGATCCATGGTTCTTCGTCCACCTGGGAACACCAGGGGAGTATCTCACGCATCCCCCTTCTCATGTTGTTGCATATGAACCCCACACTCTAGGAGGGTGGCGCAGAGGTGCAAGAAGTGCCCAAACCCTCCCTGGCACTCACAGGCCTCGGGGGTCTGGGGAGGAGACCCGTCGGAAGAGTTGTAGGTCGCCACTAGGGTTGCTCGTGAGGTGGAAGACGAGTGGTTTCTTTTCATGGCCCAAGGCCTGCAGAGGTGATCATACAATGCCAAAGGGGCTTGATCTGTAGTGCCCCTCTCCTACAAAACCTTAGTGTGAGGCCAAGGTCAGCGAGCCACTGCCCAAGAGGTCTCCAGCATTCGATACCCAAGGGAGGGTGTCTCCCTCCGGGTGGCGCTCCCTGGAGGCCATGAAGGAGGCCGACCTCTGTGGCTGGATGGTGGAACCATGCAGGTGGAGGCAGCGAGGCCATCGGGTGGGGAGGAGGATGCGTGGACGAGGCGCTGGAGTCCTTGCATCAGGCAAGGAATCGCCCTAGCGCAAGGAAGAAGGAAGGAAAGAGGAAAAAGACCAGTTTGCCCCTGAGAGCAGGTTTAAGAAGCAAGGGAGCGGGTGTCTTTCCACCTGATCCGGCCCGCAAGGTATGTGTGTGGGAGTGTGTTGCCTACGTGGCACCTCCCTATTGGTCACTTTATGTTTTATTTGCAAAAATCATAGCTTATTCTAGGAAACTCAGATTAAAACAAGTCATATATGAAAATCGATCCTCAAAATGAGAGGAATACAAAGAAATTATGTTTGAAGCCTAATTTTGCATGCTATTAAAAAAGTATAGGGTTTTACATCTTTTAATGCATTAAATGACAGAAAAACCCTAGAAAGAGATAAACACAATTGTAGTGAATCTCAATGTTGTTTTTGATCAACATTAACCTGTTAAGAGTAAAGGGAAGAGTGAAATCATAAAAGGATGATTCATATGTTGCTTTTAGGGTTTTATGATCATGAACATGATTTAATGAACTAAAAACCCTGTTTTGGGTAAATATGAGTTTTTCGTGGTCATAATCCGAAATTGCAAGTATACAACTGTAATATAATGACCTCCAATGAAGATAATTGAGATGATTAGGGTTTTATGAACAAGAAACCCTAATTTAGTATAAAGGATGAGACTTTGTGGTTTAATAGGTTAATTTGAGAAGTATTAACTTATTAAATATTAAAGTTGAGTTTCAATCTATTTCACATGAAAAGTTGGCTAACTTAGAGTGAAAGAAGAGGTGATCGTATTTTAATTCAGAAATATGGAAATATGTTGTTAAATGATTATCTTAATCCTATTAGGAGAAATAGGATGAGAAACTAATGATTATATGTAGTTTTGTCTAATTAGGGTTATGGTATTATAAGTAGAGGTAAAACCCTAATAACAAAATGAAACCCTAAAAAGAAATAGAAATCCTAAGAAGTAAGTTGGATTGGATAGATCTTGATAAAAGGAAAATTGTATGATTCTTTCAGGATCCTTTTGCATACTTGTTTGCTTAATTGGATTTCCCTAATATGGTTGACTCTATCTCTAAAGAATGATCTTGATGAAAGCAAAACAGGTATGTGGTTACGCTTATGATTATCCCGACTAGTTTTCTGAGGATTTTATCGACGTTTCCCTCATGGCTTGAAATAACGGTTGGATGCTTTTATTTCATGCAACTATAGAGTGACTATGACTATCACTATGAATATACATGTATAACTGGCTAGATCCGGGTCCACCCCTGTGGCTATGCAAGGGCTAAAAAGGATAACCTAGAGTAAGGTCTAGGTTATCATGAGTTAGAAACTGGGCTACATATGTATAGTGCCATGAGACTCTTAGCTTGCCATGAGTTAAGGAGTGGGATACCTATGGGTAGTGCCATGTGAATCAACCCTAGAAACTGATTCACCTGTTAGTTGAAATCATGAGGGGTATAATGGGGATCTACCATAAGGAAGGTAGTATCCAGGTTCACTGTAGGGACAGCGCAGGGGATATGGTACACATGGATCGCGTAGTTATATTTAAAATGTAAACTTGATTGTTAAATGGTAATTGGCTGCAATACATTGTTATGAATAATTACACGATTATTGTTTCCCCCACATACCAGCTTCGGCTGACCGACATTTTGTTTGTCGGTGTTTTAGGTACAAGCCAAAAGGACAAACAGTAAATCATCATATTGTGAAATACATGAAGTAAAATGCAAGGAGGATTAGTTAGAGTAGATTACATACATGGATAGAAGTTTAGAAATCCATAATTTTCAAAAGGTATGCAAAATTTTATTACAGCTTTTCAGTATAGATTGTTGAAATTTAATAATTGTTCTTGGTTAAGTGTCGAACCTTTGATCCGGAAGTGATGGGTGCGGCTTCGACCTCTCGATCTCCCTTAATTGGGGGTTATCAGGAGGTGGGGTCATAACATTTGGTATCAGAGTATAGGTTCCTCACTTAACCATTAATAATTATTAAATTTTACATACTCCATAGAACCCAAGGGAGTTATTAGAGGATTATCTGAAAGACGGAGGTGTCTAGAAAAGGATCACGACTGGGGGATGGCAATATTTTCCTCCGCACTGCTAGTCAGAATACGAGGACTCCCGGATCCGTGTGACTGCCTGGCCAAAGTCTTAGGGTATGAATCGAAATAAGATACCTTTAGGACTTTCTCATCTTATTCATCCCTTCTCATCACAAAATTCTATTAAGGACCTTAAGGATTAGGGTTTTCTCTTCTCCTCACCCTCTTGAGGTATGGGTAAGGTTAATAAGGTCTAAGGAATCCTCCACCAAATTAATGAAAAGTATGTAAATAAGATGTCATGGACATAAGCTTAATAGATTAAGCACAAACTAAAGAATAGATACATGCTTAGGTCGTATGACATAAGTTGTCATGTCCTCAGAAGAGACCTGAGGCTAGACCTTCTTGTCAGGAGGATAGGTTAGTCTTGGAGATAGAGATCTCTATTGCAAGTAGAGACCTGGCACATCCTCCCAGGATGATGCTAACCCTAACCCTAAGTGAAGGTTAGAGAGAGATGAGTTAGACCAGGTGTTTGAAAGGACATGCCTTTGGGATGCCATACGATCCATGGGTGACCTAGCACCTTTGGCAACCCAACCCTGGGAAGGGTCGTGCATGTTAGGGTAAAGGATGGCTCCTTATATGATGATGTTAGTGAAGGACCTGTAGAAACCCTATGGGCTTATGCGAGTAGGGCATAGCATGCACCCATGGTACGTTAGTAGTGTGAGCAAAGGGTTGAAACCCTGACCAGGAGAGTATGAAGGATGGCTTATGAAATAAGCATAAAGAACTATGGATAACCTTGAGCGAACATAAGTTGAACATAGGCTTCATCCAGGTAGGGGCATGCTTTTGAGGTTGACCCTTCACGAAGAGAGGACCTCTAATGGTGAGGTTGGTTGTAGGGTTAGCTCTAGAAAGAGAGAGCAGGAACCAAGCAAGAAGGTTGGAATCCTAAACTCTGAGATATGTAGGGAGTTGAGGATGATGCGACCTAAGTGGATGATAGTGGTCGCCACATGCTTGATCCCTAGAGGTTGTTGATGTCTTGGTTGCCATGAGAGGAACCAAACCCTAGAGAGAGGATGAGTCTGTTGGTACCTCTGTACCTATGGTATAGATGAGAAGAAGAGTTCCTTAGACCTAGAGAGGTATAGTAACTGGTTATGAGGCCTTGTACCTTGTTGGTTGTCCTTAAGGAGGACCCAACTCTAAGTGTTGCTCGAGTTGAAGGATGACAAGAAGTGCATGTCATGCCTTTTGCATGCTTGGTTTGTGGTTAAGAGATAGAGCATGCAGTTAGGCACCTACAAGTGAACCTAGGGTTCCTAGGCCTAAGAGGGGAAGTGGTGTACCTAATGCTCATGATGAGAGTTGAGTTCCTATAGAAGTGAGCATGGTACTTCTTATGTTGAGAGGAAAGGGAAACCCCTTAAGTTTAAGGCGAACCCCTCCCAACTAAGTTGATGACATGGGAAGGTATGATCTTGATCCAGTGTTGAGGAAAGAGAACAAGTATGACCTAGCATGGTTTAGTAGGTGGTCTGCTTGTGCCTTAGTAGCTGCTAGGTTAAGCATGCTCATATGGATGTAAACCCTAAGTATGTTTGTGACCTTGTTGTCAAGAGTCGTGGTTTCCTCCCATCCTGGGAGAGGGACCCTTTGGTAGGGTGTATACCAGTTTTGTGGGTGTTGAGGAAACCTAAAAAGGTCTCATAGGGTCTTGAGAAGCTAAGTGAAAAGTACATGGTATGAGAATGAACCTGTAGACCCATAGATATCCATCTCTAAGTGCATGAGGATGTGTTACCATGGAGGTAACCAGTAAGGGGCCTGACCAAGGTAGGCAGGTCACCATGACCCCTACGAAAGGATGAAAGTCAGCCCTTGAATGCAGAAATGGAGATGATGAAGGCTTGGGTAAGGTTATAAGTTGGACATGTACTATAATAGAATCCTCAGTCTATCCTAGGGTCGGGTAGGGATAAGACCGATGGAAGTAGGAGTTACCTAATTCCCTAAGTTGCACATGACCATAGGGTCGGGAGGTAACAACTATCATTGTCTGTGGGCCATGGGTTAGGATATTGATCACCTTCATGAACTCATGGGACCCAAAGGGTAGATGAGTAGGGCACTCTCTTGATGCATGAGGGAAGAGGGATGACCCCAAAAGTGTCGGCACCCTATAGACCTAGAGGAGATGACTAAGGGATGTGTGTAAACCTCAATAGGTTCAAGACTAGTTTTCCATGGAAGTAACCTTGATATAGAGATGATTGTGATGTAGAGAGATAAGTGGCATGTCTCAACTTGGATTTAAAGGTGTACTGACAAGGTGGGATGTACCATCTCTACTCTTGGAACATGAAGAACTCTGTATTTGGACTGTAGCCAAATGCTTATTTCCTCTTGTTATGGGGGTGAGGACAGCATGCATGCCATACACCAAGGATAAAAATGATGTCGGAATGTTGCTATGAGGTATGAGGATAGAGATGATAACATACCCTGGTGAAGTGAACGATACCTGGATGGTTTGCAAACATTAAGAGGAATGAGGTAGTCACCTTATGAGGATGTTTTTATCATGAGATATGAGTCATACAAGATTGAGTTTGATCACCATGATGATGAAATCAGAGAGTGTTCTTAATGAAGATTGACATAGAGTTTGAGGTGAGACGATAAGTGAAGTACATGGAAGTGTATGTCTTCAATGTTACCTAATACTTAAGGGTGTGAAGTAGTAATGGATGTTCTGGTTGAGATATAGCTACCTAGTTTGGCTAGAAGAGGTTGTTTGGCTAACCCTAAGTTTGGAAAGGAGAGGTGTTTGGATAACACTCAGATGTAACGAGATATGTTAATGGTTGTTTGGTTATCCAGTCTAGTCCTTGATGTAATGAAAGGATGGTGGTAGAACCTCAGATGCCCTTCTTGGGAAAAGAAGGTGATGAAACCCCGACTAGTATGGTTTAGGGTTTTTAAGGTATTGATCTTGAGGAATAATGATGTACAGGAGATCGTGATTTTAAGATCACCATACACCATAGTACTACTTAGATAATGAGTGGTAGCAGTACTATGGATGCTGGAGATGAGGCTGCATGTGGTATGTTGCCATGCATAATAGAAGGTGAAGGAGGAACTTCGGTAACCCAGTGCATTGATATAGAGGATAAAGAGTTCCCGAGAGGGAATGGGAGTTCATCACTATGGATGTGGTGATAAGTCTTCCCTAGACCAAGGAAGGTTAAGATGCAATATGGGTTATGGTAGACCGCATTACCTAGATGACATAGGAAAGAAAGAGTTCTGTTAAGGGACAGATTTGGTTGAACTACCCATGAGAGAGATGGTTCAACTACACTATGAAGTGAGTTCAAAGGTTCTTGAGTTTGGCCTAAAGGTTCCCTTCCAAAAGGTGGAAATAGGTACATGAAGAACTTGATGTTAGTACAGTTTATCACCCCTAACTAATGGTTAGTATGATCCAGACTAAAGGGGTCTGATGAGAGCATATGTGCTTGTTCAGGGTGATGGCTAGAGACAATTCTTGTCCTAGGAAAAATATGATGATGACCACCATAGCCAGTATCGGGATTTAAAGAAGCTCTGTAAGAGAGGTTGTGTCGGTCACCACTTCAGTAAGGTGATGTTGGTGAAAGGACCATGTGATGGTTAAAAAAGGGCTACAGTGTGTGTAGATGAAGTCGCTTTGATCGTGCAATGGCTGAAAGGAGCCTAGAGACGACGAGAGTCGTGGGCGGATGCAAGGTAGACTGACATGCAGCTCACTGTGGGAAATATGTGACATGAAAATCCGACTCCTCTAAGTTATATCTAAGACAGTTGAGTCCCCGATGCATGGGTTCTTTTGACATGGTTTGGTGGAGAAGGTTAAGTTTGACCTTACCCCTCAGGATAAAGTAATGTGTGATGAGTTACATGTGTCCAATTTAGAGTACTATGTGAGGTACCCGACCATGTGCTGAGCAATGAACCTAGTGAGCCCTAAGGGAGGATGAAATGGCCTGAGTCCACCTGTGCAGTTTATAGACGCCAGGATGAAAGAACTCAGAGAAAAGAATATGTGATGATAAAGGTTCTTTGAAAGCGCCATGAGTAAGGTAAAGCCACATAGGGGCCAATGATGGACATGGAAAAATCTTATCCTGAATTGTTTGTTTTCTTGATGGAATTTTGAGGACAACATTCTAATAAGAGGGGAAGGATGTTACAACCCCAATTATTGGGTTCATATGATGGAAAATACAATTTTCCCAATAACTGTATGATTATGAGAATTATAGAAATTATATGTGTATTGAATGGATTTCTTTGATAATGAACCCTTTTACATGAATGTTTCGTGGGCATTACTGAGTAACAAAGCCCAAAATGTTTAAAAGAGGATAATGATGGATATAAATCTAATAATAAAATAAATTGAATTAACACTAAGAATAGTCTTATAGAAGAATAAGAATTTTTTTAATTATGGAGTGGATTTTGAATCCACATGGATTCTTGAATAAAAGGGAATCCCAATAAGGAAATCAAAGTTAATGCAAGAGAAAATATGAATGCAATTAACTTGCATAAGAAGAAAAGACCTTTATCTTTTTGGAACTCATGCATGTTATACAAGTAGATAATACCAATGCAAGGTTTTTCCTCTTTGTTTGATAAGGAAAGTGAGTTCGCAAAAGAGAAGGGTTTGGAGAGCCTTTTTGGAAGAAAAAAAAAGGATAAGTTATCCAATATGTGTCTTCTCTTTATGTTTCTTTTGTGTGTAAGATGGAGGATATAATGACTTTCCTTAACACTCATGCGTATCCAATAAGTAGGTTTTGAGTAATAGCATCGTGAAAGAGGAATTAATATACAAGAAAAAGAGGAAATCTTTGGATTAAGCCATGAGTTGGATTGCTTAGCAAGGAACGATGGGTTTGGAAAGTGTTTAAGAGGAGGGAAGGATACAGGTCATATACACACGACCTAGGAGGAGAGTTTGACTGGAGGAAAAGACAATCAGGCTGAAGCCACGTTATTTATCCTCCCTTCTTGATTCTTCTAGTATTATCTAGGGTGCTCTCCATGATATATATATATATATGGATCCTCTATAGCTCTCACATATAGAGAGAGAAGCCACCACCATCATTCATGGGCATCCGATCCTCATCATCTCTTAGTTCATGCCCTAGACGAACCTTGGTTCGAGGCACGTTGACGACAGGTCTAGATCCATGGTTCTTCGTCCACCTGGGAACGCCAGGGGAGTATCTCACGCAGCCCCCTTCTCATGCTGCTACAGATGAACCCCACACTCTAGTAGGGTGGCGCAGAGGTGCAAGAAGTTCCCAAACCCTCCTTGGCACTCGCAGGCCTCGGGGGTATGAGGAGGAGACCCGTCGGAAGAGTTGCAGGCCGTCACTAGGGTTGCTCGTGAGGTGGAAGACGAGTGGTTTCTTTTCATGGCCCAAGGCCTGCAGAGGTTATCATATAATGCCAAAGGGGCTTGATCCGTAGTCCCCCTCTCCTACAAAACCTCAGTGTGAGGCCAAGGTCAGTGAGCCGCTGCCCAAGAGGTCTGCAACACTCGGTACCCAAGGGAGGGCGTCTCCCTCCGGGTGGTGCTCCATGGAGGCCATGAAGGAGGTCGACCTCTGCGGCTGGATGGTGGAGCCATGCAGGCGGAGGCAGCGAGGCCATCGGATGGGGAGGAGGATGTGTAGATAAGGCGCTGGAGTCCCTGCATCGGGCAGGGAATCGCCCTAGCGCAAGGAAGAAGGAAGGAAAGAGGCAAAAGACCAGTTTGCCCGTGAGAGCAGGTTTAAGAAGCAAGGGCGCATGCATCTTTCCACCTGATCCAGCCCGCAAGGTATAAGCGTGGGAGTGTGTTGCCTACGTGGCACCTCCCTATTGGTCACTTTATGTTTTATTTGCAAAAATCATAACTTATTCTAGGAAACTCGGATTAAAATAAGTCATATATGAAAATTGATCCTCAGAACAAGAGGAATACAAAAAAATTATGTTTGAAGCCTAATTTTGCATGCTATTAAAAAGTATAGGGTTTTACATCTTTTAATGCATTAAATGACGGAAAAACCCTAGAAAGAGATAAACACAATTGTAATGAATCTCGATGTTGTTTTTTATCAACATTAACCTATTAAGAGTAAAGGGAAGAGTGAAATCATAAAAGGATGATTCATATGTTGCTTTTAGGGTTTTATGATCATGAACACGATTTAATGAACTAAAAACCCTATTTTGGGTAAATATGAGTTTTTAGTGGTTATAATCCGAAATTGCAAGTATACAACTGTAATATAATGACATCCAATGAAGATAATTGAGATGATTAGGGTTTTATGAACAAGAAACCTAAGAAACCCTAATTTAGTATAAAGGATGAGACTTTGTGGTTTAATAGGTTAATTTGAGAAGCATTAACTTGTTAAATATTAAAGTTGAGTTTCAATCTATTTCACATGAAAAGTTGCCTAACTTAGGGTGAAAGAAGAGGTGATCGTATTTTAATTCAGAAATATGGAAATATGTTGTTAATTGATGATCTTAATCTTATTAGGAGAAATAGGATGAGAAACTAATGATTATATGTAGTTTTTTCTAATTAGGGTTATGGTGTTATAAGTAGAGGCAAAACTCTAATTACAAAATGAAACCCTAAAAAGAAATAGAAATCCTAAGAAGTAAGTTGGATTGGATAGATCTTGATAAAAGGAAAATTGTATGATTATTTCAGGATCCTTTTGCATACTTGTTTGCTTAATTGGATTTCCCTACTATGGTTGACTCTATCTCAAAAGAAGGATCTTGATGAATGCAGAACAAGTATGTGGTTATGCTTATGATTATCCCGACTAGTTTTCTGAGGATTTTATCGACGTTTCCCTCATGGCTTGAAATAATTGTTGGATGCTTTTATTTCATGCAACTATAGAGTGACTATGACTATCACTATGAATATACATGTATAACTGGCTAGATCTGGGTCCACCCCTATGGCTATGCAAGGGCTAAAAAGGATAACCTAGAGCAAGGTCTAGGCTGTCATGAGTTAGAAATTGGGCTACATATGTGTAGTTCCATGAGACTCTTAGCTTGCCATGAGTTAAGGAGTGGGCTACCTACGGGTAGTGCCATGTGACTCAACCCTAGAAACTGATTCACCTGTTAGGTGAAATCATGAGGGGTATAATAGGGGATCTACCATAAGGAAGGTAGTATCCAGGTCCACTGCAGGGACAGCATCGAGGATATGGTACACATGGATCACACAGTTATATTTAAAACATAAACTAGATTGTTAAATGGTAATTGGCTACAATACATTGTTATGAATAATTGCACGATTATTGTTTCCCCCACATACCAGCTTCAGCTGACCGACGTTTTATTTGTCGACGTTTTAGGTACAAGCCAAAAGGACAAACAATAAATCGTCATATTGTGAAATACATGAAGTAAAATGCAAGGAGGATTAGTTAGAGTAGAATACATACATGGATAGAAGTTTAGAAATCCACAATTTTCAAAAGGTATGTAAAATTTTATTACAGCTTTTCAGTATAGATTGTTGAAATTTAATAATTTTTCTTAGTTAAGTGCCGAACCTTTGATCCGGAAGTGATGGGTGCGGCTTCGACCTCTCGGTCTCCCTTAATTGGGGGTTATCGGGAGGTGGGGTCGTAATAAAAGGTCTCACAAAGATCAATGGACACGTTGGATCCTCGATTGTGTCAATCACTAGTATGTCACATGGGATGAAAAACCATCCTACACAGATTGTGACATCCTCCACTACTCCTACCGACTTTGTGAAAGAGTGATCAACTAACTACATTCTCATGCATGTTTTGGCCATGTCAGTAAGTCCAAGCCTTTGAGACAATGTTAGCGGATTGAGGCTAATGCTTGCTCCCAGATCTGCTAGTCTACTCCTTTCCACATTATTGCTGACATTGAAAGGAATGGTAAATGCCCCTGGATCTTTCTTCTTTGTAGGCATTTTGGCCTGAACAATGGAACTCGACATTTTTGCTAGTTGCACTGTCTCAATGTGGTCTCCTCTTATTTTCTTCTTGATGAGGTCCTTGAAGAACTTAGCATAGGTAGGCATTTCTTCAATGGCATCAAGGAAAGGAATATCTATTGTAGTTTCTTCACGACTTCTATAAACTTGTCATACCTTTTCTTAAGATGGGCTTTCATTAAATTATACGGGAAGGGGACTCTTGGAGAATAAGGTTCTCTTTTGGTAAAGACCTCTTCAACTGGGTCTGACTCCTTTGTCTTGGCACCTTTCTTCCCTTTACCTTCTTCTCTTCTTTTGCTCTTCTTTGTGGATTCTTCCTTCTTAGACTCTTCTACTTTTGTGATTGGTTCAGATTGTGGTTTAACAACAGTGTCTTCTTCAGGGTGATTCTCATCTTGTAGCTTTTCTATTACCTTTCCTGAACGGAGAGTAGCCAACTTTGCAGTCTCTATGTTGGAGGGAATCTTTCCTAAGGGCTATTTATAAGTTTAGACAATTATGCTAATTGTTGGTCAATTTGCCTCTGGCGAGTCTACATATCAGACAAGGATTTTATTTGATCGTTCAGACTTGCTCTTTCCTCAATACCTCATTGGTGAGTGAGAGACCTAGTCCTATGTCCCACTATTGGTCCTTTGCCTCCAACATACCTTTGAATGGAGAAACTGGAGGATGACCTTCTTTCCACTTTTGTCTCCCCATCTTTCATTTGAGAAAAAAAAGGAGCAAAATGCGTGTTCACTAAACTTTGGGTCTGCATTGTTGTCAAAACACTTGAATTGGAAATAAAACTTTGAGTCAACCGGTCATTCATTGGTACTGGATTTTTTGTGAAATCAAATAGTTGAGCAATCATGTCGGGCTAGTTGCCGCTTTTAGTTTTTCCTTGATCTTGGTTCTGCTGATTTGTATTCTTGTTCTAATATTGACCTTTCCCTTGACTATGGTGGTTACTATGATTTTTTTGGTAGATGGTGGCCTTTGTGAAAGTGTTATGTCCTCCCCCTCTCCCAAATCATGGTGGTGCCTTAGACGAACAGCCCAGCTAGTGGGAGTTTTCAGTAGCATCTTTTTTTTCCATAGCTAAAGTGGGGTGATCTGGTCTCTTAAAATTTACATAGGAGACATTCTTGATTTCTTCCTCTTCTTCACTTTCATCATCATCCTCCGATTGAGTGTAGATATAGTTATCTACACCATGTCCTCCTTCACTATAGGTGATACATTTCATAAATTTCTTGGTCTTGGCCTTTCCTCTAGTATCCTTCAACTGTTTGACAAGCACGGCACCCTTTTGGATTTGGGAGGTTGTATTTTCCAGAGCCTTGGCCTCGACAGATTTTCCTTCAGCGTTAACCCTCTATGTTGAGCCCCTATCACTTCTCTCATAATCCATGCCTACTTACAGTGTAACCATGTATCAATGATCATCATAATCTTCTTTGGCTTCTTTCCAAGAAAATTGCTTCCGGCGATGACATTCAGTAAAGTCCGTTTTGCGTATGTTAACCCATTGTAAAATGGTGTCACGAGAAAACCTTTGTCATGATTGTGAGAGGACAATCCCTCTAATATTATTGGAATATTTCATATACTTCATGAAGATTATCTCCATGCTTCTATAAGAATCCAAGGATCTTGTGCCTATTCCTAATGGTTTTCTCAATAGGGTAGAACTTTGTGACCAAAGTGTCAGCTAGGGGTCCCCATCCTTTAATGTATATGTAAGGTAAGCTAAGATACCAGTACAATTATGTCTTCCAAAGAGAAAATGAATCCTTTTCATTATATGACTTCCTGTGGTACCCTCTTCATTTTAATCGTATCACAGATGTTCTTAAAGGAGTAAAGATGATGATAGGGATTCTCATCCTTTGAGTTACCCCTAAAAGTTTTGTTTTGGATCATGGAAATCACTGCAGGTTTTAGCTCAAAGTTTTCCGCATCAAATCGTGGGAAGATAAGTCTTGATTCATTAGATCTGATCGAAGCTAAGTCTTTGAGGGAACGACCTTCTTCTTCCTCTTCCTCACCATCTTCATCGTTATCATTATTATTGTTATTATGATCATCGTTGTCGTCGTTGTTCCTTCCATTCCTCCTCACTCTCTGACGTTGACCCTCATCACGTTGTTGTTCTTCAGGCTCCTCACCACTAGGTGGCGGTGGTGGTGGTACATCATCCGGCAGAATTTCACCTCCTGGATGTTTTGGGTTGTAATCCTCCCATTTAGATTCTTGATCTTGTAGAGGAATAAAAACTCTTGCATTTCGGTTACCTTCATCCTGATGACCTCCCCTACAAGGACGCATGATGACAACAAGATGGGTGGTTGGTTTTTCCCAGATACCTATGATAGTTTGCATAGTCAAGTTAGAAACTGACGTGTTTAATGAAGTGTTCAAGCTAATAATGTATTGTGGATTAAAATTTGTGCAGTCAAGTCTTTATTTGTACTTGAGGCATAGTTACATGGTGAGTAGACTCGTGTTATTAACATTACCGTTTGCCTTGTACCCGACAACGATGCCAAAAAGTTGACCGGCCTAAATCACACGTCTAAAATGGAGCAGATCTACAAAAGTCAGACTCTTAAATTAATAACCTGACTTGTAGGCCCCCACAACTGTTATACGGTTCTGAAGTAGTAATCAGGTTGAACCACAGGGGCAAGGATGGTGAGTGCTAAAAACATAAAGTCTTATCTCAATTACACCAACCAAGAAAGTGTAGGTTAAGATGGCATTCCTGGAACGATGTTACTATAAATAGTCAAACAAATAAAAGGAAGATAAGGAAACAAAATAAGAGAATAGAAGTAATAAGCATGTGGTAACAAAATATGGATGATAACTTGGATTGAGTTTCAACTACTAAGATCTTC
Organism: Alisma plantago-aquatica; assembly: GCA_963693085.1. Classification (NCBI taxonomy): domain Eukaryota; kingdom Viridiplantae; phylum Streptophyta; class Magnoliopsida; order Alismatales; family Alismataceae; genus Alisma; species Alisma plantago-aquatica. The sequence continues at coordinate 331,696,381 of OY856414.1, forward strand.
TCACCAACATGCAATAATCACACCCTTTTATACATACTTAGCAAGATTACAAACAATCATCATATATGTCTATTCCCTCCTCTCTCGATCTTAGGATAGATCTAGATTGTAAGGTTGTCTCTCTCTTGATATGGAAAACAAAAAACCACAAAAACAACCATATGATCATTAGCTTTAGCATTCATACATTCTCATGTATTCATACAAATCCAAAGCACTTAGATAAGGTTAGCGTTATTCTTTTGAGACACTAACGATCAAACATCACAAGATGGTAGCTAATCATACAAGTGAAGCATTTAGACTGAGTGAATGGAGATAATCTTTGCTAAGAGTATATATATTCAAACGGATGCAAGTATAGACATGTTGGGAAAGCCTTAGTGGCTACTCCCAACCCAAGCAATGAGTTTAACCACTCATGTTAGTGAGTAACATTATGGATTTATAGATGAAGTGAGATGAACAGAATAAGAGGAGAAGATGATATACTGACTACAACCACTGAGTGGCTACAACTGATGGTCAGTAACTCCTCATTGGGGTCAGCCCGATGATGTTCGAAGTTGGTTGTTTGTCCTCCTTCTTCGTCGAGGAACGTCAGGCAAGTAGACGGGAGTGGAGGTGGTGGTAGATTGTCATGACTTTCATCCTAACTTCCCACAAGTTGATGGTTGGTTGTGGGGGTCGATGGTCATTCTATTTTTTGATGACACTTCATCATTCTCTGTGGGAGCGTGATGATACGACCCTTATTTTATCTACAAGGATCCTCTATTTATATGAATATGTGCAACACCCTAGGGGTGCTCTTTTCCTTACACTACAAGTATCTAAAGTCCTTGCCTCGGGGCACGTGAGTAATGGTTCTGAGTGATTGTTCTCATAGGGTTTCAATCGGTCACTGACCATCGGGCGACATTGTCTTGTAGTGGGACCTTTGGTCAATGACTCTGGAAAACCATCTGTGTATGGCTAGAATGGCCATCAGGGTCGAGTCAAAATGACCATTGGGGGACGGTCATGGTGGCCATCAACGGTGAGTCAGACTGACCATCAGTGGAAAGTCTCTTGATGATAGCCAGGGCGACCATCGGTCATAAGTCTGATGGTTACATAGCTTAGCTTCTTATGCCTTGAGACCACCGAATGGGGGACCGATGGTCATCCTGACGCTTGGGCGAAGGTGTCCATCAGTTGTGGGGGTTGATGGTCATCCTGATGCTTGGGTGAAGGTGTCCATCAGTTGTGGGGGCTGATGGTCATCTTGTTCTTGCATCAAGTACACATGTTATCTGCACACGTGGCTCGAGATTATCATGGAGAAGTTAAAACATGTTTTGAATGTAAAAGTAGTTAAATTGGGTATGTATACACATAAAAGGTGAGAGATAAGAGGTAAGTTATGGTGTAAATTATCCACAAAATTGGATGTTATCAGGGTAGTGAAACAATATTACCCCTAATGCATATACACTACAATTAGTTGTTGAAAAGCTATGATCCATGACTTTATAAGTGATTTGGATAAATTAACTCTTTCTAGATGTATGTACATCTCCATAATTATATTAAGATTTGATATGACTTAACCCTAATCATGTAATGAGGCATGTTCTTGATGTAATCCTTTCTTGAAACCTTAATTGTAATCTCTTTGGTCATGACTGGTGAACTTCTAATTCCCTTATGATTGATGAATATTATTCTTTGGTCTGGTTTCATGACCCCCTACTATGTTTGATTGTTCTATGCATCCTAGAATGTGATATTGACTAAACTATTTATCTTGCCTCCCTATATTGCATGTATGATAATTAGACAAGTTTTATCTAGAGTTGTAGTGGTTTTTTAGAACCATACACAGGGGTTCAATAAATCCACCTAGGGCATTTTTTTGTGTGAATGAGAGAAACCTGAGGCATGTTATGATCACCCATTGTATATATTATCAATAATGAGGTTTTATGACTTGGGATCCTACAGTGTTGTGGACCTACTATGGATAGTTTATCTCTATTTAAAATATACATGCACCTTATGATTTTTTTTGTGATCGATGGAACAATCTAAATGGAAAGAATCTTTCTATTCACTATTTGTTATTCTAAAATGAATGCCTCACTCTTTTACAATCATTTTTACTACGAATTTTTTATAAGCTCTCTTTTACATGGAACACATGTACTTTTTTTTACTTGAACTATTAGATACCCAAGTATTTTTTCATGCACATATACCATTGAAGTGAAGAAAATCCTCTTCTCTTGTTTTCTCTTCTAGATATTTTTGCCAAACCACTAGGAGGTTGAGCATTCTATAGGACTAGATCAAGAAGAACATGCTCAAACATAGTTTCCTAAGATGTTTCTAAGATGATTAAGTTGCCTGTTGTATCCACTCTCATTAGCTTGTAGTTATTTTCACCTACTAAACTTTCGGTTGCAGTCAATGGACATAATTTCAATTACGTAATAGATTTTTTTAGTTTTGTATATATGTTACTATACACTATTTTTATGAAATTTTGATAAATTAATAAACCCCATTTCCCCTTCATTTGATCTTGTTCTTTGTTTGGGTTGGGTTTTGTGTTGGTTTCTTTATAAAAGTAAGGAGTAAATTGGTGCACATCAAGTGTTTTTAATCAACTAAAGACATAGAAATGCAAAGTTGATGTCAATAGGATAATTCAGTAGGAGTATGATATTAAGGTTATCTTCATAAGGATCCAATGCATATTAAAATACTAATCAAAGTCAATTAATTTAGTGATTTTAGATGAAAATAGTTGATTTGAGTTGATTCTAGATTAACGAAACTAGTCACAAGATACTTTTAGGTTATCAAGTAAAGGAACTACATTTGTTTCCATGACACCCATTATTCATATGTTGAATTAGTCACAAAACATATTGAATTATCTTCTTTGTCCTATCTCTCAAATATGTTATTAATGACTTTGCCTGTTCACCAAACTAGGTAGCCTTATTGATGTGTCCCGTCTAACATTCACAAATATAGTAAGTACTTTTCTAAATCCCTTCAAATAAACAATTACCAATCTTAATTACTTGCACCAAGTGATAATAATGCAACAACCCTACTCATTTCCAAGTTTTAGGCCGTTAGACTTCTAGTTACTATCACTAAATATGTATCTCTTTTAAGTATGATGCATCAAGAGAAGTTAGGTACCTTGTTTGATATTCCTATAAGATTTCAAAAGAAATTTGAGAAAAGAAGAATAATAACTGTAATTATATTACATTTGTTCATCACATGACTAATGGGTGCTAAAAAGGCATCAACTATAAAGATAACTACTTCTTATTCATGGATCATTCCCAAATAAGGTTGTAAGTCATATTCTCTACAAGTTCCTTGGAGTGACAATGAAGAAATAAAGGATAAAATAGAAACAAATGAGACACAACTATTATAGAGGACAAATCCTCTACAATGGAAATGCATAAGAATCTTCTTCCATCGAGTAAGGAGGAAATCCATGCCTTCTTCTCTCTTCTTCTTCACAACCATCTATAAGATAGAATCACATTCTAGTTCGTCTCTTGCTCAGTTTTCAAAGTTATAATGAGATAACATGAAAGACACCTCCTCAAAACTACTCTCCCAATATTTATGTTTTGTAGAAATTTGAGAAGACATGACGTGTCTGGGTACAAACACATCATATCTCTCGACAGTTTCCAAACACAACATATTGTGGGATCAACATGTTGTGTTAATGGTAATCTTCATATAATGTTGATGAGGTGTCATGGCATGTCGTTGGTTGGCCAAATTCTACTGAGGTGGACACAACATGCTTGAGGAAAGTATGTTGTGTTTTCTAGTGGTCAAAATTGGTTGGTGTCAGTGGACATACATGTCGTGATTTGGGTGAGCCACACTATCCCATGATTGGAAATCTTGGTTGGCTTCTGGGAAAATACATACCATTATATGGGATGAGCACATCATGTCCACCTGAATGAAGGTTTTTTTCATCTCATTGAGTCTTAAGGTCGATAGTAAAGATGACACATATTCTAGATGAATCATGATTCGTGGCATTGTCACCAAAACACATTAAATTAATAAATTTTATATAAAAAGAAAAGGCTATACAAATTATGTTATTATTCGTCTAATATGTAGCCAAAATTAAGAATTTGGAGCAATACGTCTGGTGAAAGTGGGTGAAAAAGACAACATGAACTACACTCTTCAAATTCATTTAAGATTAAATTATTACTTGTCCTCGAGCAAAATAATATGGACTCAGATTCTAAGAAATAACATGTAGTAAAGATGATGAAATTGTAATAAACCAACTTTAGTTATTTGTTTTGTCTAATGGGTTGTTGACATGAATGACAAATTATATTTATAAAAAGTGTGGTTCAATAACATATCAAAACATGACATCCCAATCCCTTAAATCCTAATTCCTAAATTACGTATCAATGGCTATAATTTTTAACATAACCCTTAAACAAAGGTCTTGTCATGAATATTTGACGTAACTTTTGTATAATAGTTCATATCCCATGTAATGTACACAACTAATACACTTAATTAAACAAAGGAAATGATAATTTGTGTAGTATTTTACATTTAGTGGATATCCATATAAGTAGATATGGCATGTTAGAGAGTTATATATTTCATATAATGGGTCATGCATATATATATATATATACCATATCAATATATTTGATGGTAAACATCCTGTTAGGCATAAAAGAATAATACATAATAATGGAGAATTAGATTGTACCTGTTTGAATAATAATACCATTAGATGACTTTAAAATGAATCTTGTGTCAAATAATAGTTATTGTTTCATATAAGAATAAGGGAAAGTAATACTTGATAACAAAATTCCACAAATAAATCTAATCGTTAATTGTTTGAGAGGTATGTCAACTAGAATGTCATTTATGTTAATAATCTCAATGCAACATATATATTACATCACATAATAAACAAACTAAAAATAGAAAATTAGTGAAATATTTGGAATCTACATACTTGAATTAGTTTAGGTGTTGAGTTTCATATCTTTTAGACATTGGTTGACCATTGAACCAGGTAGGGAAAGTAAAGAAAGATAAGTTTAAAACTCATGACAATAAATAATTAAATTGATGTAACTAAATTTCATATGTCCTTATTTTTCTCTTTGTAATGTGGGTTTCCTTATTTATTTTTGAGTGAGGTGAAATGATTAAATAAAAAACAGTGTTTCCTATTTCTTTATAAGTTTATGTCATATAATGTGATTCTTAGTCATCTCATCCACCTGCCTCCCTTTCATTTTTTGCCCCACAAATCTAAAAATCCATCCCTTGATTTTATTTTTCTCTCTCTATTATTTTGTGTGCTTTGATTTGTTGCTCTTATCCTCCCTCATTCTTCTACACCTAATCAGACCCAATTTCCCTATTTGTGACCCCCTGATTCCAAATTGAGCCCCACTCATCTCTTTTCCTTTCTGTTGACCTCCATGTTTATACGACACCATTCCTATTAGAGAAGTCCTAAACATATACTCCACAACAAACCCCAACCCTAAAGAAACATTGTTCAACCCCTAGAATCCCCTCATTTGACTCTTTTGCATATATTTTAAACTTCATATATCTCTTTCTTCCATTAGAGGTTTGCCACATCGACTTTAGCCTTGTGAAGCGATGAGAAAGTTCAAAATATTTCAGCACCCACTTATGAAGCTTTTTAACTTCTTGATTTTCATTTTCACACGGTAAGTGAAAACATCTCTTTCTTACCAAGTCTGGTCTTTAGGGAAATTCTCAGGAATCCCATAACCTTATCGACTATTTTATTCACCCATCAACGTCATTCTGTTTGAGAAAATATCGTCAAAACCCAATTTATCGATGCATTTTACAGATCTTATATAGAAACTTCCTTCACATCTTTAATTATGGTTGCAGACCCTGACATAGATTTAGTCACCATAGAGCCTACGTCACGGCTTGTTGGGATCCAAAAGGTCTAGTGAACTTTCATATACTCTTGGTTGTGGTGTTTTTTGCTTCTTCCCTGAACTGGATTCAATGATTCACCTTCCTGGGAAGTGTTTCTTCATGGTTTTTTTCTCTTTGGTCATTTGAGTGAGTGATTCTTTGAGGATACCATGATTTTTCTTTAGTTTCATAACACTAGTGAAGAGCATTTTTATCTTTTGTGCTTCCAATTTTTGGTGACCAAGGTTGATTTTGAAGTTCGAGCTTGATTAAACTACTATATCATCCAAATTTTACTATAGCATACAGTGTAGAGACAATTATGACTTTTCAACCCATGATTGTGACCTATAAATTAAATTAATTCTATGAACTTGGAAAAATGACAAGAAATTCATGGCAGCTCAGGGTATCAGAAGAAATAGATTCTAGAATTATTATAATATTCTATACACGATAGTGTAGATTTTCTAACCTAATTCAATAAACATAATAGAGTTTATATCTTTAATGAAAAGTTTAACATTAAATCCATTTAAATATTTAATAGGTGAATCATAACCTTGATATGGATATGGGGCTCGACATTGGTAATGAGTAGACCTTTAGTATGATGCATTCTTTGATTCATAAAAGGGAAATTACCTATTTTTCTCTCTCTTGATCTATTTGTTTACTTGAGATCCTAATTTCATATAGTGAGGTATAAACTCTAATTTGAGTCTCATTTATCTCTTCTAAAAAAATCTTATTGCAAGATCCCTTTTATTTTTTTTCTCTCCCATAAAGTAATGAATTTGTTGGATCTTTGGTTATAGATCCTTTGGTCCCACTTGTTTTTCCATGGATGTTCTCATCCATTTTTGGTACATGAATATTATTTGGACTTAACTTATGATCCTTCCTACTCTATTATGCATGTGTGATATTAACTACTCATGTCTAGAAGTAGATACACCATAGTTTTAGACAATGAGATTTATTATCGTGTCAGACATTAGGGTTTTATTCTCCCTACTACATGTGATATACTTAGGCATTGAGTTTTATTCCCCTGTCATGCACTGAGGTTTTAGTCCTCATACCATGCACTAGGTTGTATTCCTCCTACAATGTTATATTCATTTGGAACTAAAATTTTATTCCTCATTCCCTTGGTTTACAATTTATGGGTTCTAGTCTTGCTTTTTAGACTATGTGAGTATTTGTTATAATCAATATGTACTTGTTTTTATTTTTCTAGGTTTGTAGAATTGTTTAAAAGGCCAAAACCTCATCCTTTTTTATTATATTTTCTAAATGAATTGTGTCATTACTTTTTGGCATCATTAATTATTTGACATCCATCTGGATGATTCCATATCTCAATTTTGTTGGGAGCCTTGATTTGTAAAGTGTAGTTCCTTTTTATTATTATTGCCCAATTATGTATTACATGCACATACCTACATTTGTAGATTTTTTTTCCTGATTTTGTCTTGAGATCATTGGGGTTTGCCATACAAAAATGATCCACATTCCAATTTGTATCTCACTCCTTTCTGAAAGTATTTAAGTAGATGATGTGCTTTCCTTTTTAGCAATGAAATTCATCCAATTTTGTGAGGTTTGATCCCAACCCCTTAGGCAAAGATGACTTTATAAGGCTAACTAAGTTGACTAGGATATGTATTTGCACAGATGATGTTCCTTGGAAGATAGATTTGAAGTAGCCAAATTACCCTATGCATCTAAGATTTATTATTATAGATTTTGCATTGTGTGTTAACCTACATGGGTGTCAACCTCATAATGCTATATAATTGTAAATATTTCCTTCTACTACTATTTTTTGTATTTGGACATGTTGGTTGAACATATTGTATCATATGTCCATGTGAAAAACTTATGTTGGTGTTTTGCATTGTGATTATTCCTCTTATTTGTTTGAGTAAGGAATGGATACCTTCTTGGGTATTAGTCCTTATAGGTTATTTTTTCTTGAAATAAACAACCTCATTCTCCGCCATATCCTCAAGAATTCCCAATTATATAATATATACCTAAAAATCATGAATTCACCCACAAAAAAAAACTGCTTATTTAAGCACACTATACACCATGTTTCCATATGAAAGAACTCTTCCATCTCATGTTAGGGGCAGATCGACACCCTTTTGTCATTTAAAATTAAGGCACCCACCATCAAAACCATATTAATAGTTTAAACTAGATATCCATGCCAAGAAAATTGTTGTTACCTCTTTTTTGGTTTTAAAATATTGGGAATTAGGGTTCAACAATTTGATAAAGAACCTATCTATCATGACTAGAACAATGTTTTAAGATAGCTAGGCATACTATTGGAAGAAAAAAATTACTTTCTCCAAATGAGTTTTTCTAAGTGGGTTATTCATTGAGGTCTTGCATTGAAGTACTTTAGGTATGTTGATTCAAGGCGAAAGTTGGCAGAGTTGTCTCCTTATCTCAAAGAAAAGATCTACAATTAATTTTAGGTTTAGCAATTGTGATAGTCATTTTCTTTGTGTCTTAGAATTAGTTTCAATGCTACATAAATTATAGGTTTTCTATTTTAGTTTCGTATTAAAAACCTTTCATCATTATTTCATTATTATAGTCATAAAAATGGACAAACAATACCATGTTTTAGGCGATGGTGTGAAGAGATGAATAGTTTTAGTTTTTGAAGCACGTGCTCTATTAGATAAATGAGTTTTTTTTTAAATCCAAAATTTTGGAATTTAGATACATTTAAACTTGCAACGTAACTATAAATGAATGTGTTTACACTAAATGCAAAACTAATTCCAAACATGACATGTAAGGTTCAAGCATGAATGTTCAAAATACAATATCCACATTGTAAATAATAAGCTTGTTAGAAGGCACAACTAGATGCTCATTGTGAGGCATCAGGGGTCAAAGGACCCTTGTTTTTGGTTTGGACAACAGGTCCAAGAGTAAGCATCTTGGTTGGGGGAAAGCTTGGGAGCATACATTTTTGGGTAGTGGTTATTCTAAGCATCCATCTGGTACAGGACAAAATGCATATCCTAGTACCAAAAGTGTAGGGTATGTGTCTCTGCTTGTTGGTGGTCCACCTGGGATGATTACTACTAGAAAGAGGAGGGCACGTTGTAAGGCCCCATACCGAGATTAAACCTAATTTTGTTTGTTTATCATAATTTAATTCTTGATTTATATATTAATTTAATTTGTTTTTTGAAAACCCTAATTTGGCTCTACTTTCACTTTGCTTGCCCTAATTGCACAGTTTGCATGATTATTTGAATGTGTGAGGAATAAATTGCAACTATACCAAAAAATTTAAGGTAATGCTCTATTTCATGTATGTTCTTTATATATTGAGGTTTTGATGCCTTTGAACCTTAGTAGTCTCATGTTTCAACTTTGTGTTCTAACCCTAACCCTAACCCTAACCCTAGGGTTTGGTGGTTGAGGTGCTTGGGCTTGATGGTATTGAAAACTGACCTTAAAGGACTAAGCTTTGATGGATCTTCCTAGGGTTTATAGGTGAGGTAGAGGTGCACATCGATGGCTTGGTGAAGTTAGATATTGACTAGTCATGAAAAAGAAACCACGATGGTTCAAGATAAGGTCACCTCAATGGGTCATGTGGGGATGACCTCAATGGGTAAAGAGGTAGTGGCCACGATGGTTTGAGAAGAGGAAGAATGTAGAGTTTGAACCTTGATGGGGGTGTAGATGATGAGTTTTTATGGGTTGGAAAACTTTAGGAGGCTCAATGGGTTCACTTGTTGAGGGTTGGTTTGACTTTCCTACTCTCGGGTCTTATTAATACCCCATAACTCTCAACCCTGTGAGTCATTTGTAGGGCCTTCAGAGAGGGGTTGTTGTAGAATAACAAAATTTTCTTTTACATTTTATTCTAGCGATGTTATCTATCATAGCTATAAAATGTTGGTGAACAAAAGACACAGAAAGGAAAAGCATTATACCTTTGTGCATACTAGTTGTCCAACAACTAGTAGCAACTTTGTTGGTGAAGAACTTGAACTTGCAGATCTACATCCAAATTGGCCACTAAACTGTTGCATGGCTATCTTCTTTTTAACACCTTGTTGTTGCCTTATGGAAAAGCTTATACAAGCCTTTGCATGTGTATCTTATCTCTATTTCATCCACAAAGATGAGGGAGAATGTGGTGCACCACGTTCCCCACCAAGTTGAGGCACAACAAGAGTCTACTGTGCTAGTCATCTCAGAACCCCCTTTCTACTCCTATCTTGGGTAGCCACCCACATGACAACTTTATCTCTCAAAGAGAGAATATGATGATCAACTTGTCTTGAAATATGTGTCTCCTACGTGTCACTCCCTTTGAGACGTATCCCATAACACCCCAATTTTCATATCACATGAGCGGAAGCTAATTTTTTTTTTCAACTTGGGAGTATTAAAAACATGATATACATAACAATAATAATAGACACGAACCAGCACATACTAGTGCGAAAATGCATTCTCATAAATTCTTAGGAAAGAAACTTAGTTACATCAAACTTTATAGAATGTCTAATTGCATCAAGAAAATCTTACACTCTATCTGAATATCTCAGATTGTGTAGATGACATCCCACCAAGCAAACCTCTTAAAACTATAGATGTGTCATCTCTCTTGACTAATTTTACTAAAGATTAGTACATACATATATCTCATCTCCAGCCATGCAAAAATAGGGATACATGTTAGATTAAGTGGCATGGAGTTTTAATAAGATAAACATGAATATACTCTAACCAAAAGCTTAACTAAAATATTGATATGTCTTTTATTTAAGATTTTTTCTGATTTATGTCCACTATTATATTGTAAGTCCTCCTGAAATGGCATGGCTACACCTTTGAGCTGGTACCAAAGTACCTTTGTATTGGCACTACATGCCTCTGAATGACACTATGTGTCTTTAAGTTTGTACTGAAGTACCTTTAAATTCAACTAAACACTCCTTTGAATCGGCACTGCATGCCTTTAAATTGTCCTGGGACTAACTGAATGAGGACTTATCATAAAATTTATTATGTGAAGGTTCTAACTTAATTATCTTAAATCTAAACTTATTGAATTCTGAATCTGAACTTATCTTATACTAAAATTTAACATTGTTAATTGAACATGTACTGGATTATAAATATAAATATGAATTTCTACTCTTAAATTCTAAATTGAATCTAAATCTAAATCTAAATATGAATCTCAATTACTACATAATTGAGATTGATTTTGAAGCTCTTACTATTTATATTTATTCAATATCTATATACTCACATAATGAGTAATCTAAGTCTGTATCTAAATATGATATAAATCTTAATCTAGAGTTGTTATTTAGTAGATGATTTAATTTGATTCTAATATCAGATATATGACATGTGAGTCTAAGAGATTGAAAAATTAACTGAATTGAACATGGAAATATTGAGTATTTGAGAATTATATAAATCACAAATATTTGAAATTTGATAATCTGACAAATTAATTCAAATTGAACAAAATTTGATTACTTAAAGCATGAGAAGATATGAATTATTGAAGTCTAAAATTAAATCTCTAAGTTACTTTGTAGGAATGTGTAGGTTGAATTGTAATAATAATGAAATTCAATGTACATAATCCACTTACCTTGTTTGAGTAGATCCTTAATGTGATCTTGATTCTTTGGTTCATATTTACCTGGAGATCAACAAATTTCTATAAGTCCATGTGTACGTCCCTTTTTAATTTCTAAATCTCAAACCCCCATTATTATAACCTCCTAAACTAAATAAGGATTTTCATTTAGACTAAATATGAGTTTGATCTAAAACTACGAAAAAAGTATAGTATTGATTGTATATCAAAACTGACATTATATAATTGTATTAATCTTTATACCCAAATAAGCCAAAAATTTGTCTTATGCACTAATATGAGCATGTACATCATACAGTTAGAATAGATCTTGAACATAATCCCATATTACTAAACTTACTAATGCAATTATGACATCATACAAAACTATAATTACAAATTATTTTCCAAATAAAATATGCATACATATCCCATATTGCCTCGTAAATAATAATCAACTATCTTGCCTAATGACCACTTAGGCCCAAAATCCATTACTAATATAATAATACATGAAATTCCATTAAAACTTTGGAAATATTAAGAACACTATACAATAAGATTTAGATAAAGTTTTCAGATAATTTAATTTTAAATTAAGGGGTGAAATACCAATAATACCCTTATTACGGTTACATCAAAAACCATTAGTAAAACTCCAAAGCCTTATGATTAAGATTTGTAATCATATTTAAAATATCAAAATTTGCTTACTACAAAATACTCATAAATTTCTAAATTCACTATCTGTTTTCAATCAACTAAACATTAAAACCATATAGATTTCCTTGCACAAAATATGTTAAATAAAAAACATTTAAATCCTCTCATGAGGATATTTTTAGGACATAAAGAACTCAAAATCCAATATGTTGATACCATATTTATTTAAAACATATAAGTATGTATCCAGTTATGATTTTTCAAAGATGTTACCTTATCATCAACCTTTCCTAGTCATTCCAAATTTTGATCAGAGGTCGTGATTGTGCCACACCCCATGCCTAATCACATGAGATCAGTGGTCTTGGTTGTGGATGCCAGCCTACACCCAACTCCCTCTTGACTGGTAAGCCCAAGAAGCATCTCTATTTTGTCTACTACATAAGATCGTGTGGCATCTCTATGAAAATAGAGTGTCGTCACCTACCTATCTCCGGTGAGGTATATCCCACCTACTAGGTCACGAAACTAAGGTTAATCATGGATTTCTGTTTGGCATGTTCTCTATAAGTGTGTGGCATAGAATTGTGCTCTAATTCTTTGGGATTGGATATCTCCATGAAAATAGCTCCCTACACTGTCGACCCCCTTTTCCCTGTTCTTTTTCTTATATCTTCCTCTATTTCACTTCTTTTTTAGTCTAACCCTAGAATCAAACTCACATGTCCCTGTACTTCAAAACAAGACTTTTATAGCCTCTTGTTCTTGATACCAGATCAGGGTTCATTCCCCTATATCCTCTTTGTTGCGGCTTCCCATTCCGCAATGGAATGCAAGTCTTGCGTCCCCTTTTATATTTATTTTCTATTAGAAAAAAGTCCTTATCAAACAATGAATTATATAAGACACAAAATGACCCCGATAAATCTTAAAGTTTTAGAGTTAACTAAATCTTGCCGTTATCCTTTTTCAAGAAAAAGATTAGAACAAAACTAGTCAAATAATCACTCAAAGTCTTCTCTTAAATAGATACTTGGTAATTACTACTTTAATTATCTAGGATACTAGATATTTAACAATGATCTGAAATTTCTCCCACGGTCTTATATCTCAATTATCAATCCACTAAAAATATTTTGAACATTTATTATGAGCATAAAATACTCCATTTGCTAGTTTTGTACTACAAGCCCCATGCTTAAACTCTGGTTGGCCCAAAGTGGGCTAACATTGGGTTCTAGGGCACATGGACCATTCCTTAGTCTAACAAAGGGTTCATAAGCTTAATCATATTATTGATTAGAAAAATTAATTTCTGAACTGACATAATTCCTCAATTGAGATACCTCATGATACATTTGATCAATGAAAATGAAAACTAGGTCTAGGGCTCAAGTCCATTAACTAGAGTCATCCTATTTCCTTCATTACTCTACCTTGGTTGGCACCTTATATCATTGAATAAAATGTCAAATTCCCAAACTTCAAGGATGTTGTAGAAGCTAACCAAATTACACAAAAGATCCTTTCAACATTCGTTTTGATGAAATGTAGATGGAACCTTATTGTAACCATAAATCAATCCTATATTGGTTTCATCAATACTTCTACCATGTACTTGCTAGGTTCAAAAATTTAGGGTGTGACAATACTACCCACCTTTTGGAATTTCATCTTCAAAACTCAACTAAACTACAGGAGGCTACCCACCTTAGGGTTTCACATACCTTAGTAACTCTTGATAGTCATCATAAAGTCTCATAGGCACCTTTAAAGTACGACCTTCTTAGGGATTCCTAACCATGTCTAACATCCTTATCAAGCTATCATGTCTAACCAATATGGAAATTTGTAGGAACATCTTAAGCATAAATGAATATTCTTTCTTTACTTTTAATTTTTTTCTATTTATGTATCCTTTTCTGGAGACATGTACTCTGGTACTAGGGTCTCATGACCTGCACTAAGGTGCCTGGGTCACATAACATGTACATAGGGAATGAGTTATATATCTAAATTGGCATGCACTAAGGCCCTAGGCCTCATGACCTGCACTAAGGGAATGGGCCATGCCTCTTGAATTGAGATGCACTAGGGCCTAGGTCTAACTCCTTAATCTCAATTCATCTCATTAAATCTGATCTTATATGAATCATAATGCATTCTGACCTCATGGTCTTACCATGATCTTAAATCTTAATACATGGATCTTATCTTGGAAAGATAATCATGACATAATACATTCAATTCTTATACTCTTACAGTGTATCAAATTATTAGATCTTAATCATTCTAAGAAATCTTATTAAAATGTCTCTACTTGAGATATTAGACAGGGTAAGGATATAGCCATGAAAGTACAAAAATTTTACTTTCATGTCTTATCTTAATATCTTGGAATATTGGATTACACAAATCATGAAAGTCTAATTTAAAAAATATGCAAATATACTAAAATTAATAACTGAATACTCATGGGTGTAGACCACTTACTTGGTTTTGTTAAATCCCACACTAAAGTCATTTAGACTCCCTTCTCCTCTAACCATATACTACATTATTAGGCCAAAATGACCTTTCCAAGGGGTACTAATCTCCGAGTCCTTGTTATCTTCTTGGATGATAAGATCCATTAACCATCTTGATATGGGTTACCAACCCTCAAAATTCTATGGTCAAGGTTGTAGTTTATCCTTCCTCTCAAGGAACTAAGCTAGGGTTTTAAGATTATACAGGATGAAGTATTAGATGTTGTTTTATGGTTCTTCATTATTATCATGATATTCTGCTCACAATTAGTGAGTCAACCATGGTGAATTATTCACAAAACATTACATCATATTACATCAATGTGCCCATTTTACCATGATGTTCACTTAACTTACAGAACCAAAAACTTACATTACTTTCTTAATATTATTCTTACTAACTTTATTCATCTAATCATGGTGATCTACACCCAGGAATAATGATTCAAACCTTATTCGAGCAACTTCTCTAGGCTCTATTAATCTAAAACCCAGTATTATAGTGATCCTACATTATTGATCCATATTATCACATATCTTGTATCACCATATACATAAGTCTTCCTCATGTATAATCATCATATCATAAGCTTAAACTCGATTTATAACATCAGTTTTTATCCTCAAATATTTTCTTTAACAACCATCATGATTTGACTTGCGATTATAATTGCTCCTTGGGATGAAGTTCCTAAGGACATCAAGAGTTCTCTAATTCTCATCAAATATAGTAGTAAAAAGACCTCATCTCCCTTCACTCATTATTCCACTTTAAAGAAAATTCACTCATATATTTCAAAATATCTACCTTTGGTATGCATTCTAGGGGTTCTAATAGATATGTGATCAGGCTTAGGTGACCATCTACCTCAAACTTTTTGTGTCAACTCCTTTTTACTCACCTCCCAATGCATGCCATCTGATCATACATCTGAAGGTGTCATGTCTTATCATATTTATCTCATCTGACAGTACACATGTCTCATACCATATGCACTAGATGGAGTGAGACAAGATAATACATATATAACTATGCATATAACATCCCCTCTGAAGAACCCCATAAGCTTGTGTCCCATACCACAAACATGGGGGGGGAGGGCATGATATACACAAATCTAAAGTTAACATAAGAAGTCTAAAACATCTAGTCACTAAACTGAATACATATCTAACTAGACCTCTAGCTCTACCTCTACTATATTTGTCTAATTTGTTCTGCAACAAAGGTCACTAACAATCAACCTATCATATATAATGATCTCTCTAGGATCTAATGGGTGGTATAGACTAATAATATGAGAATTTTCCTAATAGTCATCTACATTATTACACTGATGCTATATTATAACACCCCTATTTTCACATCACATGAGTGGAAGCTAATTTTTTTCAACTTGGGAGTATTCTAAACATGATATACATAACAATGATAATAGACAAGAACCAACACAGACTAGTGTAAAAATACATTCTCATAAACCCTTAGGAAAGAAACTTAGTTACATGAAACATTATAAGGTCTAATTACATAAAGCAAAGTTTGCACTCTATTTGAATTTCTCAAATCCTGAGATGGTGCTCACCAAGCAAACCTCTTAAAATTGTAGATGTGTCATCTCTCTTGATTGATCTTCATGAAAATTAGTACCTTCAAACATCTCCTCCCCAGATATTCACAAATAGGGAAACATGTTAGAGTAAGTGGCATTGAATTCTAATAAGATAAATATGAATATACAATAACTAAAAGTTGAACTAAAATATGAAAGATGTAAATATATATTGAATTGATGTGTCCTTTATCTATGACTCTGATCAGATTTGTGGCCACCATTATACAATAAGTCTTCCTAAATTGGCATGTTTGTGCCTCTGAGTTGGTAACAAATCACCTCTTGGCACTACATGCCTATGAATGATACCTACGTGTCTCTAGGTTGTAACCAAAGTACCCTGGAATTGGAGTAAATACTCATCTAAATTGGCATTACATGCCTCTGAATTGTCTTGGGACTAACTAAATGAGGACTTGTCATATAATGTCTTAGGTGAAGGTTTTGACTTAATTATCTTAGATATAAACTTACTGAATTTGAGGCTAAACATATCTTATGTTGAAACCAAACACTAATAACTGGATATGTACTGGATTTTGAATTTATTTTCAAATATCTACTCTTATATTCTAAATGGAATCTAAATCTGGATATAAATATGAATCTCAATTACTGCATAACTGAGATTGGATCTGAAACTCTTATCATTTATATTTATCCAATATTTGACTACTCACATAACGATAATGTAAGGGAAAAATGAAATATGATATAAATCTTAATCTGAAGCTCTTATTTAATGGATGACTTAATTTAATTATAATATCAGATATATGACATATGAGTCTAAAAGCTTGACAAATTAACTTAACCAAACATAGAAATATTGAGTATCATAAAGTTATATAAATCGTAAATACTTGAAGTTTGATAATCTGATAACTTAATTCAAACAGAACAAAATTTGATTACTCAAATCATGACATGATATGAAATATTGAAGTCTAAAAGTAACTTAATCTCTAAGTTACTTTGTAGGAATGTGTAGGTTGAACCATAATAATGAATTTCAATGGTTTGTGTTAGAACTAATGGGTTGCACACTTGGTTTACCATACTCCTATGTCGAGCCTCCATATGTTAATGAGGGGTCGGGGAGAGGAAGTCTCCTTGATGACTCATTTTTTTTCATAATGAAGTTCAATGGACTTGGCCCACTTACCTTGTTTGAAGATATCCTTAATTTAGTTGTCGTTCCTTGGTTTAAAACATATTTACCTGGAGATCAACAAATTTCTACAAGTGAATGTGTATGTCCATTTTTCATTTCTAAATCTCAACCCCCATCACTCTGGCCTCCTACACTAAATAAGGGTCCTTGTTTAGACAAAATATGAGTCCGGTCTAAAACCATGAAAAAAATTTAGTACTAAACATATATCAAAACTTATGTTATATAAATATATAAATCTTAAAAATAATCTCATGCACTAATATGAACATATACATCATAGATTTAGAAAGCTCGTGAACAGAATCCCATATACTAATCTTACTGACTCAATTATGAGATCAGAGGAAAACCTATTTACAAATGATTTTCCAAATAAAATATGCATGCATATCCCATATTGCCTCGTAAATAGTTACCAACTATCTTGCCTGATGGAGACTTAGGTCCTAAATCCATGACCAATATAATAATACATGAAACTATGTTAAAATGTGGGAAATAGTAAGCCATAGTTAGGGTATAGAAAAAGTTGTCAGATCATTTAATTATAAATTAAGGGGGAAATACCCATAATGCCCTTTATTAGGGTTTACATCAAAAACCTTAGTAGAACTTCAAATCTGAGTGATCACACTTTGGAATCATATTAAAAATATCAAAATACACTTATGTGAAATATTCATAAATTCTGAAGTCACTGTCTATTTTCAATCAACAAAACATTAAAATCATATCGATTTCCTTACACAAATATATTAAATAAAAACATGTAAATATTCTCATAAGGTAACTTTTAGGATATAGAGAAATCAAAATCCTTGTTGTTGATGCCTTATTTATTGAAAATGGATAACTATGTATCATGTTATGATTTTTCAAAGATGTTACCTTTTTTACCTTTCCTAGTCGTTCAAAATTTTGATCAAAGGTCGTGATTGTGTCACACCCCATGCCTAATCACCTAAGATATGTGGTTTGGTTCATGGATCCCAGCCTACGCTTGACTCCCTCTTGACCTAGTAAGCCCAAGAAGCATCCTTCTTTTGTATACTTTGTGTGATTGTGTGATGTCTCTCTCAAATTAGAGTGTCACCACCTCCCTTTCTTTGATGAGGTATATCCCACCTCCTAGGTCACAAAACCAAGGCTAATAATGTATTTCTCTTTATCTTGTCCTCTAGATGCAAGTGGCATAGAATTTTTCCCCTAATTCATTGTGATTGGAGATCTCCAAGGCAGCAACTCCCTATGCCGTCGGCCCCCTTTGATCCTCTTTTTGTTCTTAGATCTTCCTCTCTTTCACATATTTTTTAGTATAAACCCTATAATCAAACTCATCCGCCCCTTATTTCAAAAAATCAAGGCTTTTTTATAGTCACTTGTTTTTGATATCCCATCAGGGTTCACCCCCATGTATCCTCTCTGTTGTGGCTTCCCAGTCCATAGTGGACTGGAAGTCTTACGTCCCTCCTTTTTTACTTTATTTTTTCTTTTAGATGCATGGAATACTGAAAGAGGAGAAGATTACTATTGGGAGTGATTTAAATGGCCATGTGGGGAGTAGAAATGTGAGTCAGGCTAGAATACACTCGAGTGTACAGATTACGCCGTACACCTCAATGGTGTTTGCCTATCTAGACATCATCTTTCCAAAATCCAATCCATTGATCTTCATGGTTATAATAATAATAGGCCACATACAAAATTTGACCTCATTTGGAGTGTAAGTCACTCATCCAAGGACAACAAAATCAACGTACAAAACTAATTTAAAATGCATGATTCTTGCCTCCTTCAGATGCACAACCTATAAGTATTGAAATGAGCTAAAATTTATTATATAGTATGTTCTTAAGATATTTAAGAAGATCAATGGTTTAGAATTTTCAAAAAGTTACTGCATCTTTAAAAATGGCTGAGGTGTATGGTGCCTCCGGTACACTCGAGTGTACACTAGCCTGACTCGTAGAAAAGTTGGATATGAGAGAGTTCATGGTGGTTTTAGATATGGAAATAGAAACGAAGAAGGAGAGAGGATATTAGATTTTGCAGTTGCATATGATATGATTTTGGCAAACACCAATTATAAGAAAAGAGAATCTCATAAAATTACTTTCAAGAGTGGGCACAATTGTAGAAAAATTGATTACCTCCTTACGAGGCGGGTGGATCGTAATCTATGCAAGGATAGTAAAGTGATTCCCGATGAAGAACTCACGACCTAACATAGGTTGGTGGTTTTGGATATTAACATGAAGATCAACAAAGATAAGCATAACAAAAACCAAGATAGCATGATCAAGTTGTGGAATCTTAAAGGAGAAAAGAAATTGACTTTTCACGATAAACTCATCAAGGAGGGAACTTGGAGTCTGATGTTAACACTATGTGGCATAACATGAGCTCGTGCATAACAAATTTTTTTGAAGAGGTTTTGGAGGAGTCCAAAGGTTGTAGGCCTCCACAAAGAGACTTGGTGGTGGAATGATGAAGTACAGAAGGCTATTAAACTGAAAAGTGGGATCTATAGGAGCTTGCCCAAGTCTTGAGATGATGTAACATTCCAAAGATACAAGCAAGTAAAGAAATAAGCTAAAAAGGTTGTTCCGAAGGCAAGGTCTACATACTTTGATGATATTTATAAGAAGTTGGACACCAGATAAGGGGAAAAAGGTATATATAAAATGGCTCGTATTAGAGAAAGGAAAGGAAGAGACTTCAGTCAAGTAAAATGCATCAAGGAATGAAGATGGCAGAGTGTTGGTGAAGGATGATGATATCAAGAACTAGTGGAGAAATTACTTCCATAATCTTTTTAATGGAGATACTGTAAATAATGTTAGAGACTTGTATGACATGAATACAAGAGATATTATTTACACATAACATTTCACCATTTGAGGTCAAGAATGCTTTGAAAAGGATGAAAAGGAGAAAGGCATAATGTCCAGATGGTATTCCCATCCATGTATGGAAGAGTATGGGAGATGAAGGAGTTATGTTGTTAACAAAGTTCTTTAACAAGATCATGAAGACTAAGAAGATACCAGATGAGTGGAGAAATATTACTATAGTCCCCATCTAGAAGAATAAAGGTGATGTTTAGAGCTGCACAAACTACAGAGGTATCAAGTTGATGAGTCATACAATGAAGCTTTGGGAGAGGATTATTGAGCAAAGACTAAGATCTATAACGTAGATATCAAACAAACAATTTGGTTTCATGCCTTTAAGATTAACAACAAATGTTATTTTTTGATAAGGAGGCTTATGGAGAAGTATAGAGAAAGAAAAAGAGATCTTCATATGGTGTTTATTGATTTGGAAAAGGCTTATGATCAAGTACCCAAAGAAGTGTTATGGATGGTTTTGAAGAAGGGTGTGCCAATCCAATACATTTACTTGATCAAATACATGTATGATATCTCTACTGCAAGTGTGAAGGCTCATGGAGGAGAAACACCAATTTTTCCTATCACAGTTTGGGTACACCAAGGATCCACACTCAGCCCATATCTATTCATTCTTGTTATGGATGAGTTGACAAAGAATGTCCAGGATGATATTCCTTGGTGTATGTTATTTGTTGATGATATTGTTTTGATTAACAAAACTAAAGATGGATTGAATGATAAAGTTGAACGCACTACTATAGAAAATACTTTTTACAACGGGAGATAGACAACAGTTCTGATGATTGTGTTGTAGTTAGCATACTTATCACAACAAGCCCATTTTTGTATTGTATATTGTATATTTTATACAACACAAGTCATTTACAACATGCCAAACATGTTGTAGTATAGGTGGATACTACAGCAACTGTTAAAGTGTTGTAATAGGTTGTAGTATCACAACATATTCAAAACTGTTGTAAAAGATGTTATTTACACAACATATTTTGACCTGTTGTAATAGTCACATGTTGTAATAGACCATCATTACACAACGCAGACTCACCCGTTGTAGTATGTATTAATTATACAACAAGTCTTTACATGTTGTATTTGGTACATGTTGTAATAGACCACCATAACACAACATATTAAAACTCGTTGTTATATCCCAACATGAGACAACATACTCCAACTTGTTGTTATATATTATAATTACACAACATGTTGTAACCTGTTGTAATATCCACACATAAAACAACGTTGTAATAGACCTCCATTACAAAACGTAAATTAAACTATTGTAATATATTATTATTACACGACATGATATCACCTGTTGTACTAGCTACATATTATAAAAGACCATAGTTAAACAACACGTCATATTCACATAATTCTCTGAATTTTTCAATTATTCGCGTATAATATACGATTTTTTTATTAGACGTATGGTACACCTGAATTTTGTATTAAACCCATATTCCCCGAATTTTATAAATTATTCATGTTTTATTCGTCATTTACACATTTTCACATATTATCCCGAACAAAACAGTTTATTTTCGAATTGTTTAAAAAATACGCACTTAGCATTGTTTCATGTTTCAATATTTTCTAAAGACTATTTTCCCTCAATTACTACTACAAAACTCAACAAGGCCGAAGGATTTTTCCTCAAGGACATAATCCCTGACAAGTGTATTAATTTTTCCGAAGGCTTATCCCTGACCCTTGTGATGCTATCCTTGACGAGTATATTAAATTTTCCCAAAGGCTTATCCCTGACCATTGGAAATGTATCCCAGACTATTATTTAATTTACCCAAGGATTACTCTTGACCCTCATTAACTTTTTTCCTAACCAATATTAACTATATTAAACCAACCATTATCTCTTTTACTTCTGTGAAGAGTCCATTTGATTGTGGAAATTTATCCTTTTCTTTTTAGATAATCATAATTGTTTAAATGGATCAGCCATTGATTTTAAACAACAATTGCAGTTTCCTTTTTTGTACCTTGTTGAATCCTAATTCATTTAGATGGTGGATTACTTTCCAATACATGCCTCCCTTCCGTTCTATATCTACCACTCCGAAAACAAAACAACGATGTCAAAACCTCGCTCTCGCTCTCGCTCCCACTCCGGAAATAGAACGACGCCAAAGTCCCGCCTCCAAAACCAGAACAAACACTCCCTCTCCTTGTGCCGCTGCAAGTCTTTTTCTAGTCTAGTCTTCTTCGTCAGGATTCAATCTGTTTTGCCTCTGTATTAGCCATCGGAAGTCTATGATTGTTTCTGCAAGGAGTCTTCGGCGTGGTTTGTCTACTGCGGCCATGCCTAATCAGATAATCGGCGACGTTGGATAGGCCATTATCTAGTGGGTGCCTTCTCCGGGCATTAGATTGTTCCTTATCCATTTTGCTCCGACGTTGGATAGGTCATTCTATTTTTGCCTCTACTTCTGGTGAGTGCCTTCTCCTACTATTAGATTGTTCCTTGTATACTAAAATTATATTTGTCCCTGCACCAGGAACCATTATCCTTGGCCAATCTACCTAGACAGTGTTAAAAGGGGCATCTTTTAAATCGCATCTCTGGGTGACCAACAACGTTTAGGTCTTTCCTATTTTCTCTCCTCGAACAACAGTCTCCAAGGCACAATTGCGTAGTAGCAAGGACAATACAAATTAACATCTTTTTATTGTGGCTGAAGTCAAGTAATTTCTCATTTCTGAAAAAGGGTTCCCGTATCTCTGATTTTTTTGTACATATATTATCAGTGTGAGTCTTCTTAAGAGTCTGTCCAAAAGAGAATATACAATATGTCTTTTTTTGTTTTATATAATAAAAACCTGAACTTGAGAGTCATTGACATGTTTGTCTAGATATTGCATCCATATTTTTACATGTCAACCCATCAAATGAGATGTTCTTGTTATTTTATATAAAACTTACATGTAAAACAATGATTTATTTGAACCATGATAGACATTACTCTCCCCCTCCCTCAACCCCTAGCATAGGCAAACGCTCAGAAGGGTGGTAAATTAAATGCGGCCTCTGAGAGTCAAACTCGGGTCCTTTTATTAAGGGACGTCGTGCTTGACAAATCTTGTAGATGGGAATGATTTATTTCGTGCCTTGAGTTTGATTTAGGTTCTCTTTTTGTTGGAATTGTTGTCAATGCCATATTTAGTAATATTTTATGATCTTAATTTTTTTTTCGTGTTGCTGATAATATGTGAGATCATATTTTAATTAATAATATTAGATCACTCTAAAAAATCAGGTTTATCACCATTACATATTCTTGACAATCGAATATTATCAAGTGGTATTAACAATATCTTAGTGTTAGTATTAAAAAATCATGATTGACGTACATTGTTCATTCAACTATATAAGTTAATGATCTATTTTCTCATTGAGTATGTATTACTTGGATACAAAAATCTTAACCTTTTTCTATACATAGGCCAAAATAGTATATATCTTAATTTTACAATACATGATCTATCATCATTATTCTAATTAATTATATTAGGTTACTTATATTTCAATTTGTTATGGCATCCTAGAGCATGCCATTGTCGCTTTTTTAGATCACCATAAGGCTAAAGTCTTCTTTACCTTAAAAAACGTGTTTGTTCAGCATAGCGATGAAGACATATTTTTTAATAACTTTTCCATTCTTTTTTCTTTTCAGTTATCCTCTCTTTCCCACATGTTACTAAACAACCATTTTTAATAAATTTTCCATTCCCTTTCCTTTCTCATTTGTCTTTTCTTTCCCAAATGATATCAAACAACCATTTGTAATACCTATATCAACTAAATTATTAGCAATAATTTACTTTTAGAATTAATTATATTTATCTCATGCATATCCAAATTCTCGTCATTGTTTTATAATGAAATAAAATTTTGATATACATGTTTTTATTTTATTCATGGTAAAAAAGTAAGATCAACTAGACATAGAATATTTTTAAAGAGCATGCTAAGTTTGTTTTGTGAACTACATTACTTGTACTTTTTCTCTACAAATGATAGATTTTTTAGTTAAGTCAAGTGATCTTAGTTGAACTTTGTTTACATTTAATGATGAAGATATTGTAATATTGAATAATGTCATGTTGTTACACATTAGAACATAAAGATTTAAAGAAGATAAAAACAAATTAATAAATTCCTAATTTTAATAACACATTCAATACAACTTTAAATGATCAACTTGACGTGCTATGTTAGATGCAATAAAATATTATAAAATGAAATTAATTAAATAAGGCATATCTTGCTCCAATTTTTATCAGTAGATTTTTCTATAACACTTGAATAATGTCATGTTGTAGACAATTACTATACTTACATGTGAACGTTATAATTTTTTTCAAACATTCTGTAGTGATAATGTATTTCTAGTTCATATATTTTTAAACGACATAGTCATAATTCAAATACAACTCCTTAATATAATGCTATTTTAGTTAAGTCAAATGATCTTAGTTGAACATTGTTTTCATTTAATGATGAATATATTGTAATGTTGAATAATGTCATGTTGTTACACATTAGAACATGAAGATTTAAAGAAGATAAAAACAAATTAATAAATTCCTAATTTCAATAACACATTCCATACAATTTGAAATGCTCAACTTTACGTGCTATGTTAGATGCAATAAAATATCATAAAAAAGAAGATTATTTAACATAGGCATATCTCTAATAAAAATTTATTTGAGAATGTATCTTGCAAGCTAGGGAAAAGGAGTTCATCAAAATATCTAAAGAAGTATTTTTATTATTGTCATATGGATGATCAACTTATTTTCCTACTATGATACTAAATATATTATTTATTATTTTTGTAGATGGATTACTTAGCCGATAGGAGTTGGATGTACATTGAAAGATGTTTCCTTAGTAAAGACTTTCAAGAGGGGGTGTCTGCATTCATAGACTATGTTCTTTCTCATCAAAGTCCTTTAAGAAACAATCAATTGTTGTGTCCACGCAAAACTTGTAGCAATAGGTATTTAAAATCAAAGGAAGATGTTTATGAACATGTCATGATTAAGAGATTCTTATCAAATAGTATTTGGGTGACTGTCATATTCTTCGTATCATATAAATCATTGTAAAGCAAAATCCAGTTCTACTACTGATTAAACAACAATATAACTTATGTAATATCACATGTTTGCATAGAAACTTTGTTTGAACATATTTGGATTATTTTCTTTTTTATGTAGATGGTTGATCATATTGGTTGTAAGGAACGTCAACAAACATATGTCATTTTGATAATGATGATCATGTTGGTCTTGAGCAAGAGACGACGTAGAAATTATCTGTGTATTGAAAAATCATATGTACTTAGGGATAAGCCTATGAATAATACTTTGTTGCTTATGAAGTTCTATTTAAAATAGATATGATATGGTTTGCAAAATATAAAGTTTGTGATGTTTGTGGTACATTACATTTCATGTATTGTAACAAAATTATAGCAAACCAATCACATGGAACTCATTTTCCTGAAAAACTTTGATTTTTAAACCAATCATCTAAACTCAATTTCCAGGAACTGCACTTCAGTTCCTGGAAAAGGACTTCCAAAAAAACTCTACTTACACTGAACCAATCGGAGCCTTCTAGGAAAATGAGTTCCAGGAAAATTTCAGTTATACCAAACCAGTCAGACCCTTAAATGTCGATGTTTATCAATTGTACATATTTTTGTTTCTCAACTAAATTCTACACCTATAATTTTACCAAATTGACCATTGTGGTACTGTGGTGCTTTTATGTACATGTATGAATCTTGATAATTGTTGAACTTTTTTTACCAAATTACCAAGTAAAATTTGCATATATATATATATATATATATATATATATATATATATATATATATATATATATCCGAATTGTATTCATTTTTTTCCAGAATGGTTGACCGCAACTTTTACCGTATCTTTTCGGTTTTTTATCTGAAGTTCTTGCATAATTCCCGAATACCAAAATTTTCAACCTCGCCGAATAACACTGAATGCTGAATTTGTGACTATGCAACACGCTATACTGTGAACTGAGCCGGACGCAATTTCTTTTTATAGAATTTTTTCATGAACATGTAATCAGATCATGATTTTTTTATAAAATTATTGTCAAATATGGGTACAAGTTCTTTATACCTTATAATGTGGGGTACGCATACATTTTGTTGATTGTCTATTATTTGTTTACTTTAAATGTTGCTTAAAAATGCATTAATCTTAAAATGTAATACTCATGTATGCGTATGGGACATTGGATACTTTGCGTCTTCAACCCTATGTGGGGTAAGTGTCACTATCTTGATCCGTTATGAGAAAAATTACGTGGGAACGTGGAAAAACTCACGGAGTTGTAAGTACTTCATAAAACAATTTCAATTACATAATACATGTATTGAAAGTTCCATATATAGTTACTAATACATAGAATTCTTGATATGAATTTGAATAGGACTCATAAAGTTTACCAAAAGAGAGATGTGTAATATAGGAAGAATTTAAAATGGGAAATTATCAAGGTAATTTACCACTTTGATTGAGAAAAATACTGCTTTCTGATTCACCAATAGAAGTGTTGTTCTAGTTTCTTCAGATTATGTTACTTGATTTGATATGGTCTTATTTTTACAAATGCTCTAATTTTTACATATATTGATTAGATCTTATTTGGGTCATTGTCATCAAGTTGCTCGAGCATTATCCTTTGAAACAAGATATTACACTTTGGGTTTACAAGTAGACCCTATAGGTAGATTCCAATTGTAAGGACATTTAACAAGTTTGTAAAGAGCCTTCTTCTAGAATGTATGCAGGAGTTTAATGACTGTTTGCTTGACATTGGTCTACTTGAATTGAATTTAAATATTGTGAGGCTGTATTTTAACAAAGGTTCCTTTTGGAAGGGTGGCATTCTTCACTCTTACAAAATCCCCCTCTTGCAAGAGCAAGTTTTGCATCATCCAGTATGGCATATAAACCACGCCTTCTTCAGCAATAAACCATGCCTTTTTCACTCTTATAGAATTTTTTATTCTGTTTACACATACCTTTTATTAAGTTTTCTGGCTATTTATACCTTTCCATCCTCTTATTTGCTAACAAGTTCTTACAATTATTTGGATAACAAATTAATATTTATTTTGTATAGTGTCCAAAGTAGCCAAACAATACAGATTGCGGGTATTATGTGCTGAAGTATATGAAAGACATCTTTGATGCGAGAAATGAAAATATTACTGAATGTGTAAGCTACTTAACATTATATTCTTTTAGTTTGTTCAAATTTATAAATAAATTGAAAAAATCACAATATGTTGATACATTTGTCATATGATTGCAGTGTTATTCGAAGTATATTGGTTGTTGCTTCAACTAAGAAGAAATCGATGAGGTACGAAATGAGTGGGCGACATGTGTTCTTGAGCACACATAAGATTATGTGACATGTGGGGGAGACATTTGTTCTTTAGCATAGACCAATGTGTGAAACTTTTTTAGTTAGTTTTCAGTTTGATTCTAGAGTGGACACTCAATACTTTGTATTATTGAATCGTTGTATGGATGATTTAATATTAATTAAATTTAGTACGAGTTTCTTTCAAGGTTTGATGGAAATTTTGTTCAACTATGTGTTTTTTATAAAATGAAAAAGTATAATTGCATATTTATTATAATTTATTAATAATATGATTAATTTGATCAATATAATTGGTTTGATATATGACCTGTCAAACTCAATCAAAGACAACAGTTAATGATATGTTGTATGATTCTACAACAAACAACACATGTTGTGTTATCCACACCTATTACAACAGGTTTGTTAGGAAAAAATACACCTATTACAACAGGTGTTTCTAGTGAACTACAACATGCATAACATGTTGTATAAATTGTGTATATTACAACAGACACACACCATATTGTCTAAACAATCTTATTACAACGGTTAAATGTATGGAAAGACAACATGCTCCAATTATTGTATAAACATGTATATTACAACAAGTGCACTGCATGTTGTAATATACCTACCTATTACAACGAGTGTGTTTAGTGAAAGACAACATGCTTCGACTATTGTATAATATATATTACAACGGGCGAACCACATGTAAAAAATACCCCTATTACAACGGGTGTGTTTAGTGAAAGACAACATCGTTCAACTGTTGTATAATATATATTACAACAGGTGCACCATATGTTGTGTAAAATACCCATATTACAACAGGCCATTCCTTAAAAGACAACATGTTTCAACTGTTGTATAAAATACATCTATTACAACATGAGATCACATGTTGTGTAAAGCACCCCCCCATAAGACCACACGATCTAATACGGTTAACACCTATTGTAAATTGAGAAAAGGAACTATTGTAAAAAGTATTTTCTATAGTAGTAACATTGGAGAAAGGAATTGGAATCAAATGGATTGATTATTAGCAGGAGAAAAACTGAGTATATGCATTGCAATTTCAGCCAATCTCATAGTGTGAATGATGGAGCCAAGTTGGACAAAGTAGATATAACAAAATGTGATAAATTTTGTTACTTGAGTTTTATTATTAAAATAGATGGGGATGTTCAAAATGACGTTATGATCACTACAAGATGGTTGAAATGGAGGAGTGCAACTGGAGTATTATGTGATCTGAAGATCCCTCTCAGATTTGAAAGTAAGTTTAATAGTACAGCTATACGGCCAGCCATGCTCTTTGGGAGTGAATGTTAGGTGGTGAAGAAACAAGGTCTCAACAAGATGAACATGTCTAAAATGTGTATGCTGAGATGGATGTGTGGAAAGACAAGAAAAGATCACTTGAGAAATGACTATATCAGGAATAAAGTGGGGGCGGTGAGCATTGAGGACAAGTTTTACGAAGGCCGACTCAGATGGTACAGACATGTGCAACACATACTGACTAATACACCTATACAAAGCAATTCTACTGAGCCAAGCACAATAAATAGATGAAGAGGAAGGCATAAATTAATAGTGGATGAGCTTATAAAGATATATTTTGAATCACTACATCTCAATCAGAATATGGCCCATGATAGAGCTCAATGGAAATGAAGGATCCATGTAGTCGACCCCAACATAGTTGGGACTGAGTCTTAGATGATGATGATGATGGTGATGATTATGAGATAAAAGTCCATATCAAAAAATTTATTGTAAGCCAAAAAATGATCCCAATAAATCTTAACATTTTATAATTAACAAAATCTTGCTATTATCCTTTTTTGGACAAAATATTAGATCAAAACTAATCAAATAATCACTCCAAATCTTCCTCTTAAATAGATACTTGGTAATTACCACTTGTAGAATGATATGTTTCAGTAAAACAAATGTGTACTGGGTCTCCTATATATAGGAGCCGGGGAGTACAAGGGCTAATTAGAGACAAGGGAAAATACAATGGACCTAAGCCCAACTAATCAAATTTACTAACACGCCCCCTCAAATTGGAGAGTAAACATTTTGAAGTCCCAACTTGATACCCATATACTTGTAAAGAACAAGGAAGAGGTTTAATAAGGATGTCTAAAACTTGATTACCTATCTTAGTGTGAGGAGTGATGATTTTCTTGGCTTTGACTAGGTCTCGCACAAAATGGCAGTAAACTTCAATGTGTTTTGTGCGCTTGTTGAAGACTGGATTATTAGCTATGTGTATAGCTGCCTAGTTGTCATAGTATCAAGTATATAGAGTTTGAAAAGGAATTCCAAACTCAGTCAAGATGGACTGGACCCACTCTAGATCGCAACATGCATGGGCCATAGCCCATATTCTTCCTCAATGCTGGAGTGAACTACCAATGCCTATTTTTTACTCCTCTAGAAAACTGGGTGAGTACCAATCATGACATCATAGTCAAAAGTGGATCGACAGTCTTTAGAATCACCAGCCCGATCTGCATCTCCATATCTAGAAATAGAGATTACCTTGGATTTTGTATGTTTATAGAGCAATCCTCATCCTAGAGCACTCTTGAGATAGCGAAGATTGTGTTGAACGTGGGACCAGTAGACTTGGAGTGCCGCACTCATGTGTTGGCTGACTACCCCAACAAAATATGTAATGTCTCATTGAGTAATAGTCAAGTCAATAAGCTTCATGACTATACAACGATACTTCTCCAGATCAGTAAAGAGTTCTCCTTTATGTATAGTATTTGTATGATAGTCCATCAGGGTAGAGACCGATTTGGCTTCTGCCATGTTGGCCTCTTGAAGAAGGTGTAAGACATAGTGTTGTTGTGACAGACTGATCCCTGAGCCTAAGTGGAGGACTTCAATTTCGAGGAAGTATCACAAGGTGTCCAAGTCTTTTGTATGAAAATGTGCATGTAGAGACTACTTGAGTTGGGACATCCCCATCAGATCATCACTGATGATGATTATATTGTCAACATAGACAATAATAAGAACATGGTCTTTAGAGGACTTAGAAAAGAACAATGAGTGGTCTGTGGCTAATCTTTGAAAGTTAAGCTGTGTTAGGACACAACTTAACTTGTTGAACTGGGTCCTTGGTGACTGCTTGAGGCTGTAGAGAGATCGTCGGAGATGACACACTTTGTGAAAATATACCCCCTCAACAAAAAAACTTGGGAAGTTGCTGCATGTAGACTTCCTCCAGGAGATCTCCGCGAAGAAATGCATTTTTGATGTCGAATTGGTAAAGAGGTCAGTCAAGGTGAGATGCAAGAAAGATAAGGATGCGGGTAGAGGAAATCCTTGTCTTTGGAGAGAATGTCTCAAAATAATCCAAGCCAAAAGTTTGGGTGAATCCTTTGGCCACCAGATGCACCTTGAGTCGTTCAACAAAGCCATCTGACTTATGCTTTATAGAGAAAATCCATCAGCAACCTACAATATTTTTACCTACTGATGGGGTCACAAGATCTCATGTCTTGTTGTCATGGAGAGCCCACATTTTTTCTATCATGACAGCTTTCCATCCAGGATGGCATAGTGCATATGTTGGACAGTTGGGAACATATGTTGTGTCTACGGCAGTAGCAAAGGAAGAGGCAGAAGAAGAAAGACGTGCTAGACAACAAGTGTTGGAAGTGGGATACTTGATAGTGCAAGAGCGTTTACATTTTGCGTAGTACCACTGGTAGCCAGGAACTGGAGAGATGATGCAGATGCAGCCAATGACTCATCTTCCAATGCATAGGTTCGATGTTGTGGATGGTAGTGGTGTCGGTGGGATGAATGGATCAGGTAATGAGACCATAGTATTAGTATGATCAATGGGGGTGAGGATAATGAAAAGAATTATCATCCTCATGAAAGGTGACATCCATAGAGATATAGATTCTTCCGGAAATAGGATCAAGACATTTGTATCCTTTTTGAGAATAAAGATAACCAACTTATTGACCTTGAGATCAAAATTATGAATGAAGGCGACACAACTGAAAACCCTAGGTGATAGAGGGAATGGTGTGCATTGAGGGTAAATAATGGAAAAATGAGTACACTTCCTTAGAATAGAGGAATGTTGACGATTAATAAGAAAGCATATCGTGAGGACAACATCAGACCAAAAAAACTTAGGTGAATTGGCATGAATGAGAATAGAGTGTGTAACATCAAATAAATGACAATTTTTACACTAAAAAAAACAGGTAGTGGTAGCTCGCTCCAACACTGAGGCAGAATATCGGGCTATGGCCCATGCATGTTGCGATCTACAGTGGGTCTGATCCATCTTGACCGAGTTTGGAATTCCTTTGACGAAGGAGGTGTACGACTAATTGTCAGGGCAGATGCTTGACCGATGTGGACATGTGCTTGAGCAACATGGACATGGCCCCTGCCATGTCCTCTCCCATAGTGTACGGGATAGTCATGCTTTGAGTGATAGACATCTTCAGTGTGGCCCAAGTTGCCACAATAAGTGCATTTTGGATGTTGGCCTCGCCCATGACCACGGCCCCTGCCCACCGTAGCCGTTGCCGGTGGTGGTTCATATGCAGCAACATGATAGATATGAGGATTAAGCGTCTCAGAGTGGCCCAAACGTGCATATGCCTAGTCCATAGATGGAACAGTTGCACTAACCAAGAGTAGTTGTTCGACCGCGGCAAAGCGCGCATGAAGCCCGTTGAGGAAACAACCAGTTAGTAGAGTCTCCCGCTCCTTGATGACTTCACTAGACTTTGTCGGGGAGAAGAAGTTGAGTTGGTTTTTTAGAGCCTTCATAGTGTCAAAGTACTAAGATAATTGTCGCTCTTCTTGCTATTCAGAGAAGATCTTATCTATGATGTTATGCGTGCACAAACAGTTGTCTTCTTGAGTGAAGAACCATTTCATCTCCTCCCACATAGTCTTGGCATTAAGGTGCCACATGTACTTTGACCGCCACCTCTGGCTCCATACATGCCCAGAGCCATGAGAGCACTTGACTGTTGCCTATCACCCAAACATCATCAGGAATTGTCGGGGAATCATCAGTGATAAATCTGAGTTTACCCCGAGATTCGAGGAATGCCTGGACAACATTCATCCATAGAATAAATTTTTCATTGTAAGTTTAACAACAAATATGTTTGACATATCATTGTAAATGATAGTCGGCTTAGCAACATCACCCATGATGTTGTGAGTAAAGTACTAGATATAATGGTATGATACAAATAAAAAAAAGTACCAGAATATAACATGGTACAAATAGAAAGTAAAAGTATCAACAAAATAGAAATGCTATCGGGATGAAAATTCGGTAGAAAGAGTGCACTACCGCAATAGAACTCGGTAGGAAGAAAGCAGTACTATCAGAATGAAACTCGGTAGAAAAAAGAGTGATGCTACCAGAATGAATCTCGGTAGGAACTAAAAAGTACTACTGGATTAATTGTACGGTAGGATAGATGAAAAAAAAAACAATTTTAAAGAAAAACACTCAGCTACGTGATTAGTGAAACCACATGGAGAGAAAGTAAAAACAAAATTTGCCCCTTTTTTTGTGATTTATAAATCAGCACGGGTCATTTTGTCTTTTTTTTTTACTTTTTTTTATTATTGTTTTAGGCGACCAACGTACACGGACACGTTCACGACCTCAAGGCAGATAGGTAGCGATCTGAGTACGTCTCCGCATAAAAATTATTTGACTGAAATAAGCTTCTAGCTTACTTATTTAGAAACAAAACACCATATACGGCTTCCGTGATCAGCAATTCGTTAGCTGATGCCTTGAATCTTTTATCAATTAACGATCATGCAATTCCATAATCAGCGATTTGCATGAAAGATGACGTTGTGGGCTGGATGATCGCTGCGGGCTAGATGACTAGATGACGCTGCGCGCTGCTTCACCAACTCATGGCTCCTTTACCAACTCTCGGAAAGGAGACGATGATTATGCATGGAGAAGAACTAGCGATCATGCACAAACATCAATTGAAATATACTCACGATCATTTTTTTTTTTATATAAAAGTCCATGCATTGATAATAAAAAGATGCAAACAAATGGTGACGCCTGCAAGCATATGATTACAAAGTGTTTTATCAGGGGCACACTAACACTGGTGTGGCCCCGCATCCAGATGATGATAGACGGAAAGAAATTGAGAGAGAAAAATAGAATGAAACAATGTTCGTGGAGGAGACATCCTTAACATTATGTCTCCACATCATGATGAAGTAAAAAACAGATATGGCTCCGCAATATTGTGATCATTTTCATAGAGATAGTTCAAAGCCGGATCAGAATTCAGTGTCATATGCTATGATGTCTTCTAGGGAGTAGCACCCTCCACCATGGTGGACTCCAAACATGTTGACTTGATCTTCTTCAGCTGCTAGCACCTGTGTTGACATGGAGGTTAGCCCTGCAATGCAAATTTATGTATAAGGAATGTTCTATGTCAGTTAGTAGCAGATGAGTAGGTCGGAAAGTGTTGTTGAATTTTTTGTTGTTTCTCTCGAGCCAGATGTTCCAGAAGGTATTTATAATTAGGTCTACGGGGGGATAGTGTTTATGTTGTAGAAGTTGTGTTAAGCGAGTGATGTAGTTTGGTAGGAGAAGGTTGCTAGAGATAGTGTGTGGTGGGAAGAATTTATATAGAAACTAAAGTGTGATGGCGCAGCTGACAAAGGGGTATTGTGTTGTTTCTTCAGTAGTAGGACAGAGGTAGCATCTGATAGGCCCCTGGAAGCCTCTTCTGGTTATATGATGGTCTGCGGGGATTATGTTTTTTGAGAGGAACCAGTAGAAGATTGCAAATTTTTGTGGCCATTTTGCCTTCCATATACTTTTCATATCTGATATGTGTCCTCTATAAGATAAATGTAGGTAAGCATCTTTGGGGGAATAAACATGCCCCCAGATCCAGGATATCTGACTACTGGTGTTGAATTCCAGCTCATGGATGATGTCTAGCAGTGTACTCTCTTTTAAGTGGTTTTTGAGGCATATCTTGAGAAATTGTTGCCTATAGCTAGTGAGGAGTTGTAGACCTTTTGCTATATTGAGATTTTTCAAAGATGTCGGGATATGAAGTTGGTAGTTTAGGTTTTGGATGGTGTTATAGTGGAACTAAGGGTCTACCCAGAAGTTTATGTTATGGAAGGTGTGGGGGGGGAGTAGATGAGATGGGTGATGATGTCCAAGTTTTTATTTATAAATTTCCAAAGTGGAGAAGATTTACTTTTTCTAGTATGGTGCCAAGGTGGTTTGTTTTTGTAGTATTTGTCTAGTATGAAGTTTTTCCAGATTTTTTCTATGTTTGTGGAAAGAATGTTGATGATCTTTGTGATGAGACAAATGGCATGAATTTTTATATTAACGATACCCCTGCCTCCATATCCAACCAGTGTTGTGATAGTGTCCCAATTAACTAAGTGGATCTTTCATTTGGAATTGTTTTTGTTGAAGTGGTTCCAAAGAAAAAAAAATCTAATGGTGTCAATGATCTTAGGGGTTCTACCAAGTAGGGGAATGCAGTTAAGGTAGTGTGTAGTTATAGGTGTGATGACACTGTTGAGGAGGGTGAGGCGACCCGCTAGGTTGAGGAAGTGGTTTGTCCAAGTGGAGAGCTTAAGCTTAATTTTGTCAATGATGGGGTTCCAAAGAGAGTGTGTGATAGGGTGTGGTGAAATGGGTAGGACAAGGTAAGAGATATGGAAATTTTCAATTTTGCACTTAAGTAGGTTTTTATATCTGTTAATAAGGTCAGGAGAGGTGTTGATACCAATGATGGAAGATTTTGAGAGGTTTATTTTTATGCCCAGAGATATATGAGAAAAATCCAATGATGCGAATGGTATTGATGATGGTGTTGTCTTCTTATTTTACCAGAATCATAGTATCGTCCGCAAATTGGATGATATTCTCATAGCATTTAGATGGCGAGGAAATGAGGCCCTATGTTGTTCCAAGCTTGATCATGTTAGTAAGAATGGTGGTGACAATGATGAATAGGTATGGGGAGAGAGAGGGTCTCCCTGTCTGAGTCAATTTGTGTTGTGGAAGTGACTGAAAGGGGACCCATTGATAATGTTGGAGAAGAAGTATGTGAGATGCAAGAATGTATCCAATTGTTCCAAATATATGGAAACCCATATCCGGTCATGACTCTTAGGAGGCATTCCCAGATTATGTAGTCAAGCTTGATGGCAATAATTGTTTTTTTTGTAGCATAGGTAGGGTTTTATTTACCATTAAGAATGCATCATGTATGCTATGTTATTTTAGGAAGGCATTTTGATTGTGTGTAATGATGTTCTCTAGTTGTTGCTTAATGTGATTTGTAATTACCTTTGCAATGATCTTATACTCACAATCATGAAAGGGCACTCACGCTCATATGCAGCAGCCGTCAGATGGGAGGAAGGGAAAGAGGGAGATGTAAGGAAGGGGTGGGGAGGATTAGTGTTAAGTTATAGCTCTAATACCATGTAGAGCGATATGTTTCAGTGAAACAAATAAGTGTACTGGGTCTCCTATATATAGGATCTAGGAAGTACATGGGCTAAACAGAGACAAGGGAAAATACAATGGGCCTAAGCCCAACTAATCAAATATACTAACACTACTTTAATTATCTAGGACAATAGATAATTCAAAATGATCCAAAATTTCTCCCACGGTCTTATATCTCAATTATCCATCTACTGAAAATATTTTGAACATTTATTATGAGCAAAAAATGTTGTATTGCTAATTTTGTACTCCAAGGACCCATGCGTAAACTGTGGTTGGCCCAATGTGGGATAGAACTGGATGCTAGGGCACTTGGCCTATTCCTTAGTCTTCCAAAGGGTTCATAATATTAATCATAGAATTAGTTACAAAAATGAAAGTCTGAACTAACATAATTCCTCAATTGAATATTCCTCGTGATATATTTGATCAATGAAAACCTAAACTAGGTCTAGGGTTGAAGACCATTAACTAGAGCCATCATATTTCCTTCATTGCACTACCTTGGTTGTCACCTTATATCATTGAATATATAAAATTCCCAAACTTCAAGGATACTAGAGAAACTAACCAAAATACACAAAAGACCTTTCTACATGCTTTTTCATGAAATTTAGATAGAATCTTATTGTAACAATAAATCAATCCTATATATTTTTCACTAGTACTTTTACCATGTACTTGCTAGGTTAAAAAAATTAGAGTGTGACAGACCCCCTTTATATATGAGATTCATGGACTTGGAATCTCAAATTCCAATCTATTTCTAATCACAAACTCAAAAACTCTCAATTCTAAAAAGTCAGACTGACATTCCAATCAGCCTACCAAAACTCCCAGTCAGCTGACAGAGTCCCTACTGGGACTCATATCAGCTTCCAATCATCTTATTGGGTAAGTGAGTCAGTTGACTTGCTCGTCCAAATCTAATTTGTTCCCCATTTTGATTCCAAATCAAATATGGAACCTTCCCTACTAGAATCCAATCACAAGTGAGTCAGACAACTAGTCACTATTCAAAGTGAAATTTAGTCCGCCAGTTGACATTCAATTGATCCATTTACCCAACCAAGTCAATTTAACTCAACATTCTAGTCACCTTATAGGATAGGAAATCAACCTATTTATGATTCAAAACCATTCTAGTTATATGTTTGATTGGGAACTTCAATTCCCATATGCATCCTTATATGTGTGACCAGGTAGGTTCCTAATTACCTTAACAGTGATGTTCAAAACCTCACAAGCAAATATTGATGTATTACTACACATCATTGCGACCCAAGTAATGGAACGAATTAAAGAACAACTTCAACCTATAAAGTGACCAATGTTATCATGACCATATAATCACTTTGTCACATATACCCAAACTAAAATGAATGGGCGGAACTATCATCCGCTTATCATTCAATATGTGTTCCTTGATCTAGAGCAAACTATTTGATATATTATGACATCAATATCATATATTGACTCACATGAGCATGGAAATACATTTTCCATAGTCTCACTTATTAAGCGGTTGGGATATCACACCAAAGGAGGGAAAAAATCCATCTACATCACCCACAATAATCCATAAGTGTCACATTACATCCAAGAACTACCTTTTTGGGCAACTCTTGTTCAGAGCATTTTGGGCTATTGGTCAAAGTACATAACATCATGTGATTACTGTAATGACTTTAGGTCTAAGGATCAGATTCACTTTTGCACATTGAGATATGTCTCTAACATGTCACTACATGACTTCCATGTGTCAGTTCTCAAGGTGTTCCTATCCAATACAACTTGTTCTCTAACAAGTACCCATGTACCTAATTTGATATCCAATATCATGACTAAAGAGAGATAGTCATCACTCGCCATATATGTTAGTCTTGTGTATTATTGTTTTCCTATAATATACATAATAATTAATGACTAGAGACATAACAAGAATCAATGCTCTAAGTATAAATATGATCTCATGTTTAGGTCATCAACACAAACCATATTCCATCGAGTCAAAACATTCTTAGGACATTGTTAGGTTTATTCATTATCTCAACACTGAAACAAATATAATAAGTGGAATCACCTTTTATTTAAAAATCAAATCATATAGAAAGTATCCATATTACAATGATCATATGATGGGTCTCATGACATACACCCAACAGTTTCCCATTTGTAATATAGCCAATCACTCATGAATACAGTTACAAGTGATCTAACATGACTATCATGCTTCTATTGTAAAACATCCGTCAAGGGATCAACAATGTTTTTTTATTTGATACTCTACAATTCTTAACATCTAGTTGTACATACTATCATATAAGATGGTAATGTCTGATATGTGCTTACAATGTTGATGATCTAGGTTTCTTAGCTTGTGCAATGGCTCCTTTATTGTTGGTGTATATTTGTACTATGTCTTCAATTGTTGGAACCACTCCAAGTACATTAATGAACTTCTTGATCCATATTGCTTCTTTTATTGCATTGGATGCGGCAATATACACAACCACTATTGTAGAATCAACTACTATATCTTGCTTGAGACTCTTCTAGCTTATAAATCCACTATTTAGGCCAAAAACAAATCATGTATGCAATCAATAATCATCCTTTTCAGTTTGAAAGCTTGAATCAGTTTTATTTTTTACAACCAACTCTTCCTCACCACCATAAATGAGAAATTGATGCATGTTCTTTACATCTATATAGTGACCACCACAGGTATCTGATTGGTACATTCTCGTCATACTCAAAGAACACAAGACATATGGGCATGTAAATATCATTATGCACATGATAAATCCAATTGTTTGAGGCATATGGTATACTACTCATGTGTGTATGCTCTTCCAAATAGTTGGGACATTGGGAATTATAGGGACTTATTCCATGTAACATGGTTTAAGTTTCCTCTCTTATAATCATGCATGCTAAACCTCTTTAGCATTATGTCAATGTATGTACTTTGGTTGAGTACAAGAATTCTTATAGATCTATCTCTAAAGATCTTGATTCCTGGTATATAGGATGTTTTGCATAAGTTCTTCATAGAGAAGGTATTAACCAACTAGGTCTTAACTAATTGTAGAGTATGTATGTCATTTCGCATCAATAGTATGTCATCTGCATATAATATGAGAAATACAAATATGCTCCCACTAACCTTCTTACAAACACAAAGTTCATCTTCATTTTGAATAAAGCCAAAATGTTTGATTGTCTCATCAAAATAAAGATTGCAACTCCGAGATGCTTGTCACAGTCCAAATATTGACCTTTATAGCTTATAGACTTTTCTAGCTTCATTTGGAGCGATAAAACCTTCAGACTGTGTCATGTACACATCTTGTAGAAGATTCACATTAAGCAAAGAAGTTCAACATCCATTTGTCAAATCTAATAGTCATAATAATATTCAATGACAAGCATGGTACTGATGGATTTAACC
This sequence comes from Alisma plantago-aquatica, assembly GCA_963693085.1. Classification (NCBI taxonomy): domain Eukaryota; kingdom Viridiplantae; phylum Streptophyta; class Magnoliopsida; order Alismatales; family Alismataceae; genus Alisma; species Alisma plantago-aquatica. The sequence continues at coordinate 331,736,391 of OY856414.1, forward strand.
ATGGAAAGTGGTGAAAATTTTTCATCGTAGTCGACACCTTGAACTAGTTTGAAACCTTTTTCTACCAATCAACATTAGTAGGTTTGTAATATTTTATCAATGTCGGTCTTATTCTTGAAGAGCCATTTGCACCATATAGGTTTTACCCCTTTAGGTGGATCTACCAAGGTCAATATCTAGTTAGTATATAGGGAGTCCATCTTAGATCTCATGGCTTCTATCCATTTCTCATAATTTGGTCCCGCAATAGCCTCTTTGTAGGTTGTTTGTATCATCATCACCAATAACCAATACATTGTCTTATTGAGTCATAAGAAATCCATATCTCACTAGATCAACACTTGCCCTACTAGATCTTTGAGGTTCTTGTGCTACAATAGGAACTTGAGATTCCAAAACATTTTGTGGTTCCTCTTGTTCAATATCGACCTCCATTGGTTCAGTATTATCTTGTTGATCTTGAACTTCTTCAGTTCTATTTTCCTCCTACTAGGGATACAATAGTTTTGTTAAAAACACTTTATTGTCAAATAAAATATAGAATTATCCACCCTTAGTTTTCTTAGGGTAGTTAATAAAGCAACATTCATCCAATTTGGGTCTAATATTTTCAAGAACTAATTCTTGACATAAGCTTCACATCCCTAAACTCTCATGAAAGACATATTAGAACATTTCCTATTCCATATCTCATATGGTATTTTTTTCAACAAATTTGGAAGGTACTCCATTAAGTATAAATGTAACATACCCAATTTTAGGCATATAAGTTAATCCCCACTTCTTCTAGGCCCTGTTTGATTCTATTAATATGTAATATTTTTTAAATTAAAATTCCTTATGAACAGTTAGATCAAAATCGTATCATGAATGTATTAATACCCTTTATATATATGGTAAAAGAACCATAATACATTAGTAACATGACCTATTGCACAAATATATCCTAACAATAGGTTTTAAACTAAGTTGACACTCTAAAATGGTTTTAGGAGTATAAGATGAAATCAAACTGATTTAATGTGTATTACAATGTCCTAATTGAGTAATTAAGATGAGTAAAATATGATTGTGTGAACCAAAAGGAATGATGACTTTGAGTTGTACCAAGTTTGAACCTGAGTGGATTTGTTTTTTTCCCATATTTTTATGTTATATTCTCTTTCCATCCATATTTTATTTATAAGTCTTAATCTAAATAACATTAATTCTATGTTTAATATACTGATAACAAAATCTAATACTAAACAATCTCAAACTATGAAATTAATTCTGAATTTAAATTTCTCACATCCTAATTTGCTAACATACCAACTTTGGGCCTAATTAAATATCAAATACACCCATAAAATCAAGTTATAAAATAGGAAGTAAGTTAAGTGTTAAATATGTGATTTATCGCAATTTCACGCCCCATTTTCCTATGTTCCATGAATTTTCCTCTATGCCATTATTTAGTCATGTTATATACTTATGTTCACATGATTTGGGGTGGTTCTTGATCCACTTTGACCGGGGCTAACAAGTAACAAATTCTCGATTGTCTTCCTTCACCTTCTTCTTCTCACTTTCGTCAGTGTGTGCAGCCACAGTGACAAACACATGTGGGTCATTGTTCTCTCCCCGCCCAGATAAACCCCTTTTGCCCTTCCTCTTCCCTTGTTATCCAACACCACAACATCCCCTGAGCCCTTTCTCACCCTGGTACCCACCTTCCTGGCTCTCAATATCCATGTCACCACTGACAGTGAGCCACCGCCGCTATGGTTTACCAATGGCTGGCAGTGAGGCTCCAAGCCTTCAAATAGTAGGTTGATTGTCATATCCCTCACCTATAGAAACACCATACTTTTCTCCAATGTCTCCCACCATCAGTCTGTGCCTCGTATGTTCATGCTTCTTTTTGTTATTCTTCATTTTACATAGGTTTCCATTGATGCAAGGCCAACATGGGTCTGGTACATGGAAATAGCTTCGGCCGATATCTTCCTTGAATCCCTGTGGTGACTTTCCAAGTTCTACCATGGGATGTGATGGTCTGAGTCCTCACGACCATGAACTTCCATGTTATCTAGCCACCTCCATCTCCAGCACATGACGACCTTCTCAGGTTCAAAGGTGCCACAAGGTTGGGCACAAACATCTCCTAAAATAATGATCTACTTTTATGGACCTTCATAAGCCTCTGACCTCTAGTTGGATCGATTTAGGTATATATATATAGTCTCTCCCTTTCTTTCCTCATCTCAACTTTATGTCTTGCTATGATGGTTTTTAGTAATTCATGGAAGTATTACTTCTTGGCATTGTAAGTATCAATATTATCTACAAACCGGTATGAAAAGTGTCCTTCTGTACTCATTCCTGTCTCCCATGCTCCTTCCCCTCTTGCTAGAATCAGTAACATTAGACCATGTTCCTTGGATGTTGCCTTCTTCAACACCCTCAGTATGTCTTGCTAAGGTTGGATAAGGAACCCATCCGAGTTCTTCATTCATCATGGCTACCATATATTTGTCTTGATCTCTTATAACCGAGTTATTTGTGTTAAGAGACTACATGACCTTCCTAATTTGACCCTAAGATGATTTTGATATTGTCACTCTATTTCTCTCATTGCTCATATTTTAAGTGGACAAAATTATTGTTTTGGCCATTTCAGACCCTAAGTTTGAGACTAACAATTGAGGTATGGATGTCTTTTGGTACGAGCATTGTTTTGTAAACTTTTAGAATCTATTAATCTTTAAAGATGCATAACTACTTATTAGAAGATCAGATGAATATAAATGTATATCTTTTCAAAATCAGGAAAATGTATGTGATTCAATGGAATGGTTTTAAATACTAATTTTGGGTTTTTTCAGTGAGGTCAATTTTAGGGTTTAATACATTAATAAGTGTTGTGCACTTATATATTGAAATTAGGTTTTGAAGATCTGATCTTGAACTTAGTACTTTTGGATAAGTATACATGACTGTTGAGGTGTGTACATCCCCTACTTTATTTTGGGTATTATTTGACTTAACAAACATTATTTTAATGAGGCATCTCTTGAACTGTTAATTCGATTAGAAATCCAATTGCTTAGCCATTCATATTTTCTTATCTTAATTCATTATATTTATGTGGATGTTGAACTACTCTGTTCATATGGGTTTTGGACCCCATTTTATGCGAAATTGACTAAAATGTTAGTCTTGCCACTCTATTTATGCATGTTGTGTGTTTGACTAGAATATCTAGAATAGTGGTACTTATGTACAACCATACTTATAAATGGCACATATTATGTTTGGGATGTGTGTTTCCACCCTTATTTCTTTTAGGCCATGATCCTATTGTGTTATATCCATGTTTTAGGTATATTTAGTCACATTGTTATGCATGCAAAAGTTAACATTTTAAATTAAAACTATGGTTACAGGATATAGTCGAATTCCTCCTTTCCTCCATTTTATGGAAAAGGGTGATTTTATATTTCTCAATTCACTGAAGAGTGGATCGCCTACCGGGTCCCACTACTCACAAAATGGTATCAGAGCCCACGCAATTGATAACTTGACTATTTCTAGTTGTCCCATGTTAGGTAAACAAGTAATCCTATATAGGTTGTTGATATTCCTATGCCTGGGTCATGGAATACCAACTAGGATTTTAGTCTATGACTAAGTTGGTCACTCCCACTCCCAAAACTATTTTATGTAGTTGAGAGTCAGTCTTAAGTAATCCTAATCACCCCTAGCTTTTTATGGAAGTAAATATGTCACCACATGGAGCTGACTCTGATAGCATATGATTCCTATCTCCTGTGTTGTAGGAAGATAGCTTGAGCACTTTGAAGTGTAGGTTGACTTGAACACACTTAATCGTAGTTACCCTACCCTCTCTATAGTGTTTGATTAGATTGCCTTGAATACCCATACCCAAACTTAAATGTAGTTCCTATGGTGTACCCCTCCCTTATTATTTTTCTAGTATGCATTGAATACATCCATCATGAGGACTGGCATGCATTGATAATAAAAGTAGAACCATGACTTAAGTTTTAGAATGGTGATGATTAACATGAATGTAAGTGATAACCTAACTAGTTATGTTATGGACAGACATGCCTTACCTTCAACATGGATTACCTCTATATATTTATGCCCAAAGCCATCTAATTAAGAATTGGATATGATCTTCATTGAGTTTTATGTACCTCATGTATGGTGGTTAATTAAATAAGCACCTTCAGTATATCCTCTTTCTCATTTCCATATCGTAATGGGATTATCTAGTAAATGAGATGATGGGATACTTGACTATATAGTTACCTTGTCTTGTGACGGAAAAATGGTTGTGAACTAGTAAGTAACGGGAAAATCTAAATCCTTCTTGTAATGTTGGATGATTATATGACACCCCCTTTGTCTTTAGATGAGGTGGTATGTATTATGATTAATGTGAAATGGGGAATGATGGATATTGTGTCTTGTTAAGGTTTGTCATATGTTAATTGTGCATAATAAGGAGTCCTTATCAATGCTATGTTTATGTATTAGAGATGCATGTGTATGTCTTTTTGGGTGTTTGAAAAATTGAACTCCTTTGTGGAATGAATTGATAGTGTATGTGTTGTGTGTGGAGGGTGGTTGACTTGGTTCTCATATCATTTTCTACCAATTTTTTGTCTTCATCACAAAGCTTTTATCGGTAAATTGATTTACATTATTAACTTATATGTAAAAAAGGATTTCCAATTTTATCGATGGTTTTTGGAACCAAGTCACAGCCGCATGGAAGTTTGAGTGGTAGAGAAATCCTTTAGTGAATAAATCTTAAAATGGCATGATCAAACATGAGATCCTAGGCCTAGTGTGAAGTAGTGAGTACTAAGAATCAGTTTTATATATATTATACCTAGATCCACCCTTGTTACCCCTCTAGGTTATTAGATAAGTTATAGATTCATCCTTTAAGAGTGTAACTTAAGAAATAATTGTGATTACTCCTAGTGATACTGTCAAATAAAGTAGCTATCACCTAATCGAGATTAGTGAGTGAGACTTTCTAATTATATCATCATAAATGTTACTTTGATCATTAAGATAAATTTTGAAATTTGCTTTAACTTATCTTCAAAGTATGAACTTGAGTCAGATAAGATGCTTAGTTAGGTAAAAGATCACAAACACCCAAAAGCTCAAATAAATGCCATATACCCCAAATTTGTTGGTAAGTAAATGGTAAGGATAACTCTACACTATAAGCTAGGTTTAACACACCGACGATGATGGAAATTATGAATGCAGATCTTTGTGATATGGCCATAACGATCAAAAGTGAAAATGAATTAAGAAAAACATGTATAATATAATGTGTATGCTTAAACCATGGATCACTAATTCAACAAGTTGGATACAATACAATATCGTCCCCATATGTGAATAATAAACTTGTTTGCAATGCAAAACCCTAACTTATACCTTTACCTTATCTGCCAACATACTATATGAAACGGTTTGGACACTATATGTCAAGTATGTTGACACTTAAATTTTAATTATTTGATAAACCTAACCCTGGAATGAAAGGAAGACTCATTTTCATTTTATATCCTAGTAGTTATTGTATATATGAAAAAGAAAATATTAGCAAAAATATTAACAATAGAAGTCATAACAATATAAGTTGATGTTTATATTCCTAAACTAGTTTAGTTTTCTAGTTAGTGGTTGCAATCTGAATGATTCTCAAGGGAAACCTAGTTATGGAAAATTGATTGATCATACTTTAGAGGAAGAAAAAAAGAGGCAATATTGAAACCTATAGACCACAAATATGTAATCACGTGATGATTATCTGTGGATTGTGAAACCACCATAATAATACAGGTAATCCTAAATAATACAATAGAAGATAAATCAAATTCTCGATATAATCATCATAGCTAACTTGACCTATAATAAGAGGAGTTGGAGACATCATGTTAGAGTGATATGGTTGGACCTTGAGTATAGACTATGAGTGTTACATGGTCTAATACACTAGTATCCTCTACATTTAGTGAACTACAAATTTATTGATGGGTTATGAGATATACCTTAGCATACCGGGCTTTAGATCAATGGATTTCGGGGACGAAATCCTCTTTAAGGGGTGGGTTTTTGTAACATACCTAATTTTAGGCATATAAGGCAATCCCCACTTCTTCTAGGCCCTATTTGATTATATTAATATCTAATATTTTTTCAAATTATAAATACTTAAAGAATAATCAGCCCGAAATAGTATCATGAATGTACTAATACCCTTTATATATGTGGTAGAAGAACCATAATACATTAGTAACATGACCTAATGCACAAATGTATCCTAGCGGTAGGTTTGATACTCTAAAATGGTGTTAGGAGTATAAAATGAAATACATTGATTTGATGTGTATTACAATGTCCCAATTGAGTAACTAAGATGAGTAAATGCATTAATTGTATGCCTAATTAACTGTTGAAGAGATTCAATACTAAACAATTTCAAAATGTGAAATTATTGCCAAATTGAAATTTCTCACATCCTAATTAGATAACTACCATTTTTGGGCCTAATCAGATATCAATACACCCATAATAGCAAGTTCTCAAATACTTTCAGTAAATTTTCCTCTGGTCAAATTATTTAGTCGTGTTACCTACTTATGTTCTTGTGATTTGGGGTGGCTCTTGGTCTTCTTTGACCGGGTCTAACAAGTAACAAATGCTCGATCATGTTCTTTCATCTTCTTCTTTGCACTTTCACCGGTGTTGTCAGCCATGATGATCAACATATGTGGGCCATCATTCTCTCTCCCCTAGATAACCCCCTTCTCCCCCTTCCTCTTCCCTTATTCTCCAACACCACACCATCCCTTGAGCCCTTCTTACCTTAGGGCCCACCCTCCTGGTTCTCGCTAGCCATCATTCCCCTGACAGCAAGCCACCACAACCATGGTTTACCAGTGGTCAGCGATGAGACTTCGTGCTTTTAGGGAGTAGGTTGGTTGATGTATCCCTCACCCCTAGCAGAACCATACTTTGCTCCAATGTCTCCCACCATCAATCCACACCTCGTATGTTCGTGCTTCTTTTTGCTACTCTTCCTCCTCCATATGTTTACATCATTGCAAGGACATCGTGGATCTGGTACATGGAAATAGCTTCGGCCAGTATCTTCCTTGGATCCTTTTGGTGACTTTCCAAGTTCTTCCATGGGATGTGATGGTCTGCATCCCCACAACCATGAACTTCACTATTATTCAACCACTGCCATACAATGACCATCTTCTATGGTTCAACGATGCCACAGGATTGGGCACTTGCATATCCGATAACCAAGATCTACTTCTATGTATCTTTAGAAGCCTTTCAACTTTGTTTGGATCAATTGAGGTATATATATATATATATATATATATATATATATAGTCTCTTCCTTTCTATCCTCATCTCAAATTTCTATCTTGCTAAGATGAGTTTTAGTACTTCATGGCATACTGTCTTGCTTCCTTGGTGTTGTAAGTATCAAAATTATATACAAATGGACATGCAAAGTTTCCTCATGTACTCATTCCTATCTTCTATGCTCTTTTCCCTTCTTGCTAGAGTCAGAAATGTCAGACCCTATTCCTTGGTTGCTACCTTCTTCAACATCTTCGGCGTGTCTCACTGAGGTTGGCCAAGGAACCCATCAGCATTCTTCGTTCACCATGGCTATATATCATCATCTTTCTCTCTTATAATCGAGTTATGCGTGTCCAGGGATTATATGCCTGCCTTGATTTGACCATAAGATGATTTTGATGTTGTCACTCTATTTCTCTCATTACTCGTAATTGAAGTGGAAGAAATTATCAGCTTGGCCATTTTAGGCACTAAATTTGAGACTAACAATTGAGGCATGAACGTCTTTTGGAACTATTCTTGTTTTGTAAATTTTTAGAATATATTAATATTCAAAGATGCATAACTAATTATTAGGATCAGATGAATATAAATGCATATATTTTCAAAATTAGGAAAATGTGTGGGATTTAATGGAATGGTTTTAAAGATTGATTCTAGTTATTTCAATGAGGTCAATTTTAGGGTTTGATACATTAAGTAGAACAATTTATAAGTGTTGTGCACGTATATATTGAAATTAGGTTTTGAAGACCTGATCCTGAACTTGGGATTACTTTTGGATATGTAGACATGAATCTCAAGGTATGTACATCCTCTGTTTTATTTTGAGAATTATTTGTCTTAACCTACATTATTTTAGTGAGGCATCTCTTGAACTATTAATTCTATTAGAAATCCAATTGCTTAAACATTAATATTTCTTATCTTAATTAATTATATATATTTGTATGTTGAACTACTATATTTATATGGGTCTTTGGACCCCGCCTACTCTGAATGCCTTTTATGTAAAACTGACTAAATGTTATATATTTATGTATAACCATAACTATAAAGGGAATGTGTATTACGGTCAGATTGTGTGTTTCACCCTGTTTTATTTAGGTCATGATCCTATGGTGTTATGGCCATGTTTTAGGTATATTTTTTTCTACATTGTTATGTATGCAAAAGTTTATTTTTTAAATTTGAAACAGTGGTTTCTTGATATCGGCAAGATATTTATTATTCATACATGTTCTCTGGATTTTTAATATGCCTTGTTTCTCTTGGCATAATTCCTTTAAACTTACCTGATTACAAAAATTCCCTTTCTTGTGGGGACATCACTTTTTGTACTATTAACCCAATATACAACTCAAAGTGTTTATTATATGTACATACTCAACCTTTGTTGTCCTATACCTTGTTTCCTATGTTCTGGGTGATGGTCCCTCCCACCCAAGTGTAGGTATAATAGAAGATAAGGATGCAAGAAGATCTTATGCATGGTATTGTACATAAGGATAGCTTGGGATGGTTAGGTTGCCATTTTACAATAGGTCGTGTATGATTAGATTTATTAGATGTATACCTTTTTAACTTTTCTATACCACCTATATGTTGACCTAAGTGTTACACATTATCTATACTTTTAGGATGATTTAACCATTCCATTCATATGTATCCAATATGTCTATTTGAGATTGGTTTGGTATCAGAGCCATAGTCTTCTTCGACAAAGTTGTCCCATGATATGAGAAGATGGGAGACAACCTTCTAGGTTCTCTCAAATTGGAGGGTGGGTTCTCCATGAGACCTCTAATCCTCAACAAAATCAACTTCCTCTATTGGAAGAGAAGGATGCAGTTCTACTTGTAAGGAATGAGCTATGATGTGTGGAAAGTAGTCATCCTTCCCTATAAGGAGCCAGCCAGAGATGTTGCCACTTGGGATGAATCTACACTTAAGAAGACACGGTTGAATGCAAAGGCTATAAGCATCATCTATGCAGCCATCACTTCTTCTGAGTTCAACTAGATCTCTTCTTGGGATACAACCCATGAGATATGGAACAAGTTGTGCATCACCTATGAAGGGACCAAGCAAGTCAAGGAGTCCAAGATCTACACGCTCAAGGGTCTCCTTGAGAACTTCAAGAGGGGCAAGAAGGAGAGAGTGGTCGAGATGTATACAAGGCTCAACACCATCATCAATAGACTTACTTCCTTAGGCCACCCCATGGATAGAGGGACAATCAACTCCAAGATTCTAAGGTCTCTCCCCAAGAAATGGGAATCCAAGGTGACTTATATTGAAGAAGTTAGAGTCCTTGGTGACATTTCCATCGAAGAGCTCATTGGAAATCTTCAAGATCATTAGCCAAAGCTTGACAAGCAAGAGGAATATGAGAAGCAAGAAGAGAAGGAATCAAATAAGATCAAAGATAATGCATTCAAAGCTCAAGTGGAGGCACTTGTTCTCCAACAACAACTTGCTTGTTGGTCCTCTCCTCCTTCCTCAAGTTAAGATGAAGCTCTGACTGATCATGAAGCAAACTACTCCCAGGCAAAGCACTTTAAAGGAATGCCATCTGCATCCTCTACTCCAAGGTTCTATGAATGTAGGCAAAAAGGGAACTACAAGAATGATTGCCCCAAGACAAAGAAGTCCTACTACAAGAGAAGCTCCAAGAAAAGGGAGGACTATAAGAAGGATGGCAAGTACAAGAAGAAGGACAAGAAGGAAAGAAGAAGCAAAGATGCATCCCATGTCGTATGGGAAGAGTCTTCCTCCAGTGATTGCAGCTCCAATGAGGGAGAATGCCATCTTGATCCCATGGCCTCTACAAGTGAAGAAATTGGTGAGGTAAGTGAGCTAAGCTTAAATGAATTATCCAAAAAAGCCATAATTGATACTCTTAATGCTTCCCGCTCTTCTAATTCTGAATGCAAATCTAAGAAGAAGAGGTTAGGGAAATTATTGATGACTTTTATGCTAAAATTGATTTTTTTTAGGAAAATGAGAAAGTTCATCTTGATAGCATTGATTCTTTGCAAGACCAATTTCTTGATCTTGAGCTCAAATACAATGGAGTTGAAGTAGAAAATTGTGTATCTCAAGATAATTGATAGACTTAAAGATGGAAATCAAAATCTCATCAATGAACTTGTTTTGATTAGGACCAAAGTGATATGCGTGTTACTAAATGCAATGATCTTATACATGTATGTGATGCTCTTAAAGATGAAAATAGCATTTATCTTGATGAGCTTGTCATGCTTAGAACTGAAAATGCTAAATTGATTGCTCAAATTATGATCTCTCTTCTAGACCTATATTTCCAAGTAATGAAGTAGCTAGTCTTTCTTAGAAAAAGATTCTTATTTTACTAAAGCCCTCTGTTTAGAGGCCGACCTACTTCATGCACAAGATGATATTTCTAGTTTATCTTCTACTATAATTACTCTCAATGACAACAAACACAAGATTATAGCTTCCTTGCAAAAGTTTCTTAAAGGGAAAAGGTCTCTCAATGAAGTTCTAGAATAACTCTACCAAACATAGTGGTAAAAGTGGTTTGGGATATGAGGGAAACCCAAAAGGTAAGGGCAAGGGTAAGAAAAAGATCAAGGAACCCCCTATCTTTCATGGAGAGTCATTTGTCTCTAAGAACCCTATGGTTTGTGTGCATTTCAAGAGTGATAACCATTATTCTACTTATTGTCCTTACATAGAGAAGGGGACCAACCCAAAGATGAAATGAGTCTCCAAGCTAACTATGGATCTGAAGGTTTGAGTTGGGCACTGACATTTTCCTTTCTAGTAGGTAAAAGGAAAATATATTGTTGATAGTGGTTTCTCAAAGCATATGATAGGTGAAATCAGCTACTACAACAAGTTCACTAAAAAGAAAGGAGGATCAGTGACCTTTGGTGACAACAAAAAAGGTAAAGTGATAGGCTAGGGTGATGTAGGTGATTCATTATGCATCAAGAATGTTCTTCTTGTGTATGGCCTACATCAGAATTTTATTAGTGTAAGCCAATTATGTGATAATGGTTATCATGTTCTTTTTACCTCATTTGAATGCTTGCTTCTAGATTCCCTCTCCTATAATGTTATATATAAGGGAACTAGAAATGGAAATCTTTATATTATTGTTCTTGATTCTCTTAAGCCTATTCTTGATAAATGCCTTGTTGTTATTTCAAATGATATGTCATTGTGGCACTATAGGCTTGGTCATGTAAATATGCATCAGTTGAAGAAGTTGAGCAAAAAGGAATTGGTCAATGGACTTCCTAAATTGGATTTTGAGAAGGATGAGGAATGCCAACCTTGTACCCAAGGAAAGCAAACTAAATCCTCCTTTAAATCCAAAGGAGTCTTTAGTACCAAAAGAGCTCTTGAACTTCTTCATATTGATCTATTTGAACCAATGAGAACTCAATCACTTCATAGTAGCAAGTGTTCTCTCGTGATTGTTGATGACTTTTCTCAGTATACTCGAACCTTCTTTCTTGTTTCAAAAAGTGATACTCTTGATGTTTTCTCAACTTTTTGTAAATGAGTTGGAAATGAAGCTTCTTGCTGGATCGTCTCTATCCGTAGTGATCATGGGGTAGAATTTGCAAATGACTTGTATGAACGGTTTTGTGAGGAATCTGAGTATGCACATAACTTTTCTTCACCTCGAACACCTCAACAAAATGGTTTTGTAGAGAGAAAGAATAGGTTGATACATGAAATGGATAGGACCATGCTTCTAGAGTATGATACTCCAAAGAAATTTTGGGCCAAAGTTGTTAGCACTTCATGTTTTGCGCAAAATTGGGTTTTCACTCATCCATCTTTAAAGAAAACCCCCTATCAGCTATGGTGTGGTAGAAAACCTTCCATCGATTACTTTTATATTTTTGGCTATCCTTATTTTGTTTTGAACACCAGGATTCATTCGACAAGTTTGATGTTAAATCTTACAAGGCTTTGTTTCTTGACTATAACACTACCAGTAGAGCTTATAGAGTATTCAACATTGAATTGTCTAAAGTAGAAGAATCTATTGATGTTAAATTTCTTGAAACTAACCCCTCTATTTCCAAGAATATTGTGAATGATGATGTTTTAGATGAGGTGATTCCTCACTTGAAAGAGCTCAACATCATTGACAAAGGAAAAGAGATCATAGTTGATGAAGAAGAGAAAGAAGAAGAAAAGAAGGATCCAACTCCCCACTTTGTAAAACATCATCCTAAAGAACTCATCATAGGTAATCCTTTTAAAAGGGTGAAGATTCAGGTTGCATACAAAAAAGAACAAGCCAACAACACCTTCATCTCACAACTTGAGCCCAAGAATGTAAAAGAAGCTCTTGGAGAAGATGAATGGATCCTAGTTATGCAAGAAGAGTTAGAGCAGTTTGAAAAGAACAAAGTGTGGACCATAGTACCAAGACCAAATGATAGGAAGATCATTGGCATCAAGTGGGCCTACCGCAACAAGCTAGATGAAAGCGGCAAAGTGGTAAAGAACAAAGCAAAGTTAGTTTCTCAAGGCTACAATCAACATGGAGGTATTGATTTTGATGAAACTTATGCTCCAGTTACTAGACTTGAATCCATTAGAATGCTACTTGCCTTTGCTAGCTGTAAGAATTTCTTTCTTTATGAATGGATGTTAAAAGTACATTTTTAAATGGTACAATTGAGGAGGAAGTCTATGTGGCTCAATCTCCCAACTTTGAACATGATAAGCTTCCTAACCATGTTTATTTGTTACGAAAAGCTCTTTATGGACTCAAACAAGCCCTTAGAGCTTGGTATGAGAAATTAAAGAACTTTTTACTAGATAATGGCAATCACATGGGCAAAGTCGATTCTACTCTATTTCTAAAACACACTTTGAGAATTTTTTTGTTCATTTAAATTTATGTTGATGATATTATTTTGGAAGAACTAATCTTGATCTTTGCAAGGAGTTTGGTTTTCTTATGTAGAGTGAGTTCAAGATGAGCGTGATGGGGGAGCTTACTTTCTTCCTTGGCTTCCAAATCAAGCAAACCAAGGAATGTAACTTCATCAACTAAGGCAAGTACACAAGTGAACTTCTTAAGCAATTTGGGATGGAGAACACCAAGCCAATGGACACCCCCATGGAAAACACTGCCAAACTTGATAGAGATGAGCAAGGTGATAAAGTGGATGAGAATCTCTATAGAGGTATGATTGGCTGCTTACTTTATTAAAGTGCCTCTAGACCTGACATTATATTTATGGCTTGTGTGTTTGATTTCAATCAAGTCCTAGGAAATTCCATCTCATAGTAGTTAAGAGGATTTTGAGGTATCTAGCCAAAACTCAAAATTTTAGACTATGGTATCCCAAGTCAAGGGACTTTACTCTACTGCCTATAGTGATGAGGATTACATAGGGTTCTTGATTGATAGAAAGTGCACAAGTGGTGCTTGATTCTTCCTAGGACCATGCTTGGTTTCTTGGTTGTCTAACAAACAAAGCTCAGTGGCTCTTTCAACTACTGAGGTTGAATACATTGTAGCTAGGAGTTGTTGTGCCCAAGTCCTATGGATGAAGCAAATGCTCTAAGACTTAACATTCATTTTGATGCTTCTCCTATCTATTGTGATAATACTGGTGCAATCAATCTTTCTTATAATCCTATATGTCATAGTAAAGCCAAACATATAGAGGTATGTCACCACTTCCTTCATGACTACATTGCCAAAAAGGATATTTATATCACGTGTGTGGACACAGAGAATCAACTTGCGGATATTTTCACAAAACCTCTAGATAGAGAGAAATTTGCTTTTATTAGATAACAATTGCTTATAAATGCTCTTGAAGGTGTTGATATGCCTTCTAGCTAGTTGTTCATACACCTACATGTTCTTGCTCCTATATTGCTCATCTCTTACTTGAAAGTGCTATATTTGCCTTGTTTTCATGCCTTGTTTTACTTGTATTTGGCTATTTTTTTGCAAACACTTATTTTATCACAAAATAGTATCCAATGATGAGTAGAGTGTGCCTCAATATGTTCAAAATACATGATAGGCTAGAAAAATAAATTTATATAGAACTCTACTAGCTTAGAATTGAACTTCTTATCTTTTGGATAGATTGACCAATCGGCAGAGTTTGTTCTGGGAGAAACTCGACCGATCACAGGCTGAGGACTGAACTAAATTGTAGGTTCGTTCAAGTTTCCACAACCTAAACTCGACTGAAAACATTGTCAGGCAAAAAATATATATGTGTTTGGTTGACTTTTCTCCCTCTCAACTAGAGAAAGTCAATCGATAGCCATATATTCCCATTCGTCCTCCAACCATATGACTAACCCAACCTCTCTTCTACCCTCCTTATCCCCATATCATCCCTCTTTGCTTCTCGCAACCTTAACCTAGGTGGTTAGGCGGCCTACTACTTGTGTTTTTCTCTTTGTTGGTGGTCTCCTTCTCTCCATCCAAACTCCATGGCTTCCAACCATAGGGAATGCATTGGACTAGCTAGAGTTCCATCCTCCTCCACTGCTCCTAGGTACGTCTCTTTTGATGGAACCTCTTTCATCTCTTCCCAAGCTATGAATAGGTACAAGGATCTTCTTCCTAGAACTCCTTTTCCTTTCCATGCCTTGTGTGAACCTTGCTTTGCAACTAGTGAGGTGATAACAGAGGTTGTTGAGGTCTTCAAATCACACCATATTAGTGCTTTATGTGTAGAGCGGTTGTGCCACACTAATTCCATGTCTAGCATAAAAGCAGTCCACAAGTTTTATGCCAATATCATGTGGAACTACAACACCCTCATGCCACAATCAAACACCCAAGTAATCTTGACTTCCATGATTTCTGGTACTAAGATCACAATCTATGATGATTTTTGAATACCTATTTAAATGGTACCGACTTCATTGGTTCATGGATGTCTTCCTATCATAGCTACCATGACTTACTTGACCCCGAGGATTTCTACAAAATCTTATGACTCTATGCTTACCCTTCTTGATATCCATTACTTTTTTAAGAAATCTGATGTCCCATACAGGAAGAAACCCATCCTACCCACATCTTCCCTAGACATGAAGACATGTCTAATCACTTTACTAGTCAACCGCAATATCCATCCAAAGAAAAATCAAACGGATATTACAAAGAATACTATTGTGATCATGTACTATCTCTTGAATGATATCAGAGTCAAGTGGGCTCATTATATTCTCCATCACATGACCTACTTGAATCCAAGGAAGAACACAAGCGGTATCCATCTCCCTTATCCAAACTTGATATGTGGTTTGTTTGCTTACCATTATGAAAAATCCCTTTTTAACTGTCTTGGTTACAAAATAAAGTAGAAAATGTGTTTATATCTGTAACGACCTCGCCTCCCGGTAACCCCCAATTAAGGGAGACCCGAAGGTCAGAGCTGTTATTCAATTAACAGGATCAAAGGTTCGACAAATAATCAATAACAATTAATAAACTTTACCAACTATACTGAAAACTGGTATAAAATAAAACTTTTATTACCTTGTGAAAATTGGGAATTCTAAACTTCTATCCATGAAGATGCTAATCTAACTAATCCTCCTATGCACATTACTTCTATTTAATTCCACATATGCCGATTTACTGTTTGTTCTTTTCATTTGTACCTAAAACGCCGACAAACAAAATGTCGGTCAGTATATCGAAATATACTGGTATGTGGGGTCAATCGAAAGTTTGCACATATGACTAACAATTTAATAATCACAATCAAATTATTTAACAAGCCAATTTACACATTTCAGTATGACATTCTCCACCGCTTTTGCCCTAACCCTGGCATATCCACCTTAGGGTGCCCTTTGCCAATGACTTATGGCCACCTTCTCAATCCCGAGCTTGGTGCCTGGGGGTCACCACTCACGGTGCCCTCTAGTCATGCAATATCATAGGCCACCTTCTTGGTGCCTGGGGGTCACCACTCAAGGTGTCCATCGGTCTACCCACTTGGGCCTGACCTTTGGCATCATCCATCAGGGTGGCATGTAGGTGCGAGAATACATACTTCTATGTTTAGTGTGATAATCATAGTGACTTTATGATTTGCAAGTATGAACATCCAAACTGTTTAGTTGCAGTCAATGCGAATAACCATCCGGAAAACTCTTCGTGAAACTAAGCGGTTATTCATAAGCATAACCACATACCTGTCAGGCAGACTCAGATGCAGGAATATTCCAAACAAGCAAGTAATCCAGAATCAAGCAAGTACACAATTCAATCCTGAAATATTCATCCAATATTTTCTATCATTGATCATGGTACACAAAACCAATAGATCTACTCGTGCCTTGGGGTTACTAGCCTTTTTAGGGTTTTGACTATAATTAGGGTTTCACTTCCTTTTTATTACTTTTATCTTACTTTTATCAAATATCCATCAAACCCTAATTATCTTGTCTTATTTTCCATTAAGGTCCTTAAGATTAGGTTTGAACCACGAAAACCCCAATTATTCATCTATTCATCACAAAAGATGTTAAGGTTATCCTTTAACAATATTTAATCTTATTTTCGGACTAATATCACCATTATTTAGCAGTTAAGTCCATCAAGCCTCTTTTCATTAAAGCTACTATTTTAATCCTTTTAATCCATGGCAAGCTCATTATAACCATTTATCACCAATTCATAGCCCATTATTATCTAAGTCGCATATGAATTCGTTTTGTCATAATTTTACCTTTTTACTCCTGAGAAAACCCTAATTACTACCTTTAGGGTATATATCCAGAATTAAGGACTTTTATACTCTAATAGCTTAGATTCAACATGTTTCAACTCCACTCATCAGATTGATCAATTAAAGCCTTTAATAATCTTAGTCACTAAAATTAGGGTTTCAAGGCCCATTAATGCTTATTTATGCTCATGAACTCTCAATTAAGCTACTAACGTGCAAAACTCATCCGTTTTATTCCTGATGTTTCTTTTTATCATTTACAGGCTAATATCAACTTTAATCAGCTATTGAACCCTACTAATCACTTTAATAATATCAAAATAGGGTTCTTTATTCATTAATACAATAAAGATGATATCTTCCATTACTTTTCGAATTTCATAAGGAATCATGCTCCAATTATATTTTATTTAGATTCCTCTCGATTTTCTGAGCAAATTTCATGTATAACATGTCCCCAACCAAGCTACCGTTAAAAAGATATGATTTTAGCAAAATTACCTATTTTCGGCCAATGAGGAGATGACACGTCGCCTCCTCCATGCAACGTGGGGCGGCTAACTTAAAAACATTTCGAAATCTCATTTTTTGCCCTTGGCTTATCCAACCGGCTCAGCACAGTGTGGAGGGCATAAAGGTCCAATTGACCTTAGGTCGTCTTCCTCCCAGGAAGACCCTGTGCGGCCGCCGAACAGCAGCCTGGCGCGGGTTCTTCCTCTGCCCCCGGACCTTGGCTGTGACCCGGAACCACCTTGTTCCCTTGTACGGCCTCCGTCGCAGCCTTCCACATCCTAACCCACGGCCAGGGTGGTCGGGGCTGTGGTTGGTTCGTCCTCGACCTGCAGCCGCGTTGCAGTCCCCCCGCTGGTGCTGCGCGAAGGTGCAGGCACGGGGGTGATGATCGATCTCCCTCTAGTCGCCGTGAGGGCACACTCTCACCATTAAGATAGTTCAACGGCTTCCCACCATACTAGGATCGCACTTTCCTTCATGGTTAGGGTTTTACCGAAGAAGAAGAAGAAGAAGAAGAAGAAAGAAGAAGGGATATGTGGGATCTCTCTCCTGGCTTCGGCCCAGGGCTCTACCCCTCTTATAGGGGAGAGTATCCACGCCCCATGGTGCTCACCCATGATATAGTAAAGTTCTTTCCTAATTGGAATATAATTCCTTCATAAGAAAAATAAGCCCTCTCTTTCTCTCTCTCTTTCCTTTGAATATTCCCTATTATATGGGTATTAGGAATGCG
Source organism: Alisma plantago-aquatica (assembly GCA_963693085.1). Taxonomy (NCBI): domain Eukaryota; kingdom Viridiplantae; phylum Streptophyta; class Magnoliopsida; order Alismatales; family Alismataceae; genus Alisma; species Alisma plantago-aquatica. Next base: position 331,754,796 of record OY856414.1, read on the forward strand.
AAATTCCTATTTCATCTCCTTTTTAATCCATAGGAACGAAATCCTATTTTCTTTTAATGGCAATTATTTTCTTTTTAGCAAATTTACATAATCCATTAATTATGTATTCCCATTATCTCTTTATTTTTGTAATTATGGTATTTTCTATTTCTTCTCCTTTATTTGGGCTCCTTGGCACCCAAGAAACCTTAAGAATTCGAAATTCCTTTTAAAGGAATACTCCTTATCCTTAAATGCATCAATATGCATTATTCTCATTATCTTATTTTATTTCTTATTAAAATATTTCCTTTTGTGGATTTCTCTTTATTTCTCTCTTATTTTCCTCATTAATATTCCTTTTATCATTAGGAATTCTTGGGACACGAAATTCCACAAAAGATTAACCAATTATACTTCTTTTCACATATTTTCCACATTTCATCAATGTTTTTAATTTCTTTATTAACAAGGAAATACTTAATTGATATTTTCTTTTCTTATTGCCTTTTCTTTGCAACTTTGGACTCCTTGGAACCCAAGGAATCTAAGAGGCACGAAATCCTCTTTGGATTTGCCTTACGGAGGTTTCCACACCTTTATTATCTCAAATTCTCAGTTATTCATTAATTAATTGAATTTCCTTGTCATTGGGCCCAATAGCCAATAAAGCCCTCAAACAACGAGGCTATTGTAAATGAAATCCATTTATTCAAAATAGATTATATCATTTATTCGTTCAAAAATCTTTAATATGAGGAATTATATTTCTCAGAAAAAGAACCCAAAATTGGGGTTGTAACATCCTTCCCCTCTTATAAGAATTTTGTCCTCAAAATTCCATCAAGAAAGCAAACAAACAGGATAAGCCTTTCTTATGTCCATCAGGGCTCCCATGTGGCTTCACCCTTTCCATGGTGCTTCCCAAGAACCTTCATCATCTCATATTCTTCCATCTGAGTTCTTTCTTACCTTGGTATATCGTACCCTCATAGGTGACTCAGGACATTTCAGCCTCTCAAAAGATGAATAGGTTCAGGGCTCAGCACCTGGCCTGGGTACCTCACATAGTGCTCTAGATCGGACTCACATTACACATCATGTTATCCTGAGGGGCAAGGTTAACACAACCATCTCCACCCATCCATCTCAAATGGACCCATATATCGGGGATTCATCTCTCTCAGCTGTAGCTTAGAGGGGTCGGATTTTCGCATTATATTCCTCCACAGTGAACTGCATATCAGTCTGCTTTGCATCAGCTCGTGACTCATGTCACCATTGGGCTCTCTCTCAGCCATTGTACAATCAAAGCGACTTCATCTGCACACACCTGGGGTTCTTTTCTGACCTTCGTGAGGCCTCCTTCACCATCATCATCTTAATGAAGTGGTGACCGACACATCCTTCCTATAAGACTTCTTGCATCCCGATAAAGGCTATGGTGGTTAACATCACATCTTAACAAATGTCTCTATGTATCACCCTAAATGAGCACGCATGCTCTCATCAGACCCTCTAGTCCGGATCATATTGTCCATTAGTATGGGGTGATAAACTGAACAAACACAGAGCTCTTCATGTATCTACTTCCACCTCATGGAAGTGAACCCTTGGGTCACATCAAAACTTTTGACTTCTCATCATGGTGTAATTGAACCCTCTATCTTCACATGTAGTTCAACCAGATCTGTCCCTTGACAGAACTCTTCCTTTCCCATGTCATCTAGGTAAGGCGATCTACCATAACCCATATTGTATCTTGACCTTCTTGGTCTAGGAGAGACTCACAACATCCATAATGATGAACTCTCATTCCTTCTCGGGAACTCTTTATACTTTATATCCATGCACTGGGTTACTGGTGTTCGTCCTTCACCTCTCTCATGCATGGCAACATACCACATGTAACCTCATTCTAAGCATCCCAAGTGCTATTGTCATTTACTATCTTGGTAGTACCGAGGTATATCATAATCTCCCGCATTGTTATGATTCCTCAAGCTTGATACCTCAGAAACCCTAAAACATTCTAATCAGTGTTTCATCACATTCCCTTCCAGAGAAATGCATCTGAGGTTTTATCACTATCCTTTCACTACCTCAAGAACTAAACTGGCTAACCAAACAACCATTAACTTGTTTCACATATCTTATTATTTCTGTGTGTTAGCCAAAACACATCTTCTTTCCAAACGTAGGGTTAGCCTAACAACTCCCTTCTAGCCAAACTAGGCAGCTATATCTCCACCGGAGCATCCATTACCACTTCACATCCTTTGGTATTAGGTAACGTTGAAGACATACTCTTCCCTGCATTCTACTTATCATCTCATCTCAAACTCTAAGATCATCCTCATGGTGATTACACTCAACCTGGTATAACTTGCAAACTCCACCTAGCTCTTGGTAAATTATCCTCATAAGATGACTACACTATTCCTCTTAGTGTTTGTAAGCCATCCATGTATCATCCACTCCACCAAGATTGTTAGCATCTCTGTCCCCATACCTTGTAGCAATGTTTCAACTCGCATCATCTTTTATCCTTGGTGTATGGCATGCGTACTGTCCTATCTCTCACTCCCATAATAAGAGGAAATAAGTATTTGGCTGCAGTCCAAATACAGAGTTCTGCCTGTTCCAAGAGTAGAGATGGTACATCCCACCTTGCCAGTACACCTTTAAATCTAGGTTGAAACGTGCCACCTATGTCTCAACATTACATTCATCTCGATATCAAAGATTACTTCCATGGAAAACTGGTCTCGAACTTACTTGGTCCAAGCGCAATCCTTAGTCATCTTCTCTAGGTCTATAGGGTGTCGGCACTTTTGGGGTCATCCCTCTTCCTTTATGCACCAGAGAGTGCCCTACTCATCTGCCCTTTGGGTCCCATGAGTTCATGAAGGTGATCAATCTCCTAACCCATGGCCCTCGGACCATGATAGTTGTTACCTCCCGACCCTATGGTCATGTGCAACTAGGGGATTAGGCAACTCCTTCTTCCATCGGTCTTATCCCTACCTGATCCTAGGATAGACTTATGATTCTCCATCATAGTTCATGTTCAACTTAGAACCTTACCCAAGCCTTCATCATCTCTCTCTGTATTCACAACTGACTTTCATCCCTTCATAGGGGTCATGGCAACCTGCCTACCTTGGTCAGGCCCCACATCGGTTACCTCCATGGTAACACATCCACATGCACTTAGAGATGGTTACCTATGGGTTTACTGGTTCATTCTCGTACCATGTATTTTTCACTTAGCTTCTCAAGATCCTATGAAACCTCTTTAGGTTACCTCAAAACCAACAAAATTGGTATACACCTTACCCAAGGGTCACTCTCCCAGGATAGGAGGAAACTACTCTTTCATAACAAAGGTCACAAGCATCCTTAGGGTTTACATCCATATGAGCGTGTTTAAACCAACAACTATTACAAGCGTACCTATAAAACCATGCTAGGTCGCACTTGTTCGCATCCTCAACATTACATCAACTTAGTTGTGAGGGTTCATTAAACATACCCTTTACGTAAGGGATTTCCTTTACCTCTACACATGAGGAGTACCCTGCTCGAAACTATAGAGACTCAAATCTCACCATAAGCATTGGATACACTGCTTCCCCTCTTAGGCCTAGGAACCCTAGGTTCACCGTTGAGTATCCAACTGCATGCTTATTCTCTTAACCAGGAATCCATCATGTCCAAGATATGTCATGTACTCCCATGATCTTTCTACTCAAGCAACACTTCAGAGTTGGTTCCTCTTCCTGGACAACTACTAGGTATAAAGCCTCACAACTGGTGCCTTAACCTCCTCAGGGTCTAAAGCACTCTCTATCTAGTAGGTAATCACTTGTACCATAAGTACCAGAAGCATCATCCTCTCTCTAGGGTTTGGTTACTCTCAAGCTAACCAAGACATCATCAACCTCCAGGGATCATGCATGAGGCAACCATTATCATCCACTTAGGTCGCATCCTTCTCTACTCCCACTGTTTCTCAAGTTTCGGGGTTTTAGGCTTCCGACTTTCTTGGCCGAGGTCTGCTCCCTCTCTCTAGAGCTAATCCTACAACCAACCTCTCTATAAGAGGTCCTGTCTTTATGAAGGATCAAACTCCTAAGCATGCCCTTACTTGAATGAAGCCTATACTCAAACTTATGTTTACTCAAGGTTATCCATAACCCCTTATGCTTATCTCATAAGCCATCCATCATGATCCCTTGACTAGGGTTTCGTTTAATGTCACCACTAATGGCGCGCTGTGGGTACAAGTTATATCCTACTGGCAACAACCCTATAGGTTCTTCTCTAACCTAATCCATGAAGGAGTTACCCTTCGCTCAAACATGCACGACCCTCTCCAGGGTTGGGTCGCCAAAGGTACTAGGTTATCCAACCTCTCATGGCTCGTATGACGATCCCAAGGCATGTCCAACCAAACACTCGGTCTAACTCATCATGTCATCTCTATCTCTACCCTTCACTTAGGGTTAAGGTTAACATCATCCACAAAGGATATGCCAGGCATCTACTTTTAATGGAGGTCTCTACCTCCAAGCTTAACTCTTTCTCTACACATCCTCCTGCCAAGGAGGTCTATCCTCAGATCTCTCCTGAGGGCAATGACAACTCATGTCATACGACCTAAGCATGTATCTATTCCTTTACGCTTATTCTATTAAGCTTATGTCAATGACATCTTATTTACATGGTTTTTATTAATTTGATGGAGGATTCCTTAATCCTTATCAACCTTACCCATACCTCAAGAGGGTGAGGAAGAGAGAGAAAACCCTAATCCTTAAGATCCTTAACAGAATTTGAGTTGAGAAAGGATGAATGAGATGAGAGAGTCCTAAAAGGTATCTTATTTCGATTCATACCCTAAGACTTTGGCCAGGCAGTCACACGGATCTGGGAGTCCTCGTATTCCGACTAGCAGTGCGGAGGAAAATATTTCCAGCCCCAGTCGTGATCCTTTTCTAGACACCTCTGTCTTTCAGATAATCCTCTAATAACTCCCTTGGGTTCTACGGAATTTGTAAAATTTAATAATTATTAAAGATTATATGAGGAACCTATGCGCTGATACCAATTGTAACGACCCCGCCTCCCGGTAACCCCCAATTAAGGGAGACCCGGAGGTCAGAGCTGTTATTCAATTAACAGGATCAAAGGTTCGACAAATAATCAATAACAATTAATAAAATTTACCAACTATACTGAAAACTGGTATAAAATAAAACTTTTATTACCTTGTGAAAATTGGGAATTCTAAACTTCTATCCATGAAGATGCTAATCTAACTAATCCTCCTGTGCACATTACTTCTCATTTAATTCCACATATGTCGATTTACTGTTTGTTCTTTTCATTTGTACCTAAAACGCCGACAAACAAAACGTCGGTCAGTATATCGAAATATACTGGTATGTGGGGTCAACCGAAAGTTTGCACATATGACTAACAATTTAATAATCACAATCAAATTATTTAACAAGCCAATTTACACATTTCAGTATGACATTCTCCACTGCTTTTGCCCTAACCCTGGCATATCCACCTTAGGGTGCCCTTTGCCAATGACTTATGGCCACCTTCTCAATCCCGAGCTTGGTGCCTGGGGGTCACCACTCACGGTGCCCTCTAGTCATGCAATATCATAGGCCACCTTCTTGGTGCCTGGGGGTCACCACTCAAGGTGTCCATCGGTCTACCCACTTGGGCCTGACCTTTGGCATCATCCATCACGGTGGCATGTAGGTGCGAGAATACATACTTCTATGTTTAGTGTGATAATCATAGTGACTTTATGATTTGCAAGTATGAACATCCAAACTGTTTAGTTGCAGTCAATGCGAATAACCATCTGGAAAACTCTTCGTGAAACTAAGCGGTTATTCATAAGCATAACCACATACCTGTCAGGCAGACTCAGATGCAGGAATATTCCAAACAAGCAAGTAATCCAGAATCAAGCAAGTACACAATTCAATCCTGAAATATTCATCCAATATTTTCTATCATTGATCATGGTACACAAAACCAATAGATCTACTCGTGCCTTGGGGTTACTAGCCTTTTTAGGGTTTTGACTATAATTAGGGTTTCACTTCCTTTTTATTACTTTTATCTTACTTTTATCAAATATCCATCAAACCCTAATTATCTTGTCTTATTTTCCATTAAGGTCCTTAAGATTAGGTTTGAACCACGAAAACCCCAATTATTCATCTATTCATCACAAAAGATGTTAAGGTTATCCTTTAACAATATTTAATCTTATTTTCGGACTAATATCACCATTATTTAGCAGTTAAGTCCATCAAGCCTCTTTTCATTAAAGCTACTATTTTAATCCTTTTAATCCATGGCAAGCTCATTATAACCATTTATCACCAATTCATAGCCCATTATTATCTAATTCGCATATGAATTCGTTTTGTCATAATTTTACCTTTTTACTCCTGAGAAAACCCTAATTACTACCTTTAGGGTATATATCCAGAATTAAGGACTTTTATACTCTAATAGCTTAGATTCAACATGTTTCAACTCCACTCATCAGATTGATCAATTAAAGCCTTTAATAATCTTAGTCACTAAAATTAGGGTTTCAAGGCCCATTAATGCTTATTTATGCTCATGAACTCTCAATTAAGCTACTAACGTGCAAAACTCATCCGTTTTATTCCTAATGTTTCTTTTTATCATTAACAGGCTAATATCAACTTTAATCAGCTATTGAACCCTACTAATCACTTTAATAATATCAAAATAGGGTTCTTTATTCATTAATACAATAAAGATGATATCTTCCATTACTTTTCGAATTTCATAAGGAATCATGCTCCAATTATATTTTATTTAGATTCCTCTCGATTTTCTGAGCAAATTTCATGTATAACATGTCCCCAACCAAGCTACCGTTAAAAAGATATGATTTTAGCAAAATTACCTATTTTCGGCCAATGAGGAGATGACACATCGCCTCCTCCATGCAACGTGGGGCGGCTAACTTAAAAACATTTCGAAATCTCGTTTTTTTCCCTTGGCTTATCCAACCGGCTCAGCACAGCGTGGAGGGCATAAAGGTCCAATTGACCTTAGGTCGTCTTCCTCCCAGGAAGACCCTGTGCGGCCGTCGAACAGCAGCCTGGCGCGGGTTCTTCCTCTGCCCCCGGACCTTGGATGTGACCCGGAACCACCTTGTTCCCTTGTACGGCCTCCGTCGCAGCCTTCCACATCTTAACCCACGGCCAGGGTGGTCGGGGCTGTGGTTGGTTCATCCTCGACCTGCAGCCGCGCTGCAGTCCCCCCGCTGGTGCTGCGCGAAGGTGCAGGCACGGGGGTGATGATCGATCTCCCTCCAGTCTCCGTGAGGGCACACTCTCACCATTAAGATAGTTCAACGGCTTCCCACCATACTAGGATCGCACTTTCCTTCATGGTTAGGGTTTTACCGAAGAAGAAGAAGAAGAAGAAGAAAGAAGAAGGGATATGTGGGATCTCTCTCCTGGCTTCGGCCCAGGGCTCTACCCCTCTTATAGGGGAGAGTATCCACGCCCCATGGTGCTCACCCATGATATAGTAAAGTTCTTTCCTAATTGGAATATAATTCCTTCATAAGAAAAATAAGCCCTCTCTTTCTCTCTCTCTCTTTCCTTTGAATATTCCCTATTATATGGGTATTAGGAATGTGAAATTCCTATTTCATCTCCTTTTTAATCCATAGGAACGAAATCCTATTTTCTTTTAATGGCAATTATTTTCTTTTTAGCAAATTTACATAATCCATTAATTATGTATTCCCATTATCTCTTTATTTTTGTAATTATGGTATTTTCTATTTCTTCTCCTTTATTTGGGCTCCTTGGCACCCAAGAAACCTTAAGAATTCGAAATTCCTTTTAAAGGAATACTCCTTATCCTTAAATGCATCAATATGCATTATTCTCATTATCTTATTTTATTTCTTATTAAAATATTTCCTTTTGTGGATTTCTCTTTATTTCTCTCTTATTTTCCTCATTAATATTCCTTTTATCATTAGGAATTCTTGGGACACGAAATTCCACAAAGGATTAACCAATTATACTTCTTTTCACATATTTTCCACATTTCATCAATGTTTTCAATTTCTTTATTAACAAGGAAATACTTAATTGATATTTTCTTTTCTTATTGCCTTTTCTTTGCAACTTTGGACTCCTTGGAACCCAAGGAATCTAAGAGGCACGAAATCCTCTTTGGATTTGCCTTACGGAGGTTTCCACACCTTTCTTATCTCAAATTCTCAGTTATTCATTAATTAATTGAATTTCCTTGTCATTGGGCCCAATAGCCAATAAAGCCCTCAAACAACGAGGCTATTGTAAATGAAATCCATTTATTCAAAATAGATTATATCATTTATTCGTTCAAAAATCTTTAATATGAGGAATTATATTTCTCAGAAAAAGAACCCAAAATTGGGGTTGTAACATCCTTCCCCTCTTATAAGAATTTTGTCCTCAAAATTCCATCAAGAAAGCAAACAAATAGGATAAGCCTTTCTTATGTCCATCAGGGCTCCCATGTGGCTTCACCCTTTCCATGGTGCTTCCCAAGAACCTTCATCATCTCATATTCTTCCATCTGAGTTCTTTCTTACCTTGGTATATCGTACCCTCATAGGTGACTCAGGACATTTCAGCCTCTCAAAAGCTGAATAGGTTCAGGGCTCAGCACCTGGCCTGGGTACCTCACATAGTGCTCTAGATCGGACTCACATTACACATCATGTTATCCTGAGGGGCAAGGTTAACACAACCATCTCCACCCATCCATCTCAAATGGACCCATATATCGGGGATTCAGCTCTCTCAGCTGTAGCTTAGAGGGGTCGGATTTTCGCATTATATTCCTCCACAGTGAACTGCATATCAGTCTGCTTTGCATCAGCTCGTGACTCATCTCACCATTGGGCTCTCTCTCAGCCATTGTACGATCAAAGCGACTTCATCTGCACACACCTGGGGTTCTTTTCTGACCTTCGTGAGGCCTCCTTCACCATCATCATCTTAATGAAGTGGTGACCGACACATCCTTCCTATAAGACTTCTTGCATCCCGATAAAGGCTATGGTGGTTAACATCACATCTTAACAAATGTCTCTATGTATCACCCTAAATGAGCACGCATGCTCTCATCAGACCCTCTAGTCCAGATCATATTGTCCATTAGTATGGGGTGATAAACTGAACAAACACAGAGCTCTTCATGTATCTACTTCCACCTCATGGAAGTGAACCCTTGGGTCACATCAAAACTTTTGAATTCTCATCATGGTGTAATTGAACCCTCTATCTTCACATGTAGTTCAACCAAATCTGTCCCTTGACAGAACTCTTCCTTTCCCATGTCATCTAGGTAAGGCGATCTACCATAACCCATATTGTATCTTGACCTTCTTGGTCTAGGAGAGACTCACAACATCCATAATGATGAACTCTCATTCCTTCTCGGGAACTCTTTATACTTTATATCCATGCACTGGGTTACTGGTGTTCGTCCTTCACCTCTCTCATGCATGGCAACATACCACATGCAACCTCATTCTAAGCATCCCAAGTGCTATTGTCATTTACTATCTTGGTAGTACCGAGGTATATCATAATATCCCGCATTGTTATGATTCCTCAAGCTTGATACCTCAGAAACCCTAAAACATTCTAATCAGTGTTTCATCACATTCCCTTCCAGAGAAGTGCATCTGAGGTTTTATCACTATCCTTTCACTACCTCAAGAACTAAACTGGCTAACCAAACAACCATTAACTTGTTTCACATATCTTATTAATTCTGTGTGTTAGCCAAAACACATCTTCTTTCCAAACGTAGGGTTAGCCTAACAACTCCCTTCTAGCCAAACTAGGCAGCTATATCTCCACCGGAGCATCCATTACCACTTCACATCCTTTGGTATTAGGTAACGTTGAAGACATACTCTTCCCTGCATTCTACTTATCATCTCATATCAAACTCTAAGATCATCCTCATGGTGATTACACTCAACCTGGTATAACTTGCAAACTCCACCTAGCTCTTGGTAAATTATCCTCATAAGATGACTACACTATTCCTCTTAGTGTTTGTAAGCCATCCATGTATCATCCACTCCACCAAGATTGTTAGCATCTCTGTCCTCATACCTTGTAGCAATGTTTCAACTCGCATCATCTTTTATCCTTGGTGTATGGCATGTGTACTGTCCTATCTCTCACTCCCATAACAAGAGGAAATAAGTATTTGGTTGTAGTCCAAATACAGAGTTCTGACTGTTCCAAGAGTAGAGATGGTACATCCCACCTTGCCAGTACACCTTTAAATCTAGGTTGAAACGTGCCACCTATGTCTCAACATTACATTCATCTCGATATCAAAGATTACTTCCATGGAAAACTGGTCTCGAACTTACTTGGTCCAAGCGCAATCCTTAGTCATCTTCTCTAGGTCTATAGGGTGTCGGCACTTTTGGGGTCATCCCTCTTCCTTTATGCACCAGAGAGTGCCCTACTCATCTGCCCTTTGGGTCCCATGAGTTCATGAAGGTGATCAATCTCCTAACCCATGGCCCTCGGACCATGATAGCTGTTACCTCCCGACCCTATGGTCATGTGCAACTAGGGGATTAGGAAACTCCTTCTTCCATCGGTCTTATCCCTACCTGATCCTAGGATAGACTTATGATTCTCCATCATAGTTCATGTTCAACTTAGAACCTTACCCAAGCCTTCATCATCTCTCTCTGTATTCACAACTGACTTTCATCCCTTCATAGGGGTCATGGCAACCTGCCTACCTTGGTCAGGCCCCACATCGGTTACCTCCATGGTAACACATCCACATGCACTTAGAGATGGTTACCTATGGGTTTACTGGTTCATTCTCGTACCATGTATTTTTCACTTAGCTTCTCAAGATCCTATGAAACCTCTTTAGGTTACCTCAAAACCAACAAAATTGGTATACACCTTACCCAAGGGTCACTCTCCCAGGATAGGAGGAAACTACTCTTTCATAACAAAGGTCACAAGCATCCTTAGGGTTTACATCCATATGAGCGTGTTTAAACCAACAACTATTACAAGCGTACCTATAAAACCATGCTAGGTTGCACTTGTTCGCATCCTCAACATTACATCAACTTAGTTGTGAGGGTTCATTAAACATACCCTTTACGTAAGGGATTTCCTTTACCTCTACACATGAGGAGTACCCTGCTCGAAACTATAGAGACTCAAATCTCACCATAAGCATTGGATACACTGCTTCCCCTCTTAGGCCTAGGAACCCTAGGTTCACCGTTGAGTATCCAACTGCATGCTTATTCTCTTAACCAGGAATCCATCATGTCCAAGATATGTCATGTACTCCCATGATCTTTCTACTCAAGCAACACTTCAGAGTTGGTTCCTCTTCCTGGACAACTACTAGGTATAAAGCCTAACAACTGGTGCCTTAACCTCCTCAGGGTCTAAAGCACTCTCTATCTAGTAGGTAATCACTTGTACCATAAGTACCAGAAGCATCATCCTCTCTCTAGGGTTTGGTTACTCTCAAGCTAACCAAGACATCATCAACCTCCAGGGATCATGCATGAGGCAACCATTATCATCCACTTAGGTCGCATCCTTCTCGACTCCCACTGTTTCTCAAGTTTCGGGGTTTTAGGCTTCCGACTTTCTTGGCCGAGGTCTGCTCCCTCTCTCTAGAGCTAATCCTACAACCAACCTCTCTATAAGAGGTCCTGTCTTTATGAAGGATCAAACTCCTAAGCATGCCCTTACTTGAATGAAGCCTATACTCAAACTTATGTTTACTCAAGGTTATCCATAACCCCTTATGCTTATCTCATAAGCCATCCATCATGATCCCTTGACTAGGGTTTCGTTTAATGTCACCACTAATGGCGCGCTGTGGGTACAAGTTGTATCCTACTGGCAACAGCCCTATAGGTTCTTCTCTAACCTAATCCATGAAGGAGTTACCCTTCGCTCAAACATGCACGACCCTCTCCAGGGTTGGGTCGCCAAAGGTACTAGGTTATCCAACCTCTCATGGCTCGTATGACGATCCCAAGGCATGTCCAACCAAACACTCGGTCTAACTCATCATGTCATCTCTATCTCTACCCTTCACTTAGGGTTAAGGTTAACATCATCCACAAAGGATATGCCAGGCATCTACTTTTAATGGAGGTCTCTACCTCCAAGCTTAACTCTTTCTCTACACATCCTCCTGCCAAGGAGGTCTATCCTCAGATCTCTCCTGAGGGCAATGACAACTCATGTCATACGACCTAAGCATGTATCTATTCCTTTACGCTTATTCTATTAAGCTTATGTCAATGACATCTTATTTACATGGTTTTTATTAATTTGATGGAGGATTCCTTAATCCTTATCAACCTTACCCATACCTCAAGAGGGTGAGGAAGAGAGAGAAAACCCTAATCCTTAAGATCCTTAACAGAATTTGAGTTGAGAAAGGATGAATGAGATGAGAGAGTCCTAAAAGGTATCTTATTTCGATTCATACCCTAAGACTTTGGCCAGGCAGTCACACGGATCCGGGAGTCCTCGTATTCCGACTAGCGGTGCGGAGGAAAATATTTCCAGCCCCCAGTCGTGATCCTTTTCTAGACACCTCTGTCTTTCGGATAATCCTCTAATAACTCCCTTGGGTTCTACGGAATTTGTAAAATTTAATAATTATTAAAGATTATATGAGGAACCTATGCTCTGATACCAATTGTAACGACCCCGCCTCCCGGTAACCCCCAATTAAGGGAGACCCGAAGGTCAGAGCTGTTATTCAATTAACAGGATCAAAGGTTCGACAAATAATCAATAACAATTAATAAACTTTACCAACTATACTGAAAACTGGTATAAAATAAAACTTTTATTACCTTGTGAAAATTGGGAATTCTAAACTTCTATCCATGAAGATGCTAATCTAACTAATCCTACTGTGCACATTACTTCTCATTTAATTCCACATATGCTGATTTACTGTTTGTTCTTTTCATTTGTACCTAAAACGCCGACAAACAAAACGTCAGTCAGTATATCGAAATATACTGGTATGTGGGGTCAACCGAAAGTTTGCACATATGACTAACAATTTAATAATCACAATCAAATTATTTAACAAGCCAATTTACACATTTCAGTATGACATTCTCCACCGCTTTTGCCCTAACCCTGGCATATCCACCTTAGGGTGCCCTTTGCCAATGACTTATGGCCACCTTCTCAATCCCGAGCTTGGTGCCTGGGGGTCACCACTCACGGTGCCCTCTAGTCATGCAATATCATAGGCCACCTTCTTGGTGCCTGGGGGTCACCACTCAAGGTGTCCATCGGTCTACCCACTTGGGCCTGACCTTTGGCATCATCCATCAGGGTGGCATGTAGGTGCGAGAATACATACTTCTATATTTAGTGTGATAATCATAGTGACTTTATGATTTGCAAGTATGAACATCCAAACTGTTTAGTTGCAGTCAATGCAAATAACCATCCCGAAAACTCTTCGTGAAACTAAGCGGTTATTCATAAGCGTAACCACATACCTGTCAGGCAGACTCAGATGCAGGAATATTCCAAACAAGCAAGTAATCCAGAATCAAGCAAGTACACAATTCAATCCTAAAATATTCATCCAATATTTTCTATCATTGATCATGGTACACAAAACCAATAGATCTACTCGTGCCTTGGGGTTACTAGCCTTTTTAGGGTTTTGACTATAATTAGGGTTTCACTTCCTTTTTATTACTTTTATCTTACTTTTATCAAATATCCATCAAACCCTAATTATCTTGTCTTATTTTCCATTAAGGTCCTTAAGATTAGGTTTGAACCACGAAAACCCCAATTATTCATCTATTCATCACAAAAGATGTTAAGGTTATCCTTTAACAATATTTAATCTTATTTTCGGACTAATATCACCATTATTTAGCAGTTAAGTCCATCAAGCCTCTTTTCATTAAAGCTACTATTTTAATCCTTTTAATCCATGGCAAGCTCATTATAACCATTTATCACCAATTCATAGCCCATTATTATCTAAGTCGCATATGAATTCGTTTTGTCATAATTTTACCTTTTTACTCCTGAGAAAACCCTAATTACTACCTTTAGGGTATATATCCAGAATTAAGGACTTTTATACTCTAATAGCTTAGATTCAACATGTTTCAACTCCACTCATCAGATTGATCAATTAAAGCCTTTAATAATCTTAGTCACTAAAATTAGGGTTTTAAGGCCCATTAATGCTTATTTATGCTCATGAACTCTCAATTAAGCTACTAACGTGCAAAACTCATCCATTTTATTCCTAATGTTTCTTTTTATCATTAACAGGCTAATATCAACTTTAATCAGCTATTGAACCCTACTAATCACTTTAATAATATCAAAATAGGGTTCTTTATTCATTAATACAATAAAGATGATATCTTCCATTACTTTTCGAATTTCATAAGGAATCATGCTCCAATTATATTTTATTTAGATTCCTCTTGATTTTCTGAGCAAATTTAATGTATAACATGTCCCCAACCGAGCTACCGTTAAAAAGATATGATTTTAGCAAAATTACCTATTTTCGGCCAATGAGGAGATGACACGTCGCCTCCTCCATGCAACGTGGGGCGGCTAACTTAAAAACATTTCGAAATCTCGTTTTTTGCCCTTGGCTTATCCAACCGGCTCAGCACAGCGTGGAGGGCATAAAGGTCCAATTGACCTTAGGTCGTCTTCCTCCCAGGAAGACCCTGTGCGGCCGCCGAACAGCAGCCTGGCGCGGGTTCTTCCTCTGCCCCCGGACCTTGGCTGTGACCCGGAACCACCTTGTTCCCTTGTACGGCCTCCGTCGCAGCCTTCCACATCCTAACCCATGGCCAGGGTGGTCGGGGCTGTGGTTGGTTCGTCCTCGACCTGCAGCCGCGCTGCAGTCCCCCCGCTGGTGCTGCGCGAAGGTGCAGGCACGGGGGTGATGATCGATCTCCCTCCAGTCACCGTGAGGGCACACTCTCACCATTAAGATAGTTCAACGGCTTCCCACCATACTAGGATCGCACTTTCCTTCATGGTTAGGGTTTTACCGAAGAAGAAGAAGAAGAAGAAGAAGAAGAAGAAAGAAGAAGGGATATGTGGGATCTCTCTCCTGGCTTCGGCCCAGGGCTCTACCCCTCTTATAGGGGAGAGTATCCACGCCCCATGGTGCTCACCCATGATATAGTAAAGTTCTTTCCTAATTGGAATATAATTCCTTCATAAGAAAAATAAGCCCTCTCTTTCTCTCTCTCTTTCCTTTGAATATTCCCTATTATATGGGTATTAGGAATGCGAAATTCCTATTTCATCTCCTTTTTAATCCATAGGAACGAAATCCTATTTTCTTTTAATGGCAATTATTTTCTTTTTAGCAAATTTACATAATCCATTAATTATGTATTCCCATTATCTCTTTATTTTTGTAATTATGGTATTTTCTATTTCTTCTCCTTTATTTGGGCTCCTTGGCACCCAAGAAACCTTAAGAATTCGAAATTCCTTTTAAAGGAATACTCCTTATCCTTAAAGGCATCAATATGCATTATTCTCATTATCTTATTTTATTTCTTATTAAAATATTTCCTTTTGTGGATTTCTCTTTATTTCTCTCTTATTTTCCTCATTAATATTCCTTTTATCATTAGGAATTCTTGGGACACGAAATTCCACAAAGGATTAACCAATTATACTTCTTTTCACATATTTTCCACATTTCATCAATGTTTTCAATTTCTTTATTAACAAGGAAATACTTAATTGATAATTTCTTTTCTTATTGCCTTTTCTTTGCAACTTTGGACTCCTTGGAACCCAAGGAATCTAAGAGGCACGAAATCCTCTTTGGATTTGCCTTACGGAGGTTTCCACACCTTTCTTATCTCAAATTCTCAGTTATTCATTAATTAATTGAATTTCCTTGTCATTGGGCCCAATAGCCAATAAAGCCCTCAAACAACGAGGCTATTGTAAAATCCATTTATTCAAAATAGATTATATCATTTATTCGTTCAAAAATCTTTAATATGAGGAATTATATTTCTCATAAAAAGAACCCAAAATTGGGGTTGTAACAATATCAGTGAGACCACTATCAAGAAGTCCTTCCACCCTACCTATGCTTCCACATCCACCCAGACTCCTCCACCTCCTCCTAGACCTGACCATGCCTCATTTTTGGTGTCAAATGAAACCCTGATGGGCTACATGATGCACCAAAAATCCTAAAACATCCAGATTCAGGACCACATCCATCAGTTTTTAGTTCATATCATGTCAAACATGAAATTATTATGCATTCATCCATACCCTACCTACCAGCCCTACCCAGGTGTTGACTATGCTTCTTTTGCATATAGTTAGTTCTACCTGGCCCCTCCACATGTTGCTTCTGTTGTACCTCCTGACTTTGATGGTGGACTTGCCCCTGCTACTCCTCAGCCAAGTGTCACTTCATTTCTAGCTCTACCTCCAAGACCTACCTCTATGCCACTTACTATATTTGATGGGGTTTCTACACCCAGTTTTAAGCAAGAAAATGCATTACTTGCATGTGGTTTGTCTTGGACAGAGCAAAATGTCAAGTGGCCCAATACTCATGTCTTTGGACCTCCTGCTAATGAGGAGATGGTAGATAAGGATGTTGAGGATGAGGATGTTGATGATGATGTTGGTGATAGTGATGTTGTTGATGTCTCTTCTAATGATGGAGATGGAGGCGATGACACTCGTGTTGCCCCAAATGCACCTTCTAATGGAGATGAAGATTACCAGCCATGAAGCTGACGATGATCCAGTTGAAATAGATATCCTATATGTTTAGTTCTTTATTCTCTAGGGTGCTTATTCATATCTTTTTGTAGACTATCATGTAGTGAACATTTGGGCATTGTATCTGAGGGATGCCATTTTTAAATCTCATCTTTTCTCACTGGCTTGTAGTTTTCATATCGAGAGGACATATATAGTGTTGTAATCTAAATCTTATGTACCTTAACTCCTTGTTTGGTTACATCTTATGAGTGTGTGGTATGTGGTTACTTGTTTTGATTATGACTCTAGATTGCTTATTCTCTCTATTTTTTCTCTCTGTTTGGTCCTTGCTTGGTGGTTGCTTCTGTAGTTGGTGCCTATGGATAATACTTGTGTCTTATAGCTCTTCTAACCCCCTACCTTTTTTATATGACAAAGGGGGTGAAGTGAGCTTAGCCATATTGAATTATTACTTTGTGATGCTTTTCTAGTCAATTATTTGAAATATCATGTGACTTGCAAGAGGACTAAATAGTATATATATGTGCTATGGTTATGTTTATAGAGACTAATTATACATGGAAAGGTAATCATGAATTGAGGGGGAGCAATTGCAATTGTTCATTCATCTATCCCCTTACCATTCACACATATACTTTTAAATATGTCGAGGAATGGTTTGCCATCATCAAAAAGGGGGAGAATGTTGACCTAAGTGTTACACATTGTCTATATTTTGATGATGACTTAACCATTGCATTCATATGTATCTAATATGTCTATTTGAGATTGATTTCAGGTATTACGTACATGAAAGGGAACAATTAAATCAAGCCCTAGATTGATCTAGTTCAAGTCAAAAGCAATGCAAATGCACTTTTGTGGAAATAGCCCTAAATGACTTAGGACATTTTTTGTAATCATTTGTATTGATGTTATGACTTATAACTAAGATGAGAAAAATCAAGAGCACTTAATTCAAAAGTTTAATTGCTCTAATGATGATTTCTAAAATTCATTACACAGTGCATGTTCGGTTGAGTTTTTAAACTTGACCGATGCCATTGATGAATGTTAGGAATGTCCAGGTACGACTGAGTTTATCTCAGGACAAACTCGACCGACACCTTGTACTAGAAAAATAGATTTAAGCGATCGACCAAGTTTCATCCAGGATAAACTCGAATGATGGTTCAAATTTACTTTGTCGCATAGTGCAATCGGACGAGTTACCTTTATTAAAACTCGACCGACTGTACATAGTAGAAAAAGTGATTCTAGTTATTGGAGTGTTGCAAACATCAAAAATAGATTTGTTGCAACACCCCAAATGACTAGAAATTGTTCCTAAGTGCTTCTAGTGGCTAGTGGACATCCCCAACTATAAATAGGGCCCCTTGTACTTTATTCCAAGTTTGCTCCTTCATGCTATTCAAACTCCTAGCTATAGCTGAGTGCACTCAGTCCATTAGATCCCCTTTCTATCTCTTGCTTACACTTCAAAATGTCTATATGAGTGAGATAGCTAGGCTATGTGTGAGAGAGATACACCATTGTAATCTTGTAAAGATCTCAAATATTCCCTTTTCCAACCCTTTTCTACAAGTGCAAAGTTGGTGAAAGCTTCTCCAAGGTGAAGGAGAAGGTGCAAAACTTCTCTATGTTAAAGGAGAAGGTGAAGGCTGAAGATCTTTGAGTAGAGTGTCTAATTCTTTCAAGGCGGAAGACTCGTTGCAAGAAGGGGAGCTCCTTGGTGAAGGTGTCTAGCTGCTTGCAAGAGTGGGTAAGCCCTTGTAGAGGTTGAAGACTCTAGCTCAAAGGAGAGGTAAGTCCTTGTAAGATTTATTGTCTCCTTTTGGTCCTCAAAAAGGAAGGTTAGGTATCCTTTCCCAATAAAAGGAAGGTCTAATTGTATGCCTTATAATGGAATATAAGTATGTAATGGTTGCAAAATCCTAGAGCTTAACATCTCTGGGTAGTGGACTGACTTTCTCCTAGTTTGGAATTTTGAACCACTCTACATAGCTTGTTCTTGTGCTTGTTCAATCTCTCTCATCCTTGCTATGCATGTTTAGATTTCACATCATATTCCATATTTGCAATAGTCCTACTTGAAGTATATTGAAGGCCTAATGAATTTTGTGTGAGTGTTTTTAGCTATATTCACCCCCCTCTAGAGCCCTTTGATCCAACACTATCATGGTGAGGACCAATCGTAAATGAATCATGATATAACTTTGTAATAGTTTTGCTACTGTTGCTTATTCGTTATCTTTCTCTATAATATATATACCATTTGAGATATAATCAAATTCCTTCAGTCCTCCATTTTGTGGGATAGGATGATTTTATATTTTTCAATTCAGTGAATAGTGGATCCCCTATGGGGTCTCACTCTTTATAATAAACATGATGGTTTCAAGATCATGTCCCCATTAGGCAATATGAGGATTATCTAAACTCACCATTGATTGGACCATGTCCAACAAGGTGTGATATATTATTTCTAACACACCATTATGTTGTGGTGTTTGTAACATCCCAGGATTTGAGGCCTCGGATAAGTTGGTCTTAAAAGGAATGATTGGACTATCCATATCACCAAGGTGCACCTCCTTTTCCAGAAGCCCATCACTAAGAACTCTATAGTTAAGCGTGCTTAGCTTGGAGTAGTACTGGGATGGGTGGCCTGTCGGAAAGTTGATCCTGGCATGCGCGTGAGTGAGGACAAAGCGTGCAGTTAAGGCTACTGGTGGTCTGTGGGGACAGTCGTCATTCCTAAAACTCTACTAGAGCCTTGGGCAGTGGGCCCAGACATAATAATTGTTATCAGAGCCATAACCCCTCTAGTAGGTGGGGCCCACATGGGAATGTGACATGCCAGTCTTGAGCCGTGCGGTCCAGGCATGTAGGAAAGGGTTGTCCATGGTTGACGTAGCCACCCTTGCGTTGGTATTCCGTGATCGGGAGCTGGGTGTCCATGGGCCATTGTGGGTATGCACTGAAATGGGGAGGATCTGAGGCCTCAGATGATCTTAAAAGGAATGATTGGACTACCCATATCACCAAGGTGCACCTCCTTTTCCGGAAGCCCATCACTAAGAACTCTATAGTTAAGCGTACTTAGCTTGGAGTAGTATTGGGATGGGTGACCTGTCGGGAAGTTGATCCTGGCATGCGCGTGAGTGAGGACAAAGTGTGCAGTTAAGGCTAGTGGTTGTTTGTGGGGACAGTCGTCATTCCTGAAACTCTACTAGAGCCTTGGGCAGTGGGCCCGGGCGTAACAATTTATTACTTTAAACCCTAAAAAGGGCAAATAACCTAGGAAATAACTAGGATTAATGGATCAAGATGACATGATTAATGATAGAGAAATTGGATGCCTTTTTCAGGATCAACCTGTTTGCACTTATTTGATTTCTTGATTGGTTATTTCTACATTCAAGTCTGCTTAACAGGTATGTAATTAATTATGAATAACCGCCTTAGTTTCTCGAGGATTTTCTGGATGGTTAATCACATTGAATGGAAATTATAAGTTTGGATGTTCATACTTGCAAACTATAAAGTCACTATGATTATCACATTAATAATAGAAGTATGGATTCTTGCACTTACATGCCACCCTGATGGATGATGCCAAAGGTCAGGCCCATATGGGTAGACCAATGGACACCTTGAGTGGTGACCCCAGGCACCAAGCTCGAGAATGAGAAGGTGGCCTATGATATTGCATGACTAGTGGGCACCATGAGTGGTGACCCCCAGGCGCCAAGCTCAGGATTGAGAAGGTGGCCTTAAGTCATTGGCAAAGGAAACCCTAAGGTGGGTATGCCAGGGTTAGGGCAAAAGCGGTGGAGAATGTCATACTGAAAAGTGTAAATTGGCTTGTTAATTAACCTAATTGTGATAATTAGATTGTTATCCTTATGTGCAAACTTTTGGTTGTCCCCACATACAAGTATATTTCGATATACTGACCGACGTTTTGTTTGTCGACATTTTAGGTACAACCCTGAAAGGAACAAACGGTAAAGTGACACATTGTGAAATTAAAACATAAAGTGCAAGGAGGATTAGATAAAGTAGATTCAAGCTTTGGGTAGATAGATTTCCAAAGTTTTTCAAAGGTAAGTAAAGATTTAATTTTATACCCAAATTTCAGTTTAGTTAGTAGAATTTCATAATTATTATTGATTATTTGTTGAACCTTTGATCATGTTAATTGGATAACGGCACTGACCTTTTGGTCTCCCTTAATTGGGGGTTACCGGGAGGCGGGGTCGTTACAGTGTTCTAGGTGTAGTCAATTGTGATACAATACCATGATCTCTTAGAATCACCTCAAACTCTTGGATATTCTCCACCATGTTCAGATAATAGAGCTTTACTATTCTTACCAAGTTGGTTTTGTACTTCATTCATGAATTCCTAGTAATTTTTTAAGCAATTCTAATTCATGCTTCATAAGACACACATATCCAAATATACTAGAGTCACCAGTAAATGTCATGAAGTACTATTATCCTCCTCTAGCACTTGTGCTAAAAGGTCCACATAAACTAGTATGTATAAGCCCTAAAAAGTCACTATTTGTCTAGCTCTTACCAGTGAAATGTGATTTTGTCATTTTTTTTCCAATAAACAAGATTCACATATCACTATTGATTCAAATCAAAAGAGTTCAGATAATCATCTTTATGGAGTCTAGAAATGTGCTTCTCATTTATGTGTCATAGATGAAAGTGCCAAAGATAAATTTTGTTTGATTCATTGAGTTTGAAATTCTTGGCATTTGTATTATATAAATGTGTCTCAATATATAATAAATAAAAAATAATGAGATATAGGATCATTGTCATAAAAGACCTCACTTTAGAAATGGAAATTTTATTATTCTTTGTTAGAAATTTAAAATTATTCTTGAACAAGTAAGATACAAAACTCCTATTCCTATTTATGGTAGGTACATAATAGCAGTTATCTAGATCTATTACAATCCCACTGGGAAGAGATAAACAGTAGGTGCCTACATCAACGACAACAACTCTTGCTCCATTTACTAAGTGTAGTTCCACCTTCCCTTTCTTCAAGGGTTTACTTATTTTCAGATCATGCATATTTGAGCATACGTAAGATCCTCATCCGGTTTCTAACACCCATGATGAAGAATTAGATAAGTTTATTTCTATAACATATATACATGAAGTGCATATTCTACTCTTGATTCTTATTCTTTAGCTCCTTAAGGTAAAGTGAGTAATTTTCCTTTCAATGTCCAACCTAGTGACAATGGTGGCAATTGCATGCCTCCCTTAACCACTCCTCCTTTTTCCATAAGCATAAAGACTTTTAGCCAGACTTAGAACATTTCTTGACTTTTCCTTTGTCCTTCAAACTTCCTTTTCCTTTGCTAACCACCAGCACAAATTTAGACATGTCTTTCATTTGCCCCTCAACTATTCTCAACAAGCCAAGTAGCTTTGTCAATGGATTAATAAAATTGTTCATATTGTAATTCATGACAAATTGTTTATATGAGTCTCATTCTTGATAGAATTTTCACATACCCAAGTAACTTGAGTACATGGGGTCCAACTGTATCACCCTCCTCTATCTTGCACTTTAACAATGTCTTAGAGATATCACATCTATCTTGTACTTCTTGTTATTGATATGTGTTCCTAAGATGTGCTATCATCTCAATAACATATATATCTCATGTTGCTTCTAAAGCTCATGATTCACGGAGCATAGTATGAGTCACTTGATGTCCATGGCATCATTAGATGGATTCTTATGAGATTCCCTTTCTTTCGTAGGCATATTTGGAGTTGGTTCATTAGGTCCTGGTGTGTCCAAGACATAGATCTTATGCTCATGAGTGAGAACAACTCTCAATATCATGAACGATCATTGAAGTTATTCCCATTTTTATTTCTCAATGACCAATCACAATGAAAAAGAGTTGTTATTTGCGTATATCATTGATCTACATAGAAGATATTTGCATGAGTTAACAAATTGATTTGAAGATTAATTTTAATTTTAAAATTCTAATTTGATGGCATTAATTTGGCCTTTAATTAATTATACTCCCACTAGTTTATTTGAGTTGATAGCCCTCACTATAAGTTCTAAAGATTGCAACAAGCAATCTTCTAGTGAACCATGATCCATAATACAATACCTCACGAATTAACTATGGTCCTCTCATAACTTAACTATTTAGGTAGGTAACAATTACAAATTGCATCCTATGCAATTCTTAGATAGATGGCTACACAACTATGTGTTGAAAAATCATCATACGAAGTATATTCCATATTTCTGCCTCTAAGTGCTTAATCCTATTTATATCACCTATTCAAGTCCAAACCAAAGACCAATACAAGAAAATATGGACCCTTTTGAGATGACCCACATGCTTATTATCACACTTACCCAAGGTAGATGATGAACCATGCTGAGCATTCCCACACTTATTCAAACAAGGTTTTCATGTCTATTTCTAATGGAAGCCATCTTCAAAACTGATATTTGACTGAGGTATATATATATATATATATATATATATATATATATATATATATATATATATATATATATATATCCAACAACCATTACATATACATTATTATGTGTATCATATTCTATAACAATCACCACATGTGATAAAAACCCAATATGTCAACTAGATCCAACATTATGAGCCAACAAGTATGATAGAAAAGCAACAAAGAGATTCACATCTAATGTAATCTTGAATGTACCATTTACATGATTTCCTCCTCTAGTGGACAAGCTAGTCGATTGACCAGTGTTCCATGTTTTGGGTAGTTCTTATATTGTTGATTGATTCATTGTCTTGTCCTTATCACAAACCTTCCGAGGACCATCCTCTTTGTCACGGATTTCTTATCGTCTCCTTGTCTCCACCATGGTCCACCAATAATGTCATTACACTTTCCTATTACAATCTCATAATTAAAATTTACACAAAGAATGTATAAAGAGATTCATTACATGCAAGCAACATACATGTTACATATCTTTTGATACAAATTAAAACAAATGTTTACATGTTTTAATTCATACCACAATAACCTGATTGCCATATCCACATACATCAAAAATAATAATGTTCAAGTTGTTGAATCAGTTTGTGCAATACATATATGTATCATGTCATGTATGATATTAGATGATTAACATTAATATAATGTTACATTGATTCATCCAACAAAACATTTGTTGTTAAAAATCCTAAAATCCAAACTAAAATTACAAGATTGTGACAAGATGGCTTTGATACCTCTATAGACTTTTCCAGAAGGAGGGCGTAGAGGAATAGCAAACATTTATTTTCTATTTTACCCTAGTTGTTGGATCCATCTTAGCTATAAAATGTCAGTGAACCTGAACAAAATATCTACAAAGGATAAAGATCATACCTTTGTGCATAGTAGTTGTCCAAAAACTAGAAACATCTTTGTCATTGAAGAACTTGAACTTTCAAATCTGGATTTAAACTGGCCACCAAGATGTTGCACAGTTGTCTTCTTTGCATCACCTTGTTGTTGTCTTATGGAACAACTTCTTCAAGACTTCAGGCTTGTACCTCAACCTCCACTTTGTCCACACAGATGAGGAATAATGTAGGGAACCACCTTGTCTACCAAGTACATGCTAGTCATCCTAGAACTCCCTTTCTTCTCCTATCTTGGGCAGTCATCCTTAAGAAAATGTTCTCTCTTCAAGAGTGAAATATGATGAACAACTTGTCTCACAAGTTGTGTCTCATGTATGTCACACCCTTTGGGATGTACCCTTTTATATTGCAGACTCATGGGCTTGGAAAACCCTAATTTTGAAACCCTCTCCTAATCATAATCTCAAAAAGAGTCTCAATAAAAACTCAAACTCCCATTCCTATAGGCCAAATAGGAGTCCCAATCAGATTAATGGGTCTCTATTGGGACTCATCTAGTCAACCAATGGTCAAATGAGTCAGCCTAATACAGAACTAAGTTTGTTTCCCAATTTGATTCCAAGTCAAATATGGAACTTGTTGGATCAGAGGGCTCTAGAGGGGGTGAACAGAGATTCAAAACTTGCAAAAAAATAGTTAGACCGTCAATTTACTTCAACTAGGCATAATTGTAAATAGTCAATTTGATGGCAATCTAAACATGCATAGCAAGGATGAGAGAAATTGAAGCAACCAATCAAACAAGCTATTTTAGAATGGTTCCACTCTCCAAACTAGGAGGAGAGTCAGTCCACTACTTAGAGAGGTCAAGCTCTAGGATTTCTTAAGCTTGTCTACTCCTTATATTCACTTATAAGAGTTACAACAAATGACCTTCCTTTTATGAGACAAGGATACTCAGCTTCCCTTGAAGGATAAGGGATCCAACAACCTTACAATCAAGGTCTTACCTATCCAAGACCTAGTTTTATACCTCATCAAGGTCTTACCCACTCTTGCAATCAGCTAGATGCCTTTATCAAGGTCCTCCCCTTCATGCATTGAGTTTTCAGCCTTGAGGCTTTACCCACTCAACTCCTTGGATCTTCTGCCTTGATCTCCTCCTTCACTCGGAGAAACCTTGAGCACCTTCTTCTCCAGCTAAAGAAGCTTGCTCCTTCTCCTTCTCTTGGAGAAGATTTCACCAATCAAGAACTTTGAAGAAAGGGATGGGAAAGGAGAAGCTTGAGAGTTGTACAAGCATACACTGGGGTAGCTCTCTCACACATGACCTATCTCACTCATAATGATGAATTGAGGTGTAATCAAGAGAGAGAAAGGGGCTCAAGTGGACTAAAAGCACTCAACTATAGCAAGCACCTTGAATAGCATGAATGAGCAACCTTGGAATCAACTCTAAGAGGTCCTATTTATAGCTGGGGGTGTCCAATAGAGTATGGGAACACTTATAAATGTTTTCTATCTGTTTGGAGGGTTGCAACATATTTTTTTGAGTTTTGCAACTCTCCAAAGGTTAGATTCACTTTTTTTATTTTCCGTATAGTGCATTCGGTCAAGCTTCAATAAAGATAACTCAACCGATCACACTAGGCAACAAGACAATTTAAACCGTTAGTCAAGTTTGTCTTGGTGGCAACTCGACCGATCCACTCAAATCAGTTTTGGGTAGAGTGATCATCGGTCGAGTTATGTGGATGGACAACTCGATTGATCAATGTCATTCTCAAAATCCATTAAGGATCGATCGAGATTGTAACTCGACCGATGAAGTGCATGTAATGAATTTTTCAAAATGATATTTAAGTTACCAAACAATCGAATTAAATGTCCCTGATTTTTTCTCATCTTAGTTACAAGTCATATCATCAATAAAAATGATTACAAAATTGATCTAAGGTGATTTGGAGTGTTTTCCCAAATTGTGCATTTACATTGCTTTTGACTTGAACTAAACCAAGCTAGGGCTTGAGCAATTTGATCCTTTTCATGTACCTAATACCTGAAATCAATATTATACAAACATATTAGATACACACGAATGGAATGGTTAAGTCATTATCAAAATATGAACAATGTGTAACACTTAGGTCAATATTCTCCCCCTTTTTGACAATGACAACCATTCCTCAATATATTGAAAAGGATATGAAATTTAAACCTTTACCTTTGAGAAAGGATGTCAGAGTTAAAACCTTATTTACATTGTGAATTTCAAGGGGATACATGATTGAACAATGTAAATTGCTCCCTCTCAATTTGTGCTTACCTTAGCCTGCATGGTTAGTCTTTCCATATATAACCATAGCACATATATATACTATATGGTCCTCTAGAAAGTCACATGATATGTAGATAATTGACAAGAAAATGATCATATAACCGTTAAAACAATATGGTTGAGAGAATTTCTCCCCCTTTGTCATCCCAAAAAGGCAGGGAGGTAGAAGAGATAAAAATATGTCTTCTCTACAAATACAAGCTAAAGCAATCAACTACATATAGCACACATCAAACAGATACGAAGCATAGAGAAACAAGAAATCTAATGTCATAATCAAAATATGGGATAACATACCACAAACTTATAAGATATAGTCAACCAAAGAGTTAGGGTAAATAAGATTAAGATTATAACACTAAGCATGTTCTCACAGAACGAGCTACAAACCAATGATAAAATAGCAGATGAGAAAATAGTAAGCCTCAGATATAGTGCCCAAATGTCTTAGGACATAAAAATCTAAAAAGATAGATATGATCAACACCTAAAGACTAATGAGCTAAAAAATCTAAGCAACATCTATGCTATCTATATCAATAGGTACATCATCAACATCAACATCGTCAGCCTTGGGCTCGTAGTCCTCGTCTCCATCAGAAGGTGCAGTAGAGACAACATTATCACATGCATCTCCAGAGGAACCAATGACGTTGTCATCTAAACCATCCTCGGTGCCATCATCCTCGTTAGCCTCATCATCAGCAGCAGCATCCTCATCAGCAGCAGCATCCTCATCAGCAGCTTGGTCAGGCATCTCCTCATCGGTAGGAAGACTGACACCACAACCCGGCCATCTGGCATTCTGCTCAGCCCAAGACATGCTAAGAGCATGTAACTATTGTGCTTGTGGGAAGGTGGGAGCAGAAGTCCCAAGAATAGCAAGCAGGGTGGCAGATGGACCAAGGGGCAGATCCAGAGGAGGAAGCACACCAGGGGCAGGGGCAGGTCCACCTTCAACAACATGTGTGGCAGCGGAAGAAGTAGGTAAAGGGATTGGGTAGAAGTGACTGTATGTAGGAAGCATAGTCACCGCCTGGGTATGGCTGGTAGGAAAGGTAGGGATGGTTGCAAGACATGTTCATGGTAGACATGATCTGATAGAGGTCCTAATGGAGGTGATTCAGAACTTGAAGTTTGTGTGCCTACTGGTGCATCATATAACTCATAAGGGCTTAATTTAACATTGAGAAAGAGGCACAATCAAGTTGAGGTGGTGGTGGAGGTGGAGGGGCCTGGGTGGAGGTAGAGGTAGAGTCTCTAGGTGTAGTAGAGGAAGTAGATAGGAAGGTCTTCTTGATTGTGGTTTCACTAATGCAGACTCCTTTCTGACTTGATTTGTAATTGAGATCAAAGAAGATCTCAAACTATGATTATCATGCATAAGATAAGTAATAGTAGAAGACAAATGAATGATATTAACTCTAGCATACAAAAGATCATTTTCTAGGCAGAGAGCTTTGGTTATATAAGATTCTTAATGATATCCTACACCATACTACTAAACAAATTGGTTGGCATGGTTTAGGGTATGATGGTAGCCAAAGGGACAACAAAGGTAAAGGACCTCCAATCTTTCATGGAGAATCCTCTAGTTCCAAGGCTATGTGCACATACAGCTATTGAAATGATGTTAGTCATTATTATAATTATTGCTCTTTTAGGAAAGCACCCAAGAGTAACAAGACTTGGGTTGCTAAGCTAACCCCTCTGGACCCAAAAACATGATTGGGGACTATTTCATCTTTCTTCTTGTAGGTCAAGTACAATTGGATTGACATGGTCTGTTGATTTGCAAATTGACTTCTCAATCCACGTGAAAGAAGAAAGGTGAGATGTGTATGGGGTGGAAACAAGTGAAAAAGGAATGGTAAGAATAGAGGTAAAGGTTTTCTTGCTCATATCCAATCCCAACTTGTTTCTGTCAAGTTAATGTGCACTATGCATATGATTTTTGAGTCAAAAGTGGTATTTTGTGTTTCTCTTCACACTCTTTCTCAAAAACTATTTCTAATGCTTTCATAAGTGCATTATTAACTTGTTTACACATGGTTGGATATGGCTTGTATTTTTAGCATGCCTCTTAATATGCTTTTATGATATGTATATTTGAGCTTCTTGACAACCGTTGTATCGGTGTTAGAAACTCAACCTACATGCACCAATAAGTGTTGCCAACAAGTGTTGTCGGTCGAATTGTCCAAAACACAAAACTCGATCGACAACACTATGCACAGAATATACAGTTGGCTTTTTGGATGAAATTTTTACTCTCAACTAGACTTTCTCAACCAATAGCCTTATTCTTTGGCACCCCTTTAGTACCTTTAGATGCATTCTTGCCATGCTTTAATTTGCTCATCCTACTTAGAATTCTTATCTTTTTAATTTCTATATTTTGGTATCTCACAATTGGTATCCCTATATCTTGCAATTACTTGTCTTGAGTTGTTGTGCAAGTTTTGATGATGATCTCTTTAGATCTCTTGGTTGTATCTTAAATTGCTTCTGTTGTTCTTAAACTAGATACATCTATCTAGTTATATATCTTGTTTTAATAGAACATTGAGTTTCTTAGTGGTAATCATCTTTTGGTAAGGATGCATATTTGATAGTGAGCTATATTCTTTCTTGCTTCTAAAAATACACATTTCTTTGTTTGGATATATCTCTACATCTACTCATATCTTGCTCATTAACTTGTGCATCTTTGGCTATTATCTAGAACCTACTAGTAGTCCTTACTTGTGATATCATCTACTAGTAGTTCATATAGATGTAGTTCTAGCCTTGTTTATCTTTTCATCAAGTTGTATTTAACTATATGCTATGCTTGTATCCTGTTTCTTTCTTACTCAAGTTTGTTCCTTAATTTGCATATCTACTATCTTGAGTTGCTTGCATAGCATCTTGATGTAGGATATATAGAGCTACATTGTATGTAGAAATTGGAGCATCCTTGAAATGTATACAGATTTTGCTCTAGTGTCAGAGTTTTGATGCAAGACAAGTGTTTTTATGCAGAAATGGTCTTCTCAGCAAGAATCATTGATTTTATATGAGCTCTGACACTTTTTAGGCAAATTTTGTCATCTTGAGGGTCAAAATTGTGATTTATTATTGTTCTACAACACTTTATCTTGCATTGATCTTTGCTAGAATTGCATTATGGGTTGTTCATATGCATGCCTTGATCTGCTTTATATATTATGCTTGGACAAGCCCCTAATTTTGCTCTTCTACTCTCCTTAAAATTTGTTATCTCTTTTCTTTTAACATATGATGTTTCTTATATCTTCATACCCCCACCTTTTTGAAATGACAAAGGGGGAGAAAGCATGTCTTCTTTTGTAAGACGCGGTGTCTTACATGAAAGTTAAGGCATATTTTGCATGAAGAGGGAGAAGCATGTCCATGTAAAAGGTAAAGGGGAGGAGTACATGATATAATATTCTATAAATTTTATGAAAGCTAACCATGAAGGAAAAATAACATCAATTGAGGGGGAGTATAAGAACTCCACTAGCATCAACTGAGGGGGCATATGAACTCAATTCTATTGAAAACCCTAGGTTTCTCCAAAGGTATGTTTTTTCTTAAATGCTTTCAATACATTTATGGAATGGTTTGTCATCTTCAAAAGGGGGAGAATGTTGACTCTAGGTCAATGTTGACTCTAGGTCTAAATTGACCATACCCTTGTTTTGATGATGAATAAACATTCCACTTATTTGTGTCTAATTCTTCTACTTGAGTGGTTTCAGATTAGGTATAGACACACTTCAAATGCCCTAACTTGCGCATCTCAACTTGAAGAAAAGACAAGTCAAAATCAGTGCAAGTGCATTTTTGTGGAGTATGATGTAAATCCATTAGAATCATGTTGTAAATCACTTGTAATGATTGTATGACTTGTCATTAAGCTTAGAAAAAATCAGAAGCACTTAAACCGAATATTTAAGTACTTAAATGACATTTTCCAAAATTCATTATAGGTTGTTTGTTGGTCGAGTTACAAACTCGACCGATCCCTAATGGATCTTGAGAATCTCATGGTTCGGTTGAGTTGCACACTCATAGAACTCGACCGATCCCTACACTAAAAAATTTGATTTAAGTTATCGATCGAGTTTCATCCAGGATAAACTCGACTGATTGTTCAAATATGCTTTGTCATATAGTGCAATCTGTCGAGTTACCTTTATTGAAACTTGACTGATTGCACTATACATAAAAGTGTAGAAAAGTGTTTCTAGCAGTTGGAATGTTGCAAAACTTGAAAAAATATTTGTTGCAACATCCCAAATGGCTAGTATTCGTCCTTAAGTGTTCCAAAATGCTTCTAGGCATCCCCAACTATAAATATGACTCCTTGGTCTTCATCCCATGGTTATCCAAGCACTATGTAGGTCCATATTTTATAGTTGAGTGCATCCTACAACCTCCCCACTCTCTCTCTCTAATATTAATCACTAGCTACATCCATTAGAGTGAGTAGGAGATTTGTAATATAGCTAGTCCTACATGTATATCTTGTGAGGCTCTCACTTCTTCTACCTCCCAATCTCTCGTTTCAACCATGAAGATTAAGATGAAGGTTCTCTCTCTTGGCTAAGAGAGGTGAAGAAGAATAAGGGAAGGTGTCCCTTGGTGAAAGCTTCTCCTTGGTGAAGGTGAAGTCAAAGGTGAAAGATCCAAGAAGAGTGGGTAATTCCTAAAAGGCTGTAGACTTGTGCAAGAGTGGGCAAGTCCTTGATGAAGGCCAAAGACTCATTGCAAAGTGGGTAGGTGCTTGGTGAGGTAGAAGACGCTTGTTTGGATAGGTAAGTCCTTTCGTAGGTTGTTGCCTCCCTTGTCCTCAAAGCGAAAGTTGGGTAACTTTGTCTCGACAAAGGTAGGTCATGTATTGTAAATCTTATGATGGAATATAAAAGTGCAATGGTTAAGAAATCCTAGAGGTTGACCTCTCTAAGTAGTCGATTTACTTACTCCTAGCTTTGAGTATGGAACCACTCTAAACATCTTTTGTTCTTGTGTTTGCTCAATTTCTCTCATCCTTGCTATGTATGTTTAGTTGCACTCAAATTCCCATATTAGCAACCTTATCTTGTGATATATCTTGAAGGTATAATTAATTTTGTTTAAGTGCTTTTTAGCTCTATTCACCCCCTCCCCTCTAGAGCAAATCGTCCATCCTAAGATCCAACATAACTTTCCCTATTGGATTCCAGTCGCCCAATTCATTAAGTGAGTCAACTGACTAGTCATTATCCATGTGAAAGTTAGTCAACTGGATAACATTCAATTGACCCGTTGACCCCAACCAACCCAGTTGGCTGACTGGACATTCCAGTCACCTGACTGGGTATGAAATTGTTTATGTTTAGAACCATTCTAATCTTATGTTTGATTCTAAACTTCAATTCCCCTATGCATCCTTGTGTGTGTGCCCTACTATACTCCTAATGTGGGCTCTGATCTCCAAAACACAAGATAAACGTAGCGGAAGCAATTCGATTAACAACGGAATACGAAAAATCACGAGAAATTAAAACTTTTTGAAAACGAGATCTCGAAAACTTAAAACTCCTTTCATAAAAGCAAGATGAACTGTTTACATCTCTGTTAAATCACTTCTCGAGTGATCATATACATCATGATACAAAATCTTCAAAACTTCAAAATTCTCAGATCAACAAACTCCTAGGACCTGAGTGTACAAAGACGACATAAGACTGTTCTAATTACAAGACTAGACAGCACAATGTTTCCACCTGAAATCACTGCTGCTCCTAGTTTTGTTGTTGCTGTTGCTGTCCACCTGCAGATCGGTTCCTTCGACCTCGACGTCCACCTAAAGGTAGAAATCTACGGGGTGAGACAATTTTAAATAATTGTCCCAGCAAGAGTTATAACTCTCTGCCAGAAACTTTGTTAAAAGCAATCAAAGGAATATCATGAGCAGGTAACTTTAGATTATTCACAGCAGGCTTGATAACAATTACTCATCTTTATTAAGGAATATGAAGAACATGTATACTAATACTTGAACTGGATATTAAATGCAAGCAATGTAATATCAATCAATGTTCCTCGTAGTTCAACCTAAGCAGTTATGCTACGCGGTTGATTATGTTTTACAAACATCATTATGCCCTGCGGAGATGAGGTATACCGCTCATGCTCCAACCGATCACTAGTAAGTTGCATCGGTATCAACTAGGTCATCGAAAGAGCCGGATTCTCATGACCTTCAACTACCTCAGTCAGAATGAGGATAAACATGCAGGACATCTAGTGTCTCTGCTATTATAGCTCACCAGGGTATTCTGGTACTTTGTTATTAGAGTCACAGTGGCATTCTACACTCTCTTCGCTATCGAAAGATTTCATGTTTATCTCTCATCGATGCGGTATAAAAGATTCCCTTGGGAGAATAGTGTTACATCATCCCGGTATAAACATATAATGAAGGGTTAATGGATTAATATACATCCACATCAACTCCTACACTAGGATGTAAGGATATACACATCCATATTCCCCCACATACTCTAAAGTATGTGATCCAGGAGTTCCCTTAGGAAAACTTGTTTCACCATCATTTAAACTCTGACAATGATGGATCTATGATCAGGGCTCTACATGATATGATTAAACTTGGTTATTAGGTACATTTCAGTATTCTTTTAGCATCATACATGTTTCCAAACATTCAAGTAATAAACATGGCTATAATAGAAGAATACTAAATGTAACAGGTATTACTCATATCGGTTGTCAGATGGATATCAATTTTTAATCATTTTATCACTATGATTTAGGAACATGGGTGCTCACACCCTTATATCATCATAACACTTGCTATCAAATGACATGTCAGCATCAAGTCATCTATTAACATGACCTTGATGTCATTCATGGCCCTTAAGGCATATCGGTTTCATATGATGCCACTTGCATCTAGGCAACATAGTTATTTCTGTTCATAAGCTATTGACATGCTTTCAATGAATATGATGTCATGATCCTTACCTGGATATGATTATTCTCTTATAAGAACCTGCATGACTAATTCAATTGATAATAATCAACAATTCATAATCAGATCAGCAGTCAATAAGACATAATTAACCCTTCAATTCAAAGGTTATACTTTTATGTCCTTACAAAGGGTAAGATTCCCTTGTTTACATCATTTAGGGTTATTCATCCCTTTCATTATGATTGAGAATAATAATTCCTCATCTCATATCTTGATCATACAATTCATGCTTAAAGGAAAAACATGAGTTTAGAGTTTATTGTTCATTTCAACATATTACTATGAACTAGGGTTTACTATTCACATTATTCATGATTACCCTAGAATTAGGGTTTACTATTTACTATTCACATTATTCATGATTACCCTAGAATTAGGGTTTACTATTCACATTACTCATGATTACCCTAGAATTAGGGTTTTACTATTCACATTACTCATGATTACCCTAGAATTAGGGTTTTACTATTCACATTACTCATGATTACCCTAGAATTAGGGTTTACTATTCACATTACTCATGATTACCCTAGAATTGGGGTTTTACTATTCACATTACTCATGATTACCCTAGAATTAGGGTTTTACTATTCACATCATAGTGAAACGAGCTCATAGCATCATCATGAATGAGAAACATCATCATTGATGCTTTCAAATTAGGTTAAGACTCATCAATTATCTTAATTAGGGTTTTTCATGATCTCTCATAAGTGGATCATACCCTAATCCTGCATATTCATATACATTGAAGGTACTTTATTTGAGTTTTAACCATAAATGGTACTTTCTCTCTCTCCTTACTGATGGATGGTGATTACATCACTCTAGATAGGATTGGGTTAAGTCCTTATTGATTAACATAAACCAAATCACCACTATCATGTCATTAGGGTTTACATAAAACAAGGTATCCTTTAATTGAACCCATTTAAGCTTAAACGAGTGTGGACCCACTTGACCTTAAACGAGTGTGGACCCATTTGAGCTTAAACGAGTATGGACCTGTTTGAGCTTAAACGAGTGTGAACCCATTTGAGCTTAAATGAGTGTGAACCCATTTGAGCTTAAATGAGTGTGAACCCATTTGACCTTAAACGAGTGCGAACCCATTTAAGCTTAAACGAGTGTGGACCCATTTGAGCTTAAATGAGTGTGAACCCATTTGACCTTAAACGAGTGTGAACCCATTTGAGCTTAAACGAGTATGGACCTGTTTGAGCTTAAACGAGTGTGAACCCATTTGAGCTTAAACGAGTGTGAACCCATTTGATCTTAAACGAGTGTGAACCCTTTTGAGCTTAAACGAGTGTGAACCCATTTGAGCTTAAACGAGTGTGAACCCATTTGAGCTTAAATGAGTGTGAACCCATTTGACCTTAAATGAGTGTGAACCCATTTTTAAATTCAAACGGTTGCAAACCGTTTAGACCTATTGGTCCAAGATTGTTTAATAAAGTTGGATAAGGACCAACATAGGTATTAACGCCCTTCGTCTTCAACCTTGAAACCAAGGTCTTTTCTTCACGAAAAAGCTTGCAAGAGTGCAAAGAAAGATGGGGAAGAAGAAAAACTAACTATTATTTGCAAGAATAAAAGTATGCATAACAAAGCAAGGTTTAGAGTTATAAAACCCGCCTCAAACGTTGTTCTTAGAACTCCAAGCTTCCAAGCTTCGAAACTTTAATGGTGGCTTGAGCTCCACAGGTCATCCAAGGTTGTTTCTTCAAGGAAAAGTTGGGAAGGATCGGCTAGGAAGAGAAAACTAAGTAAGATAACCATGAAACCAACCTTGTAACCTGGTTTCCTCCATGAATTCGAGCAAGATGGTGATAAAAGCTTACCTAGATGAACTTGGTCGTCTTCCTCTACTCCTGAGCTCTGTCCTAAGTTGGTCTAAGCAAGGGAATAAGAAGGGAAGAAAGGAAACATTGCCTTTGGTTGCAAAGGAAGGGATCATATATACTTTGAGGTTATTTTCATTATAAGGACAACTTACTCCTCCTTTTCACAACTAGATCCTTCCTTTCTTTTAGGCACGTCCCTCCTTTTCATATCTAAGGTAAAACTTCTAAGACCAAGGACTAAAGGCAAGGAAGGTCAACTTGTCACTATGGTGCACATATACATATAAGGGTCTCCTTTACTTACAACTTTGGTGGTTTAATTACAAAGGTGTTTCTTATTATATGATTATTCAAATGAAGTGCCTCCTTCATTATTATAACTTTAAATGATGTCAAAGGTCATAAAAGATATTATAGAAAGTGTATATCACAAGTTGCACCCCTCATTTTGGGTAAATTGCACTTTACACCAAAATTAGGGTTTTAAGCACAAGGATTGCTCCACAAGCTGCACCTTGGTGCCCAAACTTGGGAAATCCATCATACCTCATCATATTCATTCATATGATGTCTCATCATCAAAGGAACATTATATCATGTTAATATTGCAAGTTAACCCTTCTAATTGGGTAATTTGCACTTAGGTCCCTGCATAACAAAACAATACTACATTCATTGTTTTTTTTAAAAGGACAGAAATGAAATTGTATGTTCCTCAGGAACTTAATTACATGCCAAAAGATAAACACAAGGATTTAATTACATATTTTAGACAAAAAACCTAGGGTTAATTCATAACCCAGGTCAGGGATGTTACAAATTATCCACCCCTTACAAGGATTTCGTCCCCGAAATCGATAAAACATATTAAGAGAAAAGAGTAAGGTATTTCCTTCTCATCTCTTCCTCTAGTTCCCAAGTGTCTTCTTCAACACCACGGTGATTCCAGAGGACTTTTACAAGACTTATATCTTTCTTCTTTAGCTTTTTAATTCTATTATCAAGGATTGACACTGGTCCTTCCTCATAAGTTATATCTTCGTTCAATTCTACTTCCATAGGTTGTAGAACTGACTCGGTATCAGGATGACATTTCCTTAACATAGAAATGTGAAACACAGGGTGTAGTTTTTGTAATTCTGGTGGTAACTCTAGTCTATAGGCTACCTTTCCAACCCGTTCAATGACTGGATAAGGCCCCATAAATCTAGGAGCTAACTTCCCTTTCCTTCCAAAGAGAAGGACTCCTTTCCAAGGCGAGACCTTGAGATACACTCTGTCTCCAACCTGGAACTCCAACGGTCTACGATGCTTGTCAGCATAAGATTTCTGCCTATCCTGTGCAGTCTTAATCTGTTGTTGTATTACTTTAATCATCTTCGTAGTCTGTTGCACAAGATCAGGACCTAACAACTGATGTTCACCAGTCTCATACCAACACAAGGGTGATCTACAACGTCTACCATACAAGGCTTCATAAGGTGCCATATCAATACTATGTTGATAGCTATTGTTATAGGCAAACTCTATCAAACTTAAGTGTAGATCCCAACTTCCTGTAAACTGGAGAACACATGCTCTCAGCAAATCTTCCAAGGTCTGTATAGTCCTTTCCGACTGTCCATCAGTCTGTGGATGAAAGGCTGTACTAAACCTTAACTTGGTGCCTAAAGCTCTGTGCAACTGCTCCCAAAAACGACTTGTAAACTGGGGACCTCTGTCAGAAACTATGGTGACAGGAACTCCATGTAAACACACTATCTCTTGAACATATAACTGGGATAACTTCTCGGCATAATAGGTTGTTTTGACAGGCAAGAAATGAGTTGTCTTTGTCAACCTATCAACTATTACCCAAATGGAATCATGTCCCTTGTTTGTCCTAGGTAGGCCAACAACAAAGTCCATGGTCACATGGTCCCACTTCCACTGCGGTATGGGTAAAGGTTGCATTATTCCTGCAGGCTTCTGGTGTTCAACTTTAACTTGCTAACACATATGACACTTCATCACAAACTCTGCAACATCTTTCTTCATCCCAGGCCACCAATACATCTCTTTCAAGTTTCGATACATCTTGGTGTTCCCTGGATGCATAGCATACATCGAAGAATGAGCTTCTTCCAGGACTAACTTTCTCAAGTTATCCACATCTGGTACTATCACCCTCCCCTGATAGCATGCCACTTGATCATCTGATTCATGAAAACCTTCTCGCTTCTCATCACCATTCTCAGATCTGATCTGCTGAACTGTAGCATCAACTTGTTGTGCCTCCTTAATCTGCTCTCTTAGGGTGGGTTTGATATGCATCTCAGCCAACAACCCGGCAATCCATGACACCTTCATATGTACATTGTCTTGCCTTAAGGAGATAAGCATATCTCTCCTAGGGCATATTAAAGAGTTTAATTGTGCCCTATCAGAGGATGATGTTGCTGATTTCCTACTCAAGGCATCTGCAACTACATTGGCCTTCCCTGGATGGTAATCTATCGTACAATCATAATCCTTGATTAACTCCATCCAGCGACGTTGCCTCATGTTAAGGTCATGCTGAGAGAAGATATACTTAAGATTCTTATGATCAGTGAAAACCTAGAATGTTTCTCCATATAGACAGTGTCTCCAGATTTTCAAGGCATGAACCACATCAACTAATTCTAAATCATGTGTCGGATAATTCTCCTCGTGTTTCTTAAGTTGACGAGAAGCAAAAGAAATCACATGCTTATCCTGCATCAGCACACATCCGAGTCCATTCTTGGAGGCAGCACAGAAAACTACATATCCTATACCTTGCTCAGGTAGCACAAGCACAGGTGCACTTGTCAACCTCTCCTTCAACAGCTGAAAAGATTGTTGACACTTATCACTCCAGGAAAAAGGAACATCCTTCCTGGTTAACTTGGTTAAGGGTAAGGCTATAGAACTAAAATTCTTAATAAACCTTCAGTAGTAACCAGCTAACCCCAAGAAGCTTCGAATCTCTGTTGGTGTCTTCGGTTGTTCCCATTGTAGAACAGATTCTACCTTTTTAGGGTCAACACAAATACCCGAGGCAGATATCACATGTCCAAGGAAAGATACTTCTGGCAACC
Source organism: Alisma plantago-aquatica (assembly GCA_963693085.1). Taxonomy (NCBI): domain Eukaryota; kingdom Viridiplantae; phylum Streptophyta; class Magnoliopsida; order Alismatales; family Alismataceae; genus Alisma; species Alisma plantago-aquatica. Next base: position 331,793,421 of record OY856414.1, read on the forward strand.
AGAACTCACACTTGCTAAACTTGGCGTATAGCTTATGTTCTCTTAGCAAGGTCAAAGCTTGGCGAAGATGTTGTTTGTGCTGTTGAGCATCCTTACTATAGATCAGAATGTCATCTATGAAGACAACAACATACTGATCGAGGAAAGGTCGGAATATTTTATTCATAAGCTCCATGAATGCAGCTGGTGCATTAGTTAGTCCGAACGACATAACTGTGAACTCATAGTGACCATACCTTGTCCTGAAAGCAGACTTGGGTATGTCACTGTCCTTAATACGAAGTTGATGATATCCAGACCTCAAGTCTATCTTCGAGAAGACGGTTGCACCACGCAACTGGTCAAAAAGATCATCAATCCTCGGCAAAGGGTACTTATTCTTTATCGTTGCTTTATTTAGTTGTCTGTAATCAATGCACAATTGCATTGATCCATCTTTCTTTTTAACAAACAAGACCGGAGCACCCCATGGTGAAGTACTCGGTCGGATAAAACCTTTCTCAAGCAACTCTTGAAGCTGTTTCTTGAGTTCTGCCATCTCAGCAGGTGCCATCCTATACGGTGTTTGTGCTATGGGTTGGGTATCTGGGATCAAATTGATTTCAAAATCAATTTCCCGAGGCGGTGGCGTACCTGGAAGTTCTTCAGGAAATACATCTTCAAATTCCCTGACTATAGGAACTTCAGCAAGGTTAGGACTCTTCATGGTGGTATCTATCACATGGGCCAGGAATGCGTAACATCCTTGCCTCATCAACTTGTCAGCAACCATAGCTGACACAAGATAGGTGGTAAGAATCTTTCTTTATCCTTGAAAGATCCATGTGTTGCTATCATCAGCAAACACAGCCAACTTGGATTCACAATCCAAGACAACTCTATACCTTTCCAAGGTATCCATCCCAAGGATTATATCAAATCCTTGCATATCAAGTGGTATGAGATCTACTTGAATGCGATGGTCAGAAAAGAAGAGGATGCATGAAGAGCATACCTCCTGCAAAACAACAGACCCACTCAACGGAGTCTCTAACAACAAACTATATGTCCTATGACTAACGGTCATATTACAGCTACAAATCACTCTTCGAGTGATGAAAGAGTGCGTAGCACCCGGGTCAATCAGAACAGATACAACACAGGATTTAGACATATCAGAATATAAAAGTTCCATCTGACCTGCCACAACCCGTGGATTGACCACTGCTTCTGGTGGGTTCATAGCATAGACCCTTGCTGTCGCCTGGTGTTGAGTTGGTGTTGACGATCCAGCCTGAGACGCTTGCCCACGTCCTCTAGTTGCTCCTTGAAACTGCCTTCTCTGTGATCCCTGTTGATTCGGCCTCTAAGGCTGTGTCACACTGACAGGCCTAGCTCTGCAGTCCTTCATCAGGTGTCCCACCTTCCCACAGTTGTAATAGCTTCTCTCCAGTTGTTGTGGTCTTGGTGGTCCTGTGACTGACATGGATGTTGAACTGTGAGTCTCTTGTAGTGGTAGGCTTCGTCCTCTACCTCTACTTGGTGTCCACTGTGTCTGGGCACTTGGTCTAGGTGGTGGTGTCGGTGCAGAAAACCTAGGCTTCTTAAAGTCTCTAGATGAAGATCCCTGGAACTGAGAATATCTCTTATGGGTTTGCCTCTTCTCTACTATGGACCTTTCTATCCTTCGGATTGACTCAACGAAGGTAGCAAACCTTTCTCGATTCTCTAGGGAAGACAAGAGTAGACATGTACGTATTCAAACCTTCTGATTCTCTCTTCTTCTGTGGCAGCCATGTGCGGACAGAACCGCAACAACTCCATAAACTTAGCTTCATACTCGCTAATGTTCATCATGCCCTACCTCAATCTCTCAAACTGAGAGATCTTCTCATCCAGGAAGGTCTTCGGGAAATATTTATGAACAAATTCCCGGCAAAACTCTTCCCACGAGATCTCTATTCCAGGTCTCTTCTGCTCTTCCATGTTCCACCAGTGACCGGCACTTCCCTTGAGAAGATAGACAGCATGTCTAACCTTCTCAACTTCCGGGATGTTAAGAATCCTGAAAGCCTTCTCCAACTCTGTCAACCACAGATCAGCATCTGCAGGGTCGGCTGTTCCAAAGTACTCGGTAGCCCCGACACGACGAAGTCGCTCGAAGGTCTTACTGATACCTTGTCCTTCAGGCTGGACAGGTGCCCTAGGTCCAGGCATGGGCATCGTGTTAGTTATATGTGTCATGGCAGTCATAAACTGCCCGAACATCGTCTAAAATGTTGGGTTACCCATGTCGGCTAGGTCAAACTGGGGTGGCTCTCTGGGTGGCTCAGGTATATGTTGCTCTATTTCTAGGTTCCTTGCACCTTCTCGAGGTGCAACAATACTACTTTCTGCCTCGTACTCCTCATGTAGTCCAGACATCCTTAATTATCTTCTTCTCCTGAGGAGCAGAAGACTCTATTAGATAAGAAAGAAGTACTAAGGATAGACTTGACACTCTAAGTACTATGTCTCTGTAGACTCAGCGAACCTAGAGCTCTGATACCACTAATTGTGGGCTCTGATCTCCAAAACACAAGATAAACGTAGAGGAAGCGATTCGATTAACAGCGGAATACGAAAAATCACGAGAAATTAAAACTTTTTGAAAATGAGATCTCGAAAACTTAAAACTCCTTTCATAAAAGCAAGATGAACTGTTTACATCTATGTTAAATCACTTCTCGAGTGATCATATACATCATGATACAAAATCTTCAAAACTTCAAAATTCTCATATCAACAAACTCCTAGGACCTGAGTGTACAGAGACGACATAAGACTATTCTAATTACAAGACTAGACAGCACAGTGTTTCCACCTGAAATCACTGCTGCTCCTGGTTTTGCTGCTGCTGCTGCTGTCCACCTGCAGATTGGTTCCTTCGACCTCGACGTCCACCTAAAAGTAGAAATCTACGGGGTGAGACAATTTTAAATAATTGTCCCAGCGAGAGTTATAACTCTCCGCCAGAAACTTTGTTAAAAGAAATCAAAGGAATATCATGAGCATGTAACTTTAGATTATTCACAGCAGGCTTGATAACAATTACTCATCTTTATTAAGGAATATGAAGAACATGTATACTAATACTTGAACTGGATATTAAATGCAAGCAATGTAATATCAATCAATGTTCCTCGTAGTTCAACCTAAGCAGTTATGCTACGCAGTTGATTATGTTTTACAAACATCATTATGCCCTGTGGAGATGAGGTATACCGCTCATGCTCCAACCGATCACTAGTAAGTTGCATCGGTATCATACTAGGTCATCGAAAGAGCCGGATTCTCATGACCTTCAACTACCTCAGTCAGAATGAGGATAAACATGCAGGACATCTAGTGTCTCTGCTATTATAGCTCACCAGGGTATTCTGGTACTTCGCTATTAGAGTCACAGTGGCATTCTGCACTCTCTTCGCTATCGAAAGATTTCATGTTTATCTCTCATAGATGCGGTATACAAGATTCCCTTGGGAGAATAGTGTTACATCATCCCGGTATAAACATATAATGAAGGGTTAATGGATTAAGATACATCCACATCAACTCCTACACTAGGATGTAAGGATATACACATCCATATTCCCCCACATACTCTAAAGTATGTGATCCAGGAGTTCCCTTAGGAAAACCTGTTTCACCATCATTTAAACTCTGACAATGATGGATCTATGATCAGGGCTCTACATGATATGATTAAACTTGGTTATTAGGTACATTTTAGTATTCTTTTAGCATCATACATGTTTCTAAACATTCAAGTAATAAACATGGCTATAACAGAAGAATACTAAATGTAACAGGTATTACTCATATCGGTTGTCAGATGGATATCAATTTTTAATCATTTTATCACTATGATTTAGGAACATGGGTGCTCACACCCTTATATCATCATAACACTTGCTATCAAATGACATGTCAGCATCAAGTCATCTATTAACATGACCTTGATGTCATTCATGGCCCTTAAGGCATATCAGTTTCATATGATGCCATTTGCATCTAGGCAACATAGTTATTTCTGTTCATAAGCTATTGACATGCTTTCAATGAATATGATGTCATGATCCTTACCTGGATATGATTATTCTCTTATAAGAACATGCATGACTAATTCAATTGATAATAATCAACAATTCATAATCAGATCAGCAGTCAATAAGACAGAGTTAACCCTTCAATTCAAAGGTTATACTTTTATGTCCTTACAAAGGGTAAGATTCTCTTGTTTACATCATTTAGGGTTATTCACCCCTTTCATTATGATTGAGAATAATAATTCCTCATCTCATATCTTGATCATACAATTCATGCTTAAAGGAAAAACATGAGTTTAGAGTTTATTGTTCATTTCAACATATTACTATGAACTAGGGTTTACTATTCACATTATTCATGATTACCCTAGAATTAGGGTTTACTATTCACATTATTCATGATTACCCTAGAATTAGGGTTTACTATTCACATTACTCATGATTACCCTAGAATTAGGGTTTTACTATTCACATTACTCATGATTACCCTAGAATTAGGGTTTTACTATTCACATTACTCATGATTACCCTAGAATTAGGGTTTACTATTCACATTACTCATGATTACCCTAGAATTAGGGTTTTACTATTCACATTACTCATGATTACCCTAGAATTAGGGTTTTACTATTCACATCATAGTGAAATGAGCTCATAGCATCATCATGAATGAGAAACATCATCATTGATGCTTTCAAATTAGGTTAAGACTCATCAATTATCTTAATTAGGGTTTTTCATGATCTCTCATAAGTGGATCATACCCTAATCCTGCATATTCATATACATTGAAGGTACTTTATTTGAGTTTTAACCATAAATGGTACTTTCTCTCTCTCCTTACTAATGGATGGTGATTACATCACTCTAGATAGGGTTGGGTTAAGTCCTTATTGATTAACATAAACCAAATCACCACTATCATGTCATTAGGGTTTACATAAAACAAGGTATCCTTTAATTGAACCCATTTAAGCTTAAACGAGTGTGGACCCACTTGACCTTAAACGAGTGTGGACCCATTTGAGCTTAAACGAGTATGGACCTATTTGAGCTTAAACGAGTGTGAACCCATTTGAGCTTAAACGAGTGTGAACCCATTTGAGCTTAAACGAGTGTGAACCCATTTGAGCTTAAACGAGTGTGAACCCATTTGACCTTAAACGAGTGTGAACCCATTTGAGCTTAAATGAGTGTGGACCCATTTGAGCTTAAACGAGTGTGAACCCATTTGAGCTTAAACGAGTGTGAACCCATTTGAGCTTAAACGAGTATGGACCTGTTTGAGCTTAAACGAGTGTGAACCCATTTGAGCTTGAACGAGTGTGAACCCATTTGAGCTTAAACGAGTGTGAACCCATTTGAGCTTAAACGAGTGTGAACCCATTTGAGCTTAAACGAGTGTGAACCCATTTGAGCTTAAACGAGTGTGAACCCATTTGAGTTTAAACGAGTGTGAACCCATTTGACCTTAAATGAGTGTGAACCCATTTTTAAATTCAAACGGTTGCAAACCGTTTAGACCTATTGGTCCAAGATCGTTTAATAAAGTTGGATAAGGACCAACATAGGTATTAACGCCCTTCATCTTCAACCTTGAAACCAAGGTATGTTCTTCACAAAAAAGCCTGCAAGAGTGCAAAGAAAGGTGGGGAAGAAGAAGAACTAACTATTGTTTGCAAGAATAAAAGTATGCATAACAAAGCAAGGTTTAGAGTTATAAAACCCGCCTCAAACGTTGTTCTTAGAACTCCAAGCTTCCAAGCTTCGAAACTTTAATGGTGGCTTGAGCTCCACAGGTCATCCAAGGTTGTTTCTTCAAGGAAAAGTTGGGAAGGATCGGCTAGGAAGAGAAAACTAAGTAAGATAACCATGAAACCAACCTTGTAACCTGGTTTCCTCCATGAATTCGAGCAAGATGATGATAAAAGCTTACCTAGATGAACTTGGTCGTCTTCCTCTACTCATGAGCTCTGTCCTAAGTCGGTCTAAGCAAGGGAATAAGAAGGGAAGAAAGGAAACATTGCCTTTGGTTGCAAAGGAAGGGATCATATATACTTTGAGGTTATTTTCATTATAAGGACAACTTACTCCTCCTTTTCACAACTAGATCCTTCCTTTCTTTTAGGCACGTCCCTCCTTTTCATATCTAAGGTAAAACTTCTTCTAAGACCCAGGACTAAAGGCAAGGAAGGTCAACTTGTCACTATGGTGCACATATACATATAAGGGTCTCCTTTACTTACAACTTTGGTGGTTTAATTACAAAGGTGTTTCTTATTATATGATTATTCAAATGAAGTGCCTCCTTCATTATTATAACTTTAAATGATGTCAAAAGTCATAAAAGATATTCTAGAAAGTGTATATCACAAGTTGCACCCCTCATTTTGGGTAAATTGCACTTTACACCAAAATTAGGGTTTTAAGCACAAGGATTGCTCCACAAGCTGCACCTTGGTGTCCAAACTTGGGAAATCCATCATACCTCATCATATTCATTCATATGATGTCTCATCATCAAAGGAACATTATATCATGTTAATATTGCAAGTTAACCCTTCTAATTGGGTAATTTGCACATAGGTCCCTGCATAACAAAACAATACTACATTCATTGTTTTTTTTTAAAGGACAGAAATGAAATTGTATGTTCCTCAGGAACTTAATTACATGCCAAAAGATAAACACAAGGATTTAATTACATATTTTAGACAAAAAAACCTAGGGTTAATTCATAACCCAGGTCAGGGATGTTACACCTAATTACACTGGTATTAATGTTCAAAATGTCATAAGTAAATATTGGTGTCTAGAAACACCTCATTGTCACCCAAGTAATAAGAATGAGTTAAAGAACAACTTCAACAAGTAAATTGATCAATGTTACCATGACAATATAATCTATTTGTCCCAGATATCCTGACTGAACTAAGGCATGGATTTGTCATCCTCTTATCATTTAATCTATGTTCCTAAAACTAGAGCTGACCTAGCTTTGTGCTTAAATATGTTTCCTTTGCATAATGAGATTCATAAGCTTCAATATAATTTTGTGCAATTCCTTAATATCATGTGACAGGTCTTTGATTTCAATTTGGATCAATTTGATTGAGGTTTGAACCACCTTTGCTATATCAGTACTGGTTTTGGATAGTTTACAATTTACCCATAATTGAGGGTTAACATGCAAAATGTCACATGTAGAGAGTGCTCCTTCTACTTTGGCATGATAGAAGATGGCGACATAGGGGGCCTTGTTTGAATCATGTTTGGTGATGGAACACATCATAGTATTCTAGGGTAGGGTTTGCTACATGGAAGAGGTGACAAACAAAGGTTTGGGTGTTGCGACCACTACCCCACTCTTGGGTGAGGGTAGCGACCGCAACACATGATCTAAGGTCATTTGGTTTTGACCTAGATGATAAATGTGTATTTATCCTTTTTAATTTAATCTTCTAGATATCTTTTAGGATTGTTTTGTTATTTATTTTCTTAGTTTTGTAATTAATTGTATTAGTTTAGATTTTCTCTCTTTATTTTGAGTTTTAATTATATTTGGTTGGTTTTTTGTAGTAAAATGGTCTAACCACTCCAATGATTAATTTTCCTTGGAAGATGTTTTGCACAATTCCCGCAGTGCCTGAAATTAATGTATACCCAGCACCAAAAGTGTCATAACTTTTGCATACAAACTCCAAATTAGATGTACAAGTATTCATTGGAAAGAAAAATTAATTTTCTAAAAGAAAATCCTAATATTTGTACAAATTTAGAGCCTTTTATGGGAGATAAATATGCTCAAAACTCTGTTACGGGAATCTGTAGCAAAAAGAATGCGAACGATCAACATAATTAAAAATAATCAACCGTTTCTTCTATTGACCAAATCTATAAAGTTTTCAGCCTCTGGCCAAGAGTCTTCTAGAGAATCTTGTATGTAGGGTTTCCACCTTACCTTCCCCTATAAAAGGAGGGGAATTCCACTAAGAAAAACATCTCAGATTCTGTAGTTGTATCTTTTAGTTAAACTTTGTTATTTTCGTTCATAAGTGTAATCTTTCATTTCTGCAATACAAGTTTGTTCTTTTATCTCTAGTTTCTAGATCTTGTTTCTTCTTGCTGCTCTTTTCTTTGGAGCGGGGAACTAAGAGAGCAAACCATTTCATTGTCACCAGCTAAGATCTCCTTGGAGATTATGTCACTTCTGGTCTATGGCTTTCTACATTCCTTCCTTGTTTTCTCCATCTCATAGTATAACTAGCAAGTAGTTTTCTTACCGAGGTGAGGGGAGTAGGCCCTTAGCCATGTGATGATTTGATCGAAGTTTTACATATTTTTTTAGATAAATAGTTTTGAGTTTGGATATTGACGATTTTAACGAAGTGATCTCTCATTTTCATCGCTTGTTAATCTTAGCAGATAAGACTATGGAACCCAAGATTTAGAACAACCAAATCGATTTCATGGAAATTTGGATGAGACCTCGGAAAAGTCCCCATTAGGATGATTGAACTAGGATCCTTGAATGTCACGAACAATGGGTTCACTGAGAGTTCATCTTTTATAAATCATTTATGAATGTTTCACATATCTTCCTTTATCTTTTTTATCATGCAATTTCTTCAGTCTCATTTCACATCGGCTAGGGTGGTGAAATCTCTTAGCTTCGCTATTTCCTTCTTTTGATTGTTAATATTTAATTCAAAACTTTATCTTTTTGTTTTAGTTTTAACAAACTCTTGAAATGGATTTTACATTCTTGTTCTCGCAATCTGATTTGAAACTCAACCATCTTCATCGTCGTCTCTGTGGATCGACCCTTCTATACTAGCCTTTATCGGAAAGTAGAAAAGGATAAACTCTAGGACTTGTCCTAGTGATTTTTGTGAGTACAACGACACACATCAATTTGGCATCGTTGCCGGAGACGACAAGGTTATTTTTCAGATCTGGTTGCTTGTATATCTTGTTTAAATTTGTTCATATTTCTCTAACTTGTATAATTTTAATCTTGTTCTACATATTCTATTTCATAATTTCTTTTTGTATTTTTTTCCTACCGAGTAACATTCTGGTAGTGTATCTCCTCCTTCTGTCGAGTTTCCATTCTGGAAGTACTGCTTTCTAGTTTATTCTTTTTGTAATTTTTAATCTCGTTCTATAATTGAATTTTGTTTCATAATTTTTTTAGCCTTGTTCTATAATTTCCTTCTTAGATTTTTGTAATTTCTTTTTGCCTTCCGAGCACACAATTTCAGAAGTGTGTCTCCTGTTTCTGTTGAGTTTCCACTCCAACAGTACTGCTTTCTATTTTTTTGTAATTTTAGTTTGTTTCCATAATTTACTAGCTTTATAATTTTTAGTTCACTTTGTAATTTTGACAAACTCCCTTATCTCATTATTTTTCTACTCTCGTGTGTTAGTTGACATACCTTTTAGAAACTTTTTATCAAATGGAGTGGACATCCTAATATCCACCACAATGTTATTATTGTGTTCTTTACCACCATGCATCTCTTGGCTGACCGACTTTATCCCATAGCACCCCTCTTTACGAGCCCTTTCGTCCTGGTGGGTACAATGTGAATCCATATTTTTCTAAGAACCATTGTGGGGAACCTTTCTATCCATATTCTGAAGGGGGTATGATCAACATAATTTTGGAGGGTGTGACCAACAGAACTTTGGGAGAAATGAACATATTTATGATACCCAATATAATCCTCAGCAAGAAGAGAAACTTAGGTCCCTAGAGAAGATGGAAGCAAAACTAATAACTAGCCAAACCTTATTAGCCACTTTGTTGAAATCCCAACTCCAAAACCCAGGTGTTCCAAATATGCTCCCCCATGATTTGGTGACACCTCATAATATTGAATCTTCCCACCAAGATGGATGCAATGGAAATTACAATCCACCATCTTCTGAAGATTATTATGAGGAGAAATGCCACAATCAGTAAGAGGAGCACAAGGCCCAAGACTACCATAAGGGGTATGGTGAGGATGGCCAAAATTTTGGACTGTATAAATCTTATGTTGAAACACAATTTAATCCTAAACTGGAAGAGAGACTTAAGGCCCTAGAGAAGATGGTAGCAGAAGGACAAGAAAAACTTGAATCCAATCAATCCATGCTAGCTACCTTACTTTAGGCTCAATCAAAAACTCTCCTTGTAGAGCTTAAGCAACCCAAGATAGTTCTTCCCAACGATGATGATGATGATCCTATTTTTGTGTCATATATGTCAAACTCTGATGAAATAGCACAAACCATGGAGCCATATTTTATGTGTCATGAGGATGTTAGTATCCCTATCTTTCCTTTAGAGACTTTATTACTTGAATATAAAAAGTCAAAGCAGGAGAGTCATTCTAAAGAACCAACAAGTTCTCCCATCCTTAACATAAATCTGAATGATACCATAGACCAATACCATTTTTTGAGTCTATTTTGGATAATGAGCATCTAACCCCCTTTTTGACACAACCATTTCTCATTCCACATAAGGCTAACTTAGATGGGGAGACACCCATGGAAGAAGCCCATGCATCCCCTTTTGTTGTTTACAAGGAAGATGTCCTCATCCCTCTTGAATCCTTAGGGACCCCTTATATAAAAGAATTAGAGCCATATGTTATATCAACAATGAAACCTATTAAATCCAATGTTGATGGCATTATTTTTGTAGGAGAAGCAAAACACTTTTGTAAACAATTTGAATTTTTTTTGTGTTAGCATCAATTATCCCATATGCAGGTCATTATGATGGTGGAAAACCTGAGCCAGATCCTCCACCCGACTATGTACATCCTATTGTACCGACATTAGTCATTATGATGGTGGAAAACCTGAGCCAGATCCTCCACCCTACTATGTACATCCTATTGTACTTACATTACTGGATGGGTACCCTCCAACCTCCACCAATCCACATCTATCTTCAACACTTCCCTTGCTATTGAAGGAAGATCTGTGGATCTTATTGGAGGGAATGTGAGGTGAAAGAAAATATGAACACCCCCCCTGAGCTTCCATGATTACCCTATCATAGGGTACACTATGAAGCTCATCTAATGAAGGTCTCATTCCTCATACACATCCCCTTTAGCTGGATGTTCTTCAAGCTACCAGGGCCACTTGGAAATCCACGCTATTCTCTTCCCTCCATCTCGGGTTTTGGTTTTTCTCAGGACGAGTAAAAATTTAAGTCCGGGGTGGAGGTGGGTGGTATGTTTCTATTCCACCCCTTATATTTTTTATTCTTGTATTATTTCTGCCTTTTTATTTATTTTTCATATAGTTGCTTTGTTCATGGTCATTATCTAGTCAGACATGTTTTTATTTCTTTTGTTGCAAAATGGCCTTTATCTAGTCGGCCAATATGAATAGATGTTTATCATTGTACCCCTTTGAATTTTGTAAATCATTTGTAAAAAAATCACAAATTACCATGTTTGAAACTACTGTGTCACCTAGGACCCCAAAATAGCATCACTCCTTGGAAAAGTTGGCGAGTCATATGGAATCAATCAAAATCAAATACAATTTTTCTCTATTTTTAAATTGTATATTAACTTGATATAAATCTTGTATAATGTGATTGACATGAATATTCTTTCTGATGTAATGGCACTTTTGAAGAAAAAAAATAACTGCGTGATATTATAAGCACAAGGAGACCTTTTGTTTCCTCCTTATTTTCTTTCTAAAAAAAAGAAGCAAAGAATCACCACCAGACAAAAATCAAGTCCGGGGTGGCATGTTTCCCATATCAAAAATTTCATACCCCACAAAGGGGCGTACCATCAAAAGATGCCAAAAGTGCACATGAAAAAATTGTGACCAATGTAGCCACAACTCCACAAATTCAAATCCTGAGTCGAATAGAGGAGGGATCAAAAAAAAAACTTCCTTCTTTATTTTCATACCCCCTAATTTCATCTTGTTCTTGTGCAACAACTCGAATAAAAAATACAATCATAAAAATGAGAATGTCAAAACAAAAGTAAGATGAAGCATGGTTTTCTACAAAGTCTTGATTTTGAAACAAGATATGATATTTGTTTTTTATAGGGAATATAAAATTTTATATTTTGTGATTTTAGGAGATTGGGTTGCTTGGCCAAATTTGGAGGTAAGGAATAAAGTGATGTTACAAGGGTGAGGACATTTTGTTAGTATAAATTGGAATTATTTGTGATTTTATTTATTTGAGGACAAACAAAAATTCAAGTCTGAGGTATTTTGATAAATGTGTATTTACCCTTTTTAATTTAATCTTTTAGATATCTTTTAGGATTGTTTTGTTATTTATTTTCTTAGTTTTGTAATTAATTGTATTAGTTTATATTTTCTCTCTTTATTTTGAGTTTTAATTATATTTGGTTATTTTTTTGTAGGAAAATGGTCTAACCACTCCAATGATCAATTTCTCTTGGAAGATGTTTTGTACAATTCCCGCAGTGCCTGAAATTAATATATACCAAGCACCAAAAGTGTCATAACTTCTGCATACAAACTCCAAATTAGATGTACAAGTATTCATTGGAAAGGAAATTTAATTTTATAAAATAAAACCCTATTATTTGGACTTATTTAGAGCCTTTTATGGGAGAGAAATACGCTCAAAATGTTGTTACATGAATCTGCAGTAAAAAGAATGCAAACGGTCAACATAATTAAAAGCAATCAACCGTTTCTTCTATTGACTCTATTGACCAGATCCATAAAGTTTTCAGACACCGGCCAAGAGTCTTCTAGAGATTCTTGTATGTAGGGTTTCTACCCTCCCTCCCCTATAAAATGAGGGGGGGCTCCACTAAGAAAAACATCTCAGATTCTATAGTTGTATCTTTTAGTTAAATTTTGTCATTTCTGTTTATAAGTATAATCTTTCATTTCTGCAAAAAAAGTTTGTTCTTTTCTCTCTGGTTTCAAGATCTCATTTCTTCTTCTTGTTCTTTTCTTTGGAGCATCAAACTAAGAGAGCAACCCATTTCATTGTCACCAGCTAAGATCTCCTTGGAGATTCTGTCACTTCTGGTCTATGGCTTTCTACCTTCCTTCCTTGTTTTCTCCATCCCATAGTTTGACTAGCGAGTAGTTTTCTTACCAAGGTGAGGGGAGTAGCCCCTTAGCCATGTGTTGATTCAATTGAAGTTTTACATGATTTTTAAGATAAATGGTTTTTAGTTTGGATATCGACGACTTTAACAAAGTGATCTCTCATGTTCATCGCTTGTTAATCTTGGAGGATGCGACTGTGAAACCCAAGATTTAGAACAACCAAATTGATTTCATGGGAATTTGGATGAGACCTCAGAAAAGTCCCCATGAGGATGATTGAACTAGGATCCGTGAATGTCAGGACCAATGGGTTCACAGGGAGTTCATCTTTTGTGAATCATTTATGAATGTTTCAAATACCTTCCTTTATCTTTCTTATCATGTAATTTCTTCGGTCTCATTTCACATCGGCTAGGGTGGTGAAATCCCTTAGCTTCAATATTTCCTTCTTTTGATTTTTAATCTTTAATTCAACAACTTTATCTTTTTTTTAGTTTTAATAAACTGTTAAAATGGATTTTACATTCTTGTTCTCAAAATCAGATTTGAAACTCAACCATCTTCATCGTCGTCTCTATGGATCGACCCTTCTATACTAACCTTTATCAGAAAGTAGAAAAGGATAAACTCTAGGACTTTTCCTAGTGATTGTTGCGTGTACAACGACGCGTCACCAGACAACCTAGACGTCAAAACACCCCTTGTCCTTTAGTGTATCGACCATGCATATAGGCATACATGATGGATTATGGCTTTGGGTCAAAACCAAGAATGGATGAAACTCAACCGTCTTCATTGTCGTCTCTGTGGATCGACCCTTCTATACTAGCCTTTATCTGAAAGTAGAAAAGGATAAACTCTAGGACTTGTCCTAGTGATTGTTGCGTGTACAACGACCCACATCACTAGACAAGCTAGACATCAAAACACCCCTTGTCCTTTAGTGTATCGACCATGCATATAGGCATACATGATGGATTAGGGCTTTGGGTCAAAACCAAGAATGGATGAAATGTCACGACTAAGATGAGATGGTAGCGACCATGGAGATTGCTACACTTTATGGATAAATATAAGATTTTTGTATTTATGCATGTGGGAGAGGATAAGACCATGAGGTTGAAGGACATGTGTCCTTCAGTGATCTAGAATGGTGACACATCACAAATCTCTTTCTGTCTCTCCCTTAGGGTATATATCCCTTTCTTTTCATGTGTAAGAGACTTTTCAACTTCCTCTTCTTCCTCCCTTGAATGTGAACCGACCTTGGAGCTTCAGGACCAAGAAGGAACATATCTTGAAGCTAGGGTGGCCGATCCATCTTGCATGTGGTGGATTTGGTGCTAGATCATCTTCTTGGTGGTGGTTTCTTGGAGAAAATCTCCTCTCTTGGTAAGTGATTCAAACCTTGGATCTAGTTTCCCTTTCTTCTTCATATTCTTCTTCCTCCATCTCAACCATGAGGGTTGTGGATGGTCCATGGTGATACCTCTTGGGGATTTCTTCTTCTTTTGGGTCAAAAACCATGCTATAACCTCGGGTTTCTTCATCTTCTACCTTTGTTTGAAGTTAGGGTTTTGGTTTTCTTTTCCTTGGACTTTTCTTTTACCATGGTGTTCCTCGAAAGTGAAGAAAGTGATGATAGTTATGTTTGAGATATATTGTATCTCAAAGATAATGTATACTTCTTGTAAACCCTAAAATATTTGTACCCAATTTGGGATTTTGGAAGGAGTGATGATCTCTTGTTCTTTGTTTATGGAATTGTTGTGTTCTATATATGATACATTCATTTAATATAAAGGATGGCCTTTATGATGGTTGCATGAGTGAGAAACCTATTTTTCATATCCTTAAGAATGATCCTTTAGATGATCTTCTAAAATCTTGATTCTAGGGTTTGGAGAACACCCTTGTGTATGGTTCTTGTTCTTGGGTTGATGTTTTGGCATTCTCCATTTCTACCCAAGTGTTATGACCTGGTTGTAGTGGGATAGACACCAAATAGGTCTCAACATTATCTTGCATGAGGTCACAACACCTAGGACGGTGTGTGGTGGTGACCATGCACGTTAAATGTTTGAAACACTTAGGGTTTTGAAGGTAACGAGTATATGAAGTGTTACAGCTGATACCATTGTACAAAGAGGTCAAAACACTTCTGATAAGAGTGGTTAAGATCATGTAGAGTGTTATGGCCGATATACCCTATGTGGTTGAGGTCGAAACACTACTCATATCAGGGTTGAAACCATGAATGGTTAAGGTTGAATCACCTTGAAGTGTGGAGGTCGAAACACTTTTGTGGAGGTTGAGACACTCATGTCTTATTAGGTTAATACACTTAGAATGGTTGAGGTTGATACATCATCATGATCTAGGGTCGAAACACCAAGTGTTACAGTCGTGACACATGGTGTGTGTTTCGGTCGCTACACTTTATAGTGATGGGTCGATACACTTACATTCATACATGTATAGATGATTAACACATAGTGTAATGATAGACATGAGATGATGTGACATGAATGGTTGATTATTAACCATAAGTGCTTGGCTCAAGAACTCTCCAACATAGTGGGAAGTAATGGCATTAGGGTTTAGGGGTTGAGTGGTGCTATGAAATCGTAATTGAATGCAATTGAAACCCAAACCCTAATCCATTGTTCATGTGATGTATATGATTGCTTTACTTAAAGACTCTTATTCTATAATATAGTTTTCTCTTTCTTTTTTATGTATCCTTAACTTCTCAAGTGAGATGAATATGCATAGATATGAGAATGCTATGGTGAACCTTGTACAATATAGGGTGGTGATTATAAGCACACATCAATTGTTCAGATATCTTATGATATTGATTGCACAGGTTCATGTGATATGAACCTAGTGAATTTTTTAGTGCCTTGAGCACAATTTAAGAGGTGAAATCCTCCAGAAATGGAATTGAGGGGTTGATACCCCATAGTGATGAGACATGGATGACATTGTAATGGTTTGATACATGCATCTTAAGATGATGATTCAAGCTCTCACCTTGTACATTTTATATCTTCTGAAGTTATATCCTGCCTTAATTTTATAGAAAATATTTAGGGTTTATACGTTGTAATTTGATGGATGCATTAAAAGATACTCAATTGGAATGTTTAATCAAGTGAAACCCTAATCATGTAGTTTCCATGTACCATAGATCCATCTTCAGCGTCAGTGTCTAGATGGATGGTGAAACGAGTAACTCATATTGGAAACTTAGAGCGCATATTATTGAATATGTGTGGTGCAATTGAATTATTTCTTTGTACCCTTAAATTGTTAAAATAGTGATATGATACTTTGTTATAAAATGACCATGTGTGAGTCAGTTCTCTAGACCAAGGCAGACTAGTTGTTTTATAGAACCATAGCTCGACTATGAGTTCTTGTCTCTACAGAACTATAGCTATGACTATAAGTTGCTATCCTTAGCAGTTTGACTATTATGTCACTGCATTGCATACTTGAACTGACCAAGTAGTGTTGGTGATGATCATGGATTCTGGCTCTTCCATTGATCTTGTATGGTACTAGTTTTGACTTAATAGTAGACAGTTGTATTTGAGTGGTACACCTCAAATCCTCAGGGCAATAATAATAAAAGTGCTAATATAACTGTGTAGTATATTCTGGGTTTTTCCAGATTCCTATCTACCCTCCCGACCAAGAGAAATCCACTTTCACATGCACGTATGGAACTTATGCTTATCTTAGTATGCCCTTTGGCCTTTGCAATGCTCCTGCGTTGTTCCAACGATGCATGCTGGCTATTTTTTCTGATTTCATTGAAAACATAATGGAAATTTTTATGGATGATTTTAGTTTTTATGGAGATTCATTTGATCAATGTTTATGCAACCTGTCATTAGTCTTAGCCCACTGTAAAGAGGTTAATCTAGTACTAAACTGGGAGAAGTGCCATTTCATGGTACAATCCAGTGAAGTATTAGGTCATGTTGTATTTAACAAGGGTATTGAGGTTGACAGGGCCAAGGTGGAAGCTATTGAAAAGATGTCTACTACTTCTTCAGTCAAAGACATCCGTAGTTTCCTTGGTCATGCAGGTTTCTATAGAAGATTCATTAAAGATTTCTCCAAAATCACAAAACCATTATGTTCCTTACTTGCTAAAGATGCTGAATTCATATTCAATGATGATTGCCATATTGCCTTCACCAAGCTAAAAGAAGCTCTTATTTCTGCACCAATCATTCAACCACCGAACTGGAACGCTCCATTTGAACTGATGTGTGACGCAAGTGACTATGCAGTGGGGGTAGTTCTAGGACAAAGGAAAGATAAAAAGCTTCATGCCATATACTATGCTAGCAAGACCCTAGATGAAGCACAAATCAATTACACAACCACAAAAAAGGAGATGCTTGTTATAGTGTATGCCTTTGACAAGTTCCGACAATACCTGGTAGGATCTAAGGTAATTGTGTATACTGATCATGCTGCCATAAAGTATTTGCTCAACAAGAAGGATGCAAAACCTCATCTCATCCGCTGGATACTGCTTCTGTAAGAGTTTGATCTTGAGATCTGGGATAAGAAAGGTACATAGAACAATGTTGTCGACCATCTTTCTAGATTGACTATAGATTCTGGAGATTGTTTGCCTATTGAGAATCATTTGCCTATTGAGAATCTTTATGTACTATCATCCACACAACTACCATGGTTTGCTGATATTGCAAATTTTCTTACTACAGGGAAGCTGTCGCCGGGCTTGACATACCAACAAAAGAAGAAGATCTTCCATGATACACAATTTTACTACCGGGATGACCCCTTGTTGTTCAAACATGGGAGTGATGGATTTATCCGAAGGTGTGTCATTGAAGAAGAGATTGCTACCATTATTTTTGAATGTCATGCCTCTCCTTACAGAGGTCACTTTGGAGGAGAGAAGACTGCAACAAAGATCCTACAGGCCGGTTTCTATTGGCCAACATTGTTTAAAGATGTCAATTTGTTTGTCAAAGAACCAGAGAATTTCTAGACGTGATGATATGCCTCTTAACTCTATTTTGGAGATTGAGGTATTCGACATATGGGGAGTTGATTACATGGAACCATTCCCATCTTCTTGTGGCTATCAGTACATTCTAGTTGCTCATGAGTACGTCTCGAAATGGGTTGATGCCATCCCAACCCAAGCACCAGATGCAAAGTTTGTAGTCAAGCTTTTTTAAAAAATCATCTTTCATCGCTTTGGTATTCCTAGAGCTGTAATCTCTGATGGAGGCATGCATTTTGTTGAGAAGCAATTCAACAACCTTCTTTCTAAGTATGGTCACACATAAAGTCTCTACGCCCTACCATCCTCAAACTTCCGGGCAAGTAGAGGTCTCCAATCGACAGCTGAAAAGCATTCTAGAGAAGACAATGTATAACTCAAGGAAAGATTGGGCACTGAAGATAGATGACACACTATGGGCATACCTGACAGCTTACAAGACCATCATAGGCACAACCCCATTTAAGTTGATATATGGTAAATCTTATCGTCTTCTGCTGGAGCTAGAACACTGTGCTCTATGGGCTATCAAGTTCCTAAATTATGACATGAAGAAGGCTGGTGAGAAGTGTCTTTTGTAGCTGCAAGAACTGGAAGAGCTACGACTTGATGCATATGAAAATGCAAGGCTCTATAAAGAAAGAACCAAGATGTGGCATGACAAGAGAATCTGAAGGAAGGATTTCAAAGAAGGAGACAAATTGTTGTTGTTCAACTCAAGACTTAAGCTATTTCCTATAAAACTAAATTCAAAGTGGTCTGGCCCTTTTCTCGTATTGAAGATTTTTCCTTATGGAGTTGTTGAATTATAATGCAAGGATGGAGCATTCAAAGGAAATGGGCAACGTTGCAAGTTGTATACCTCAGAAGACGAAGTTCACAAGGGAGTTTCTTGCTCCCTTCAAGATGCATGAAAGACAATTGAAGAGTCTCACTCCAGACTCTAAATGGAGGACCTTGTGGGAGTTGAACCCACATTAGGATAGATTTCTTTTCTAGTCATCTGAGTCAAAAACACTCTTTAGTTTCGTAAATAAGCTTGTCATGGATGAATGCAATAATTTAGACAATTCTATTGCATATCTGTTATTAATTTTGTGCTGAAAAAAGTTGTTTTCTACAGAAATTACAGAAGACACGGCGTGTCTCTACTTCTAGAAACACAACAAATGAGTTATATCTCTAGGTACACGACATGTTTTTATTTGACACGTCGTGTCGTTGACCAGCAGATACAAAGTTTTCCTCAACCTAGAAAAGTACACGACATGTTCTAATTTAGACATGACGTGTCCCCAAGCAGAAAATGGAGGCAAAAAGAATTCTGGAAAAACACACGACATATCTTTATATAAACACGCTGTGTTCCAAAGCAGAGAAGGAAAGATCAAGTATTCTGAAAAAGTACACAACGTGTATTTATTCGAACACACCATGTAGTTATCAGTGAAAATGGGCATTTTGAATTTATGGAAAGTCACACGTCGTGTACCTTATACAACACGACGTGTCTTGTATTACAGAAAGGGAGTTCTGAAAAAGACACACGACGTGTCTTTATTCAAACACGCCTTGTCTTTTGACAAAAATGCAGGGTTTTAACCCAACACACGGTCGCCCCTCTCACTTACACATTCATTTGAGACAGAGTTGTCGTGTGCCCTAGCCCTCTTCTTCCCAGTTGCAGTGTGCCCTAGCACTCAGAGCCGCCGTTGTCGTGTCGTGTTCGTCGGTCATGTCTTCTTCGAGCTACCACCCGCCACCGCCGTGTGTTTCTCTTGCTCATGGCGTGTCCTCTTCAAACCCATGCACATTTGCTCCTCCGGCATTGTGTACCCTCACACAAGGAGGGTCTACTCACCGTCAAGCTCAAACTGCCAACATCTTCTTATTCTTCAAGCTAGCTACCACTGTCATCTTCTACCTCAAGCCACCATCATCTTCTCCAACAAGGACGTGAGAAAGGGATCTGCCAACCTCCTCTCCAAGCACCTCCTCGACGCCAAGGAGGTCAACAAACCTCTTCGACCACCGTCACCTCAACCACGTGAGGGCCAGATCCAAGCTGTCGCCGTCCTCCTCATTTCTTCCCCAAAATCTGTCATTTGCAACCTGCAGATTTCCATAGAAATCCAGGCACACATCGTGTACCTTTCTGCATACGACGTGTGCATAGCAGTCTCAGTAGATCTTCTACCTGAGACACACGATGTGTCTATCCTAGCACACGACATGTGTTAGTCTTTCAGCAGCGCATATGGCTCCATTCAAGCAAACTAGCAACCGTAAGTACGGCGCCAATTCCTCCCAAGCGTCGGGGTACATCTCAACTATTCAGTTTTGGGTCACACCTGAAGAAGACCCGACATACCAATTCCTGATTGCAAGGAGAGTTCTACCTTCTCAGTTTTCTTGTCATCAAACGATGATGACTCGGGGCTTCAAGGATGAAGCCCTCATGTGCCTACATGACTTGGGGTTGAGCTACATTTGCCTTACAGTATCAAACACTTACCCCCACCTTGTATATGAGTTTTTGACGACACTCGTCACTGAGCAAGACCCACAGAAGAAGCTCGAGCCCTTTGGTATTATATGTTTTAGGCTTTTAGGTCGTGCTTTTAAACTCACATTTAGGTGTTTTTGTGAGTTACTGGAGTGTCATTATGATGGCACGATTAGTTACCCACCTACTTTTCATAGCGATGGGTTTTGGTTTAAGATATCTAATGAGGACCATCATGAGGCAAAGCAAGCCAAGGCATCCACTATCCACAAACCTATCTTCTGGTATATTCATCGCATTCTTAGCATCGGGGTTTTTGCTAAGAAGGAAACACAAGGGGTTGTTGGGAAGCAAGATCTCTTCTTATTATGGGGTATGATGTATGAGCATGAAATTAATATTGCTTTCTATATTCTTCAATGTTTACTTGACATCAAGAAGGTGAAGAAGAGGGATGCTAGAGACATCATGTGTGGTGGCTTGATTACTCTGCTAGCACGGAAGCTAGAGGTTGATTTGACAGGGCTTGAGGCTACACCAGATAGAAACCTGGTAGATATTTAGTATCTTCTCTCTGCAGGCTTGATCTTGAAGATTCCCAACTGTGACAACAAGTTCTGTCAGTTATTCGATGATGATCAGTATATTGACCTTCCAGATCTTGAGTAGGCCATTTTAGAGAACAAGGACAATTGGAAAGTCCTGTTGAACACTGATGAAGAGATAGCAGTAGCCAGAGCTGCTGATGATACTAGGGCAGGTCCTTTAGCCCCTTCTACTTCTTATGCTCCACCGCCTCCCTCCACCAACACTTAGATGAAGTACTCTTGGGTGATGCCTGATGTCAGGCATCTGTACGGATATGTGCAACATCAGTTTGATCACATCGATGGCCGCTTGGATCAGATGGGCATGCAGTATACTGCGATGCACGACATGCTCCACCGCATGGATTTGTGGCACATCTCACAGGGCCACTACTCCATCCCGCAGCCGTATCAGTCGCCGCCACAACAGCCAAAGTCTGCCCCGCAGCCCACTCCGATGGATGTCCTGGAGGATGATCTTATCAGTCAATTCTTTTAGACTGACCACGGGGGCTCTGGCCCCTCTTATTGATTTTCACCCATGACAAGTATCCGATTGTTACCTTCATGAGCTCGATTGATGTAGTGAGGATATTGTAGATTTCAAGCTTATGGGGGTGCAACCGGACTGTAATGTAGTTTCTATTTCATTTGCTTTTATTGGTCATGTCAGTCTTTTATTTCAGTCTTTTATGTTCATGTTTTGTATTTCCCTTCATGGCAAGTTTAGTATGAAATGAGACTATTGTGATAGAATGAACTTTTGCACCTTATATGCTTGAACTATCTTGTACCTTGTACTTCTTGTTGCCATATGAAAGAATTAGTAAAGAACATGCATGAATCAAATGAAAAATGAAAATTCCCCATGTGCATGATCTTGGTTTGTATTTATAGCCTGAACTCTCAATTTTCACATCTTTGATTGCTAAACACATGTAACGATCAAAAAATTTAGCGAATAAATCAACTCTACAACACTATTTAGAATACAAGATACTTTGCCAAACCCTTAGTGCATATACAATCAATTTTTAAGTGAAAAAATTGCAAAAATGATGAATGAAATCTTGTTAACTTAACTTTCTAGTTGACTCTCTTGTGTTGTGCAAAAATCTCTTTTATCATTTTTTCGGTTTACCCAATAAAAGATGGTAATCAACCCACATATCATGCTAGCCTAGTGTGAGTCCGATCCAGCAACGATGGTTAGGTGATATGAAAATCAAAAGAGGGTAAAAACAACACCCCAACTGGCACTCCACGTGTGCGTAAGCCTAAATTAGCAGCTGAGTGTCGGAATGCCAAAAATTCAATTGTCATATCTTTTGAGAAGAGAGCTCAACTGAGATTGTTAAAGTTAGTTAAGATTTCATCATAACATACATAATAGCTGAAAATTTTGTGTTGTACATCCACTAGTTGTTTGGCTCGATTATCCAAATCTTGTTTAGTGTTGTTTAGTTGATTGTTTTGCTTAATTTGTGACCACCTTTGCCGAACTAAAACTTCTCTATATTTGATGTTTAAATTGAGATAATGGCTATGAAAATAAACCTAAGGTGCATGATTGGTTGAGTTTATTGCATATCCTCATTTCATTTGATCCATTCATGAGCTTGAATATTCCTTCATTTGTGTGGCTATGCTCTTTTTGCTTGAGGACAAGCAATGGTTCAAGCTTAGGGGGATTTGTTGTGTGGTTTCCACATCAACTTTTC
This sequence comes from Alisma plantago-aquatica, assembly GCA_963693085.1. Classification (NCBI taxonomy): domain Eukaryota; kingdom Viridiplantae; phylum Streptophyta; class Magnoliopsida; order Alismatales; family Alismataceae; genus Alisma; species Alisma plantago-aquatica. The sequence continues at coordinate 331,816,436 of OY856414.1, forward strand.
ACATGATTTCACACACAAATTCAGTTCATTTTGTTCTCATTTAGCCTCTATTCGTATTACTCTTGCCACTTTTTTTATTATTTTTGCTTATCACATGATGTGTATTGTAGATTTTCATCAAAAGGATCAAATTGAAGATAGCCAAACTCAAATTTATCATTATTGGGACTTCTCCACGCCTTGTAGACAATCAAAAATTTAATTTTGCTCAAACAACAATGCACACTATGTGTCTTGTTTAAGACACGACGTGTGCATTTCCAGACGACCTATTACTTCAGACTCTGGAAAAAAGTACACAGTGTGTCCACAAAAGACACGACGTGTACCTGGGAATTTAGATCTGAGTCTAGCCTTTATGGTAACGTATACAACGTGTATTAAATTAGACACGACATGTACTTTACACAGAAACAACTGACGGAGACAGGACACGCCGTGTGCAGAGAAAGACACATTGTGTGCTTGTCAGTTTTAACAATTTTCAAATACGACTCCTTTTATTTTAAAAGACGAAACCACTCTATGGAGCAGTTATCTTGGGTCATAATTCAAAACTCTTTTGTCCCGGAGCAAAGCTAGAGTAAGGAGGGTGATTTTGGAGGTGGAAGAGGGTGGTTTCTTGCAAAAGAACCCCATTTTTCTTCTTTTCTTCTCCAATCTTCTTCTCCAAGGTGTAACAGAGATTCTCCACTCCATAAAACTTCTTGGGAGAGAGGTTTGTCTGGTTTGGAGCAGTTGTAGGAGTGGGATTTCATCCTTAAACCAAAATTCTACTCTTCTTGGGTTATACATTGGGTTTTCTTAGCTTTTCCTTCTCTAAATCATGTTGAACTCTGGAATTTTTGTGCATTTTCTGTTGTACACCATTATGGATCAGTAGTTTCCTTTTCTTGGACATGGGAGAGTAGCTCCCATGTCATAGCATGTATGGAACATGACAATTTCGTACTAAATGATATGTTGCTTATTTTTCCACCTTGTGAGTACCGATTTCTTCTTTTCTACATGTATGGCTCGCCACCTTATGTGTATGTTTTATGCTCTTTTGCTTGATCTGAGAAGATAGGTAGGAGAGTAAGGAGGTACTCTCTTGGTAACCCCTTCTTTACCACGAGAGTGGAAATTATGGAGTTGAGGAGTAGGTTTGTGATCCAAAACGAAATTCATACATGGGACTGTTGAATTTAGTTAGGATTGTTGTACTTGCACCGAGAGGTGAAGTGAAACATACAACTCTCCTTTAAAATAAGTGCTTAGTATGTTTAAAATTCATGCTCCTATTCTATGCTATGATATGTGGATGAAATCATAAGTCCAAGATACTTCCATATCTAAAATTTAATCTCTTTTAGTAAGCCAATTACTGTTTGCTTAATTATAAAATTATTAGATTAATCAACCAAATCATCTTAAAAACGGTCTAAATTGTTGAACCTTAGCACTGATGTGTTTAGTTGATTGCTTAAGCTCATTGTGTTTGATCTTGACTATGAATACTTCCGTATACTTGCGGAAATTGGTTAGTTGAGTAAAAGATCTTTCTTAAGATTGAAACTCGTTAGTGTAAACAACCAACAAAACTCCTCGTTAAGGGTTTATGACTTGTAAGGACCCTGACCCACATTTTGGGTTAACCTTGTTTGTTTTGTCTCAATAAGTTGCTTAGAACTCTAATCTAATACTTTGAGATGTTTTGTCATCATGTGACATGCTTATGTTTCAAGTTTGGTCGTGTTTGAATGTTGTTTGAGCAATGATTGCTTATTATGGACCAAAGTACAATTTATCCAAAGTGAAGGGCTAATATGTGATCTACCTCCTCTAGAGCGTTCCTTCCCTCTCTGGGCATCATCTAGAGGAGAGATGAGGAAGTGGGCACCTTGTTTGGATATTGGTTGTGTGGTAATATCTTTAGAACTCGTGTATGAGGTGTGTTTTGCTCTTGGATATGCCATGTTGGAATACATGGTGATAACTTTTGGGCAGGAGACACATAAATAAGTCTAATGACTTTATAGTTGCCTTGTGGGTAGTTTAAAGTAAAATCCTCCAATTATGTAGCCAAAGGTTTGACTTTCCTTAGTATGATATGTGGTTAATAATTTGTAAAGAGTAATAATGTATGGGTCACCTAATGATGAATCGTCAAATTGGTGCAATGCTCAATATGTTATCATAAGGCATTATTGTATCCCACACATAAAATAATGAAGATGATAATATCAAGCTTTGGTTATGAACCATGATAAGGGGAACACCGAAAGTATGAATATGTTAATGTGTATACTTGGCTATAGTAATTAATTCTTAGCCGTATACACTCCAGTTTATGGGAGGTAGTGCATGTTAGAGATGTGAGGTATAATGATGTTTTACTTGTTTTAACTCAAGGTTTTTAATGTGTTTTAACATATTCTCTCTCTGAACATAATGGCTAATGGTTGGTGTCACACCCCGATCTCACACTAACCACAAATCACGAGATTAGGGCGTGACTGAGGGATTATCACATAAACAACCATTGAGAACTTAAAAAAAAACCTCGTAATGATATCCAGATTATTGCTGTAAACTAAAACATAATAAACTATTGCGGAAGCATTCCATTTAAACTGGCTAGAGAACATAAACAGAGTTTACAACATGTAACATTGTTTAACAGAAAGTAAACATAACAGTTAATTTACATCTTTTACACATTCACCATACACACTCTCTCTCACCCACACCATGTCCCAAGGATCGAGGGGAAGGACTAAGAGACCTCTAACTAGACTAACTACAAACCTTCTATAGACTAGGCGTTAGGATGAAAAGATCCTTCCGATTCCTGTTGCTGATGTTGTCCTGAAAATGTTTTGAGTAGAGGTATGAGCCTACTCGCTCAGTGAATAGCCTTTCATTTAGCTATCACTAAACAACTCATTAATTATATAAAGTTGAAATAAAGCATAAATGCAATATTAAACAGGGCAGTTCAAATGTCACAGCAGATTTACAGACAACTATCTCATTTCTACGCAACATTAGATGTCTTAAACAATTAAACAATTATAGAGAATTGGCATAGAAGTTTCTATCTCTTAACATATTAAATTTACTGCGATCCTATGTGATTCATATTTATATTTTTATTATGCCCCAATCATATGCAGTGTACTCTGCATACAAAGATCTGTAGCGAACTACGATCCCACCGTACAAGACTTAGCGACATACCCGGGAAATGCTAAGTCTAACTTCTCGTCCTGGTCTGCTACAGGACCCACAGGCTCTCTGGCCTCCTCTGCACTCACCACTAGTGCTCTGGACTCCTCCTCTAACCTAAGCACACAGGCGCAGGGAGTCAACACTGGGTTACCACCAGAATTACTCAACCGGTTGGTGTTGGATAACCCTTTACTTTATTTATTCTTTTCCCCAGTGCCACCGAAATTACTCAATCGGTTGGTGTTGGACACTGTCTATCAACCCTCGTGCCACCAGAATTACTCAACCAGTTGATGTTGGACACGAGTTTCACCCCTAAGGTGCAGAACTCTCAAAGGGGTTCTACGGTGTTAGGGCACCTAAGTCTATCATCATTATTTAAGCAGTAAATATAAAATTGTCATAACTCAATCTTAATTGCACACTGAGTATATTCAAGAACACTTCTATCCCATTCAACTTTATACATTATTCCACATCATTCTAAACTTGTCATAACAACAGACATTCATTTAGAGCTTAACATATTCAGTTACTCTAATTATACCGAAGCAATATATACAATGAATTCGAGTTCTATGGTGATAAATAAATGAAATACTACTCACCCACTTCGGTGTGTTCGTATACACCGAAAAACGTCCACAACCACGCCTAATTCTGCCCTTTACAGCAGCGTGCACGTCGTGCACCTGGGCTGCACGCCGTGCACCTTCAGTGCACTTTTGTTCTACTTTTCTGCAACTTTGCACGCCGTGCAACCGATCTGCACGCCGTGCAACTGGTCTGCACGCCGTGCAACCTGTGCAGAAACAGAAATCCCCGATATCAGCTTTCTGTAACTTTGCACGCCGTGCAACCTGCGCAGAGACGGAAATTGCAGAAGTAAAAGAGGAGCTCGGGGTCGATTCGGTGGACGATTCTTACCTGAATCACTCCTATAGCTTCGGAATGACCTAGCAAGCAGTTGGCAAGAAGAAAGAACGGAGGGGAAGCACCGTTCGCTCCCTAGACCATCTCCATGGTCGGCCTCTTTGCGGCTGCATGAGGAAGAGGAAGGTGAAGAAGAAGAAGAAGAAGAAGCTGCTAAGTTCGGGCGGCTAGGAGTCGGCGTCGATGGCGAGGAGCTGGCTGCTGGGAGCTGCGATCTTCCTTCTCTCCCGCTCTCAGATCCTCTCTCTCACTCACTACCAACGAACGGTAGAAACAATGGAAACAAAATGAAATACTTCGTTTCCAGAGTCGGCTAACAGAGTTAAAAAGGGAAAACTGAAGGAAAGGATAAGGAAGGACGCCCAGGGGGCCAGATGCAAATTGCCCAAAAACTTTCCGAAATTACACATAGGTCCCTGCACACTAAAAGGCTTATATCTTTTTACTCGTAGGTCGGTTTCGCGTGATTTCTTTGGAAACGGATTAAACACAAACTTGTCCTCAACCTCAGGACAAGAAAACAAGCTAAGAATACATTAACACTAGCTCAAAGCTCAAAACACTATTAACAAAAGTAAGTACTCATCTCAACATAACTAGTTCAATTATGCACTAACCAAGGTACTTAATGGTAAAACGAAATGTGGGTCATAACAATCTCTCTCCCTTATAAGAATTTTGTCCCGAAATTCCTAAAAGAGAAAAGGAAACTTGTTACGCATTTCTGATTCAAGCTCCCACGTAGCTTCCTCTATATTGTGATTCCTCCACAAAACCTTCACTAAAGATAACTCACGGTTCTTAAGCTTCTTGATTCGGTGATCAACTATCTGTATTGGTCCTTCCACATAGGACACATCTGTCCTAAGCTGTGCCAGATCTGGATCTAATATTTTCTTTGTACCGGGGTGACACTTCTTCAGCATAGACACATGAAACACATCATGAAGATTTGCCAACTCAGACGGCAAATCCAACCTGTAAGCTACAGGTCCAATCCTTTCTTTGATAGGATATGGGCCCATATATCTAGGGGTCACTTGCCTCTCTTGCCAAACCTTAGAACTCCCTTCCACGGTGAAACTTTCAGATAAACCTCGTCACCAACCTAAAACTCAAGAGGTCGACGTCGTCTTTCTGCATAACTTTTCTGCCTGTCCTGAGCAGCCTTCAACTGCTCCCTGATCACAGATATCTTTTCTGTAGTTATATCAACTATCTCAGGTTCAAGAATTTCTTTCTCGCCAACCTCGTACCAACAAACTGGTGATCTACACTTCCTGCCATATAGAGCTTCATATGGGGCCATTCCAAGACTAGAATGGTAGTTGTTGTTATATGCAAACTCCATCAGGCTTAAGTGTTCTTCCCAGTTACCTCTGAACTGTAGCACGCATGCTCTCAACATGTCTTCAAGAGTCTGAATGGTCCTCTCAGACTGACCATCTGTCTGCGGGTGAAACGTTGTACTAAACCTCAGCTTTGTGCCCAATGCACGATGTAGCTGATTCCAGAACCTAGATGTAAACTTAGGATCTCTGTCAGAAATAATGGAAACTGGAATTCCATGTAATCTAATTACCTCATCCACATATATCTTGGCCAGCTTCGGAACATCAAAGGTTGACTTGATAGGGAGAAAGTGAGCAGACTTAGTTAGTCTATCCACAATCACCCATATCGAGTCCGAACCTCTAGACGTCCTGGGTAATCCTATCACAAAGTCCATCGTGATGTGTTCCCATTTCCATTTAGGTATAGGAAGCGACTGTAAGGTACCAGCAGGTTTCTGATGCTCAGCCTTAACCTGCTGACACACTCCACATCTAGCCACGTACACAGCCACATCTCTTTTCATACCAGACCACCAGTACAGCCCCTTGAGGTTCCTGTACATCTTTGTGTTTCCTGGATGCATAGCATACATAGAAGCATGCACTTCTTCAAGAATTTGCTCTTTCAGCTCACTGTTCCCTGGTACACACAACCTGTCTTGAAGATACAACATACCATCGTCAGAAAACCTAAATTCTGACCTTTTACCTTCAGACATATCCTGCATAACCTGCCGCAACTCATCATCATTTTGCTACAACTCCTTAATCTAATCATAGAAAGTAGGTTTGACCTGCATCTGAGCAATCAACCCACTCTGTCCAGTCACACTCAAGTCTAAGTTCAACTTTCGCATGTCTACAAGCAAGTCTCTCTTGAAACATGCCATGGAAAATGCATTAGCTGTTGAACTCAACTTTCTACTCAAGGCATCTGCCACAACATTAGCTTTACCAGGATGGTAATCGATTGTCACCTCATAATCTTTAATCAGCTCAAGCCATCTACGCTGTCTCAGATTCAAATCCTTCTGAGTGAAGATATACTTCAGGCTCTTATGATCTGTAAACACTTGACATGTCTCACCATACAGATAGTGACGCCATGTCTTAAGAGCATGAACTATAGCAGCCAATTCCAGATCATGAGTAGGGTAATTCTCTTCATTCTTCTTAAGCTGTCTAGATGCGTAAGCCACAACTCTGCCTTCTTGCATCAGTACACAGCTCAAGCCTCTCCTGGAAGCATCGCAGAACACTGTATAACCCTTTTCTGCTTCTGGAAAAACCAACAATGGTGCTAAAGTCAACTTCCTCTTCAAGATCTGAAAACTCTTCTCGCAGTTATCAGACCAAACAAACGGTGTATTCTTCCTCGTCAAACGTGTCAAAGGTGATGCTAGAACACTGAAGTTCTGTATAAACCTTCTGTAATAACCTGCTAATCCCAAGAAACTTCTGATCTCAGTAGGAGTCTTAGGCTGTTCCCACTGAAGTACATAATCAACTTTCTTAGGGTCAACGCTAACTCCATCTCTCGAGATAACATGTCCAAGAAATGCTACCTCAGCCAACCAGAACTCACACTTGCTAAACTTAGCATACAGCTGGTGTTGCCTCAACAACTGCAACGTCATTCTCAGGTGTTGCTCATGCTGCTCATCATTTCTAGAATAGATCAGAATATCATCTATAAAGACTACAATAAACTGATCTAGGAACGGTTTGAAAATCCGATTCATCATATCCATAAAGGCTGCTGGGGCATTGGTCAGCCCAAACGACATGACCAGAAACTCATAATGCCCATACCTAGTTCTGAAAGCTGTCTTGGGAATATCAAAAGCCTTTATTCTGAGCTGATGATATCCAAATCTCAAATCTATTTTAGAGAAGATCGTTGCTCCGCGCAACTGATCAAACAGATCGTCTATTCTCGGCAAAGGGTACTTGTTCTTAATAGTGATCTTGTTCAGTTGCCTGTAATCTATACAGAGACGCATTGTACCATCCTTCTTTTTAACAAACAGCACTGGAGCACCCCACAGTGAAGAACTGGGTCTAATAAAACCCTTATCCAGCAACTCCTGCAGCTGCACCTTGAGTTCCTTCAACTCTGCAGGTGCCATTCTATAGGCTGGCAGTGCTACTGGATGACTACCTGGATATACCTGAATCTCAAAATCAATGTCTCTGACAGGAGGTAAGCCTGGTAACTCTTCTGGAAAAACATCAGAAAACTCACGAACCACAGGTACATCATAAACACTGGCGGTGCTCTTCTCTGCTCTGGTGTCAACCACATGAGCAAGGAACGCTTCACATCCTTTCTGTAACATCTTATCAGCTACAGCAGCTGATACTATGCATGTAGGCAGAACTTTCCTGTTTCCAGTGAAGACACAAGAAAATTCACCTTGTTGAAAGGTAGCTTCCTTCTTCCAACAATCGAGTTGCACTCGATATGTCTCAAGACAATCCATACCCAGGATGACTTGAAAAGTATTGACATCCAGGGGTATGAGATTAGCAGCAAAGGTATAACCTCTAAAAGATAACAAGCATCCGGGACAGAACTCAGTCAAAACTGTTGGTCCACCTAGTGGAACCCTCAACACTAACTCATCTACCATCTCTTGAGTTAACAGATTAAGTTTACCAACTAAAGAACGTCGTATGAAAGAGTGAGTAGCACCCGGATCTATCAAAACTGAGACTGGTATACTATTAAACAAAAGCATCTCTCCTGTAACAACTCGTGAAGAAATTATACCTTCCTGAGGTGTCAAAGAGAAGAAACGTGCTGAAGCTCTCCCTCTGCCACGCTGTCCTCTCTGACCACTCCTGCCACTAGGCACTCCACCACCTCTAGAACCAGAAGCCACAGAAGAACTCGGAACATCAGGGTGCTGAGGCTGGAAAGCTTGCGATGCTACTTGTCGAAGCTGAGGACATTCCCTTCTGAAATGTCCTACTTGTCCGCAGACAAAACAACCTTGAAAATCTGTACCCCAACACTGACCAGTATGTGGTCTTCCACATTTGTCACATGGTGGTATCTCTTGTCTCTGGGGACCTGTCACTGACATTGATGACCCAGAAGACTGTCCACTAGAGGCACTACCCCTTCTCTCTGGGTTGTATCTCCCTCTGCTTCTAGAAGAAGTAACATCTTCAGATCTCTGTCTGTTGAAACAGCTAAAGCCACGCCCAAGTTTAGAAAAGAAACCTCTACCTCCACCTCTATATCCACTACTGGACTGTCCTCTACTGAAATCTGTAGATCTTTTCTTAGACTCAGGCACCTTGTCAGCATTCACAGATTCCTCAACCTGTCTAGCAGCCTCAACAAACTCACCAAAGTTCTCCATGTTCCTTTTACTAATAGCAGAAACTGTATGCCGAATTTCTGGCCTTAGCCCTTCCTGAAACCTTCTGCATCTTTCTAAGTTGTCAGGAACAAGCTGCGGACAGAAGTTTGCTAATCGTGTGAAAAGTGCTTCATACTCAGTAACTGACATGTTCCCCTGCTTAATGTTCTGTAATTGCCTGGTTTTCTCATTGAGGAAGGTAGGTGGATAAAACTTAAGATGGAACTCTTCAGAGAAATCCTGCCAAGAAAGCTCTGTACCTCTCCTCTTTTCCTCCACACCATGCCACCACAACTCTGCATCGCCTGTCAGAAGATAAACGGCGTGATTAATCTTCTTCTATTATGGAAGCTCCATCAAGCGAAAGACCTTCTCTATTTGTCTCCACCACTCATCTGCCTCTGCAGGATCTGTAGTACCACTAAATTCTGTACCACCAAGCTTCTTTACAAGCTCATAAGATCGCATCAGGTCCTTACTGCTGGTAGAAGAAGAAGCTCGCCTATCAGCCTTGTAGCTCTCTTTGGTCTCCAGAAACATCCTGTACATACGGGACGCTTCATCCACATGGTCACCACCACCTGGACCCAAGTACAAAGGATCAGGGCCAACATGACTCTCGGCCTGGTCATCATGATCATGACCTCTTCCTGCCATCTGCAATGATATAATAGAATATTTCCTGTTAGAAAATTGCAGTTAGAAGGAAGACACTTAAGTCCTAATCCTATTGGTCTCTTATCGTCCCCTGACCTTGACTTAGAGTATTCATATACTCAACTTATGCTCTGATACCAAAAGATGTCACACCCCGATCTCACACTAACCACAAATCACGAGATTAGGGCGTGACTGAGGGATTATCACATAAACAACCATTGAGAACTTAAAAAAAAAACCTCGTAATGATATCCGGATTATTGCTGTAAACTAAAACATAATAAACTATTGCGGAAGCATTCCATTTAAACTGGCTAGAGAACATAAACAGAGTTTACAACATGTAACATTGTTTAACAGAAAGTAAACATAACAGTTAATTTACATCTTTTACACATTCACCATACACACTCTCTCTCACCCACACCATGTCCCAAGGATCGAGGGGAAGGACTAAGAGACCTCTAACTAGAATAACTACAAACCTTCTATAGACTAGGCGTTAGGATGAAAAGATCCTTCTGATTCCTGTTGTTGATGTTGTCCTGAAAATGTTTTGAGTAGAGGTATGAGCCTACTCGCTCAGTGAATAGCCTTTCATTTAGCTATCACTAAACAACTCATTAATTATATAAAGTTGAAATAAAGCATAAATGCAATATTAAACAGGGCAGTTCAAATGTCACATCAGTTTTACAGATAACTATCTCATTTCTACGCAACATTAGATGTCTTAAACAATTAAACAATTATAGAGAATTGGCATAGAAGTTTCTATCTCTTAACATATTAAATTTACTGCGATCCTATGTGATTCATATTTATATTTTTATTATTCCCCAATCATATGTAGTGTACTCTGCATACAAAGATCTGTAGCGAACTACTATCCCACCGTACAAGACTTAGCGACACACCCGGGAAATGCTAAGTCTAACTTCTCGTCCTGGTCTGCTACAGGACCCACAGGCTCTCTGGCCTCCTCTGCACTCACCACTAGTGCTCTGGACTCCTCCTCTAACCTGAGCACACAGGCGCAGGGAGTCAACACTGGGTTACCACCAGAATTACTCAACCGGTTGGTGTTGGATAACCCTTTACTTTATTTATTCTTTTCCCCAGTGCCACCGAAATTACTCAATCGGTTGGTGTTGGACACTGTCTATCAACCCTCGTGCCACCAGAATTACTCAACCAGTTGATGTTGGACACGAGTTTCACCCCTAAGGTGCAGAACTCTCAAAGGGGTTCTACGGTGTTAGGGCACCTAAGTCTATCATCATTATTTAAGCAGTAAATATAAAATTGTCATAACTCAATCTTAATTGCACACTGAGTATATTCAAGAACACTTCTATCCCATTCAACTTTATACATTATTCCACATCATTCTAAACTTGTCATAACAACAGACATTCATTTAGAGCTTAACATATTCAGTTACTCTAATTATACCGAAGCAATATATACAATGAATTCGAGTTCTATGGTGATAAATAAATGAAATACTACTCACCCACTTCGGTGTGTTCGTATACACCGAAAAATGTCCACAACCACGCCTAATTCTTCCCTTTACAGCAGCGTGCACGCCGTGCACCTGGGCTGCACGCCGTGCACCTTCAGTACACTTTTGTTCTACTTTTCTGCAACTTTGCACGCCGTGCAAACTGATGTGCACGCCGTGCAACTGGTCTGCACGCCGTGCAACCTGTGCAGAAACAGAAATCCCCGATATCAACTTTCTGTAACTTTGCACGCCGTGCAACCTGCGCAGAGACGGAAATTGCAGAAGTAAAAGAGGAGCTCAGGGTCGATTCGGTGGACGATTCTTACCCGAATCACTCCTATAGCTTCGGAATGACCTAGCAAGCAGTTGGCAAGAAGAAAGAACGGAGGGGAAGCACCGTTCGCTCCCTAGACCATCTCCATGGTCGGCCTCTTTGCGGCTGTAGGAGGAAGAGGAAGGTGAAGAAGAAGAAGAAGAAGAAGAAGCTGCTAAGTTCGGGCGGCTAGGAGTCAGCGTCGATGGCGAGGAGCTGGCTGCTGGGAGCTGCGATCTTCCTTCTCTCCCACTCTCAGATCCTCTCTCTCACTCACTGCCAACGAACGGTAGAAACAATGGAAACGAAATGAAATACTTCGTTTCCAGAGTCGGCTAACAGAGTTAAAAAGGGAAAACTGAAGGAAAGGATAAGGAAGGACGCCCAGGGGGCCGGATGCAAATTGCCCAAAAACTTTCCGAAATTACACATAGGTCCCTGCACACTAAAAGGCTTATATCTTTTTACTCGTAGGTCGGTTTCGCGTGATTTCTTTGGCAATGGATTAAACACAAACTTGTCCTCAACCTCAGGACAAGAAAATAAGATAAGAATACATTAACACTAGATCAAAGCTCAAAACACTATTAACAAAAGCAAGTACTCATCTCAACATAACTAGTTCAATTATGCACTAACCAAGGTACTTACTGGTAAAACGAAATGTGGGTCATAACAGTTGTTATGGCAAGTACATGTGACGTGGCATGAGAAATGCTTATATGCTCAATGAGGCATGATGAAATAACCATGAATCACAATGTGATGTGATGGGTCTTAGGACCTAGTTAAGGCTTAATGCCTAGTGGAGGTGATATCCTCTGATATGAAAATGAGGGATTGATATCCCATGATAATATGTTGGTGATAATAGCCTTGTGGCTGGTAGTGATACAATAGCCTTATGGCTGGCAGTGATACTGTGTTATGAGATGATGGGAATCAACTTGTTGAATATGCGAGGTGCAAGTTGAGGTATCTCCTTGTATCCTGAATGTACATATGATATAGGATTGGCTGTGGTCATATCCCAATAAGAGTACTGCTGCGGTCGTAGCTCAACAACATACGATACATAATTTTCTGCGATCATACCCCAATAAGAGTACGACTATAACCGCAACTCAACAACATATGATATAGGATTGGCTGCGGTCATACCCCAATAAGAGTACAACCGCGGTCGTATATCACTAGCACCGTGACTTGTACCAAGGTGGGCTAGATATGTACAGTTGGACTATATGTCGTTGATAGAAGTCTGACTTATGATGCCACTGCATGTTCACTCGTACTGACCGAGGAGGTGAGGTCATGGATTCCAACTCTTCTATTAGACCTTGTATGGTACCGATTTTGACTTATCAAGTGGTCGGTGGGATTTGGGTGGTACGAAACAATTCCTCGGGGCATGTAAAATGCATAATCATTCGTGTAGTATATTTGTATAGGATCAAAATATGGAACATTAGATGAGCCCTTGCCTGATCTTTATACAATATTGTTGACAGGAAATATACATGTTCTTTATATTCCTTTTAAATTATTAAGTTGTTGCATAATTCAATAGTAATTGCTCTTCCTATTAATGATTACTTGTTTCTCATAGTTGTAATTATATTGTTGCTTGGTTTATTTTATCTGTGATAATAATAGAGTTGGTGGAGAGTTATATCTCCCACTGAGATTTGGAATCTCACCCCGTGAGTTTCCCACACCCTTTTTAGATGGACGAGCACAAAGAGGTAGAGATCGTGCATCAGAGGTTGATCAGTAGCAGGAGGAGCTGATCAGGTTGAAAGTGTTGCTGGATGTCTTTTGCTGATAGAGTACTAGAGTCGTCCCTGTACACTCGGGTCCTTGGGAAGGTTTTGTAGACGTTTTGTGGACGTACTTTTGATATGTGGTTGGCTTGTGTGCCTTGTTGTATATAGCTGTAATGGTTACATGTATATATGTTTTGGTACATGTTCTTTGGTAACAGGCTGATGGCACACCTAGTAAGTGTTTTGAGGCATGAAAGCACCTTTATGTAGAAGTTCTTGCTGTTTGATAGTTTTATGAAAACAATTTAATTTTTTAGTGTTTTTTCCAATAATATGTTCGTTAATCTTTCTTCCGCAGTTTTGTTTTGAGTAATCTCACTTTGTGTGGGGCGGGGCATCACAAACATTCCCTAGGGTTGTGCATATACTGGTATATATAGGTGGAATGAACCACTCAATTTGGATCCAACTTCACTTTTGACCTAATCATGGTCCTTTGTTTTCTATAATTATGGTCCTCAATCGGTTTTGGTCTAAAATCAATTTGGATAGGTTAAGGATGATAGTATAAACATTTTTAGCATGTAAGAATCAAACAAAATATTTTGTTAATGCTAATATTAATGAAGCGTCACTAACAGTGGACCACACAATTATTGATTTTAAAAAGTACAACTTATAGATATCTTTTTAATATATTATTAGTTGAAAAATAAAACTAAATCTCATTAACCCATGACATGAGATCAAGTAACATAGAAATACAAATGACTAAAGCTGTATTTGACTATATCATATGAAAATGTTATATTAATACTATATTATTTAGAAACAAAAATAGTATATTTAACTATGATTACATGCTTCTCAATAAAGTCGTATGGATAGAAAATAATGAGGTTTATAGAAGTAGTCCAATGGTTTGAAGCATCCAAATACATTATTTTACTTATATTTTTCAATTTTCCACTAGAGCATTGTAAAAAAATCAAATGACTAATAAAACCGACACACTATTCTTTCATACTTTATAATATCAAAAATCTCAGTGATTTGGTCTGGTCTTAGTCCGATTCATCTTTTTATCCTCCATCGAAGACCATTCATGTATTTAGATTTTGTTATGGTCTTATTTTTGGACATAACCATCTCATGAGATCACATTTGAACTAAAAAATGAATAAGTATGATTAAAATTTAACAATATGATGAAAGTCCACTTAAATTGAAAATATAATTCCATAAAATTATGTACATCCCATATTACATGGTAGTGAACATTTTATCGGTAAGAAATAATCTTCAGATCATAATGTTAAAAAAAGATTGAAAAGGACCATCTTAGATATGAAAATACCATATGTACAAAATGATGACACTCTACATGTCATATTAATGGCAACACATGATGTGTATTGGTAAGTAATTGTTAGCATGCCACAATTGAGTCTTACCTATATTATATACGAAAGGATGAGAGGAGTTATGTGCAATTTTATTTATTTTTAAAATTATAAAGTACTCCTTTTATCCAGCCCATATTTATACATATTTGTATATAAAGAAAATTACATATTAGTTATTGTATTTTAATCAAACAATTCTATATCACACATGTTTCTGATTGTGGGAGTGGCTGGATATTATTTTGTATTTATTATTTCAATATACAATATGATATTGTGCATTAAAATAAGATTGTGAACTAACTCTTACGAGCCTCCACACCACATTACACTACATTTTCACCACTACTATGTTGATATGTGTGGACTCCAAGGTCGGAGGACATCGTGGATGTGGTCACTCTGATCATGTAGGGGACAATTCATACAATACCATTGTTGACACGAGGAAGCGACATTTTGTTGAATGTGTGGGAGAAAGGTCGATTATTTATTCATCTCTTTCTTCTCTTTTTTTATTAAACTTCTTTTCCATTCCTCTCAATATTGTGCATAGTACAACAGTATGCAATCTTTTCATCGAGTTTTGACGGTCTTCTTTTAGACACGAGAAGGTCAGATTGATTTTTTGAACGAAAAACCTCAACAAATCAACAAAATAATGCAACTGATTTAGCGTCTCCAGACAATCGAATGTTTTCAAACTCATATAATATCTAATCAGCAATCTATTGAAGCTCGTGCAACATGCGAGTTTATGCCAGGTGATTATTTTAAAGAGAGAGCACCCCGCCGCAACAAAAAAAGAGAGTAGGATTTTTCGCATTTCAGACGTGAATATTTTGGAAATCTCTTTCCAATTGTCCAAATAAAAAGTGGTTATATTTCCAGCAAATTTTGGGGCATATCTCATTAATTGCTCAATCAAAATAAGAAAAGCGCCCCTCGCGCACATTTGCCATTATACCAGGCGTTTGTTCGTATATTTTTGCCCGTGAGGACACCTCGATTTCAGCGGGACAGAGAGGGAGGGAGGCCAGCGAGGAGAGGAGGGGGAAAAGAGAAACAGACAGAGAAGAGTAAGGTTGGGGGTGGGCAGCCGTTGGCGGCGGGTTGCCCACTGGACTGCTGGTTTTGTGCCTTCTGATTGTTGCCGCTGAGCTGTGCAGTTAGGCGCAAGCGGAGGGATCGGACTCAAGATCGGAGGTGAGAGGTGAGAGGGGCATAGAACGGTGTTACAGATGGCCACGCTGCAGACATGGAGGAGGGCGTACGGTGCCATCAAGGACAGCACAAAGGTCGGCCTCGCCAACATCAACAGCGAATTTAAGGTACGGACATGTACCGTACAATCCCAATTTAGGTATTCTCCCCTCTCCGTTCCTGATCTTGACTGTCCAATGAACCGCAGGAATTGGATGTCGCCATCGTGAAGGCCACGAATCACGTTGAATGCCCTCCGAAGGAAAGGCACCTTAGAAGTATGTTATTTTCCCTTTCTCCCACTCAGTTAATCCGACCACTGCTCGTTATGTGCCAAGTGTTGGTTGTCCAGTCTATATGAGATCTGTTCTCAATTGCTGTGCGTTTAACTTGATCAGTCCTGTGGTTCCGCTTGCTTGCCGAG
Source organism: Alisma plantago-aquatica (assembly GCA_963693085.1). Taxonomy (NCBI): domain Eukaryota; kingdom Viridiplantae; phylum Streptophyta; class Magnoliopsida; order Alismatales; family Alismataceae; genus Alisma; species Alisma plantago-aquatica. The sequence continues at coordinate 331,832,569 of OY856414.1, forward strand.
TTTATAATGGAATCTCGTTTTGCGTGTTTCAGAGATCTTGGCTGCAACCTCTCTCGCCAGACCCCGAGCAGATGTGGTTTATTGCATACACGCCTTGGCGAGAAGATTGGCCAAGACTCACAATTGGACGGTACGGCTCTCTATTCCGAACTCTGCAAATCTGCTACTTTTATACAACTTTGATTTCAAATTGGCCGCTTGACTAGTCGACCATACATTCCGATTATATGCTATCTAAATTAACTGGGGATGTGCTCATTTAGTTCAATGTGTACGCCTTAAGGGGATGTAGTATCTTCCAAGGCGCTAGGCCGTGAACCTAATAATGAATTTGATCATGGGTTTATCCCTTCTGTATTTTGTAAACATAACTTATGAGTACACTTTATCCATTTCAGTTTCTCTTTTGAAATCTGCTGGTTTGGTTATCACAGGTGGCATTAAAGACACTAATAGTTATACACAGAACTCTAAGAGAAGGCGACCCTACCTTCAGGGAGGAGCTTCTCAATTTCTCTTTAAAAGGACGCATACTACAACTATCTAACTTTAAAGATGATTCAAGCCCTATAGGTTGGTTTTGTATGATCAATATTTTCTGCAATTTCTGAGTAAATTATTTTTTTATCATTTATCTTACATTTTACCCATGAATAAGAAATATGAAAAGCCTAATTATATTGTCTGCAGCTTGGGACTGTTCTGCTTGGGTTAGGACATATGCTTTGTTTTTGGAGGAAAGACTAGAATGCTTTAGGGTTTTGAAATATGATGTGGAGGCTGAGCGCCTGTCAAAGCCCGCTGAAGGCCCTGAGAAGGTCTAGTTTAACCTTGCATCTATACTTCGAAGATCCGTTAGTAAATTGCTCTCACTCTGATTTCGGATTCTCTCACTTAGGGTCATAGTAGGACCAGAACATTGAACACTGAAGACTTGTTGGACCAACTACCTGCTCTACAGCAACTCTTATATCGCCTCATTGGATGTCGGGTATGGTAAATCACACCCTTTTTAACTATTCTTTGAGTAGAGATGAAGTATATAATATTCAATGATCTATTGCGATGAATAAATCATCTTCAATAATGGTGTCATGTTTTGTTTAATACTAAAAAAGTATTGATCTGTGTTTGCAAATAAACAAAATGTGACCTTTCAAGGCTGCCATTAGACCCTGCTTCTACTGACTCCAAACTGTTAATCTGGAAGGAATTGCCAGTTGATAGCTTGTTAATTTGATTGTGACAGGTGAATGTTGACCCATAACCCATATGACATCACTCAACAGTCACATATGAGTCTATGACGTTTATTCACTCAAGTAGATATTAACTAATACACTATTTCTAAGCAATATGCTTCAAACGTTTTAAAGATTAGGGTAGCGATATCCATTGTCAGAGAATTAACCACAGAACTATCAACCATTAGGGTTAGGGGGAGGGTAAATGTACCCTCACCCACTTAATTGTAACGAGTAAGGGTAATTTCTTACTTCATCGCTTCTTTTGTTTGACTTTTACCCCCTTACCCTCTAGGTAAATGTGAAGGGTATAAGGGTAGTTAGGTAATCTTAAGTACACAAATAATTAGCCATTTATAAAATTAAAAGTATGGTTTTCCAAATTTATTGTGAAGTGGATATATAGTTCTTCAAAAAGTAATCCAAAGAAACATGTGTAGGTTGGATAGATCTAAGCCATGTTCACTCTACCACTCATTGTAGAAATATGCCACGAGAATAAACGGAAGATACAAGTTTAATTAACATCCTCAATCAAATAAATTGTCAAGTTTATGGTAACAAGCCCTATGACTGGCTATTTACAAGGGCTTGGCATAATGATTAAGCAACCTAACAAATAGGAAAAAAAATCTAACTTTGAGTATAGATAAATCCTAATTCCTAACCAATAATAATCACACCAACTAATATTATAATGAACTCTAGTTTTATCTCTACTTTGTTCTACATCAAGTATTCATGCTGCATTCATCTTCCCGATCTTTTAGAGCATTTTTAGGTTATTTTTTCATTCAATCATCACAATTTAATCTTACATGTTTTACAATCTCGTTCTCAAAGGTGTTAGCACAAGTGGTTATTTAGTTTCTGGGTCCGACCTTATTTTGTTGCTATTTTTTATTTCACTTTAGTGATGACCTGTTTTTAGACTTAGGGATCTACGCAATTCCTCTCTGCTCCTATACATAATAGATCATGTACTACTTGCAATAACAAAAGTATTAGTCTAAACACTCATTTTTCTACATGGTATCAACGCAATGATCTAAATTAACCCCAAGGCTGCTTAGTTCTCTTCTCCTCTCCATAGCCTCTACCTTCTCCCCTCTTCTATTCTACCACCAATTGGAACCAGAACATGCATCAATGCTGACACTGACACCTAAAACTGAGCACTAGCTCCGACTGTCATTGTGCCCCCTACCTGCCGGCTGTCCTTGCCTCCCCCAGTAGTTGGAGGACACAATAGCAGGCTACTAGGTCAACTATAGGAGCCAATTTGGCTGCCGTTAATTAGAGGCACAAGCAGCAAACTTGCACACTGGCCTTATCTATTAGAAAAAACAAGACTCCTGATTGTAAAAAGTATAATGGGGACAAATAGTAGTTGTTTCTCTCCTCCCCATGTGTACCCACTAACAAGCACAGGTTTGAGTGCTTGTTTTCGGATTGCAAGGCTTATGGTTGTGCATCTAGTGCTTTTCTGCATGTGCTCATTCCTACCGTGCAATATTTCTGTATGGCCTCATCTATTAGTAATTTTCTTAATTTACCTACTGTGCATAACTCTGTAGCGCAAATAGTCTTCTATCTTTTTTCTACCATGCCTATTTACTAGTCTGCTTTCTGTTTACATGCTCAGACTAGTGTAGGCCATCTTTTTTGTTATTTGAACTAACATGGCTACAAACAAGACACCCGTTGTCATCTACAATGACATACCCCAGTAAGTGGTAGCAGGAAGTGGGCGGACAAAACCTTGTGAGAATGCATAAGCGCCAAACGGGCACCTGTGTGAGCGCTTTTTGAAAATTTGGGTGCTTAATTTCCTATATAAATTTTATATAAAATTACACACATCCATGTATAAATTACCATCATGTAAGAACTTTGTACATATCCAAATCACATGATAAGTGTAAGTAAACCGGGTTATAGCACCACTATAAAACAAAGAACCAATATAAAACGGTTACATAAATTTGAGGCTGCTATATTTGTCTTAAGGAGTAAATTCCTTGAATTGTAATGTACTAATATAGTAATATACTAAATTGATAATAATATACATCAGTAGCTAGTACATGATATATAGTTCATCAACTAGTAGTCCATAGTATATCATGTATACACTGGTTCTTTACATCTAGTTATTTAAGTATAAGCAATCAAATACATACTAGTAGATAATACACACACAGAACAGTACAAGAGACACGATATGCATTACAATAGAAATACTGACATTGTTACATTAATGTTTAAGAATATTAATGTAGATAGATCATAGTTGTTGAGGCGCCTAAGGGGGGTACGCTTAGCCCCTCGCCTACCTAAAATTGGAAATGGACGTTTGGGTGAGCGCCTAACACCGCCTAGGACGGCCTGGGCGACCGCCTAGGGGCGCCTGGGGCACTCGGGGAGTTTAGACAGTTCTTTTTGCTTTTTTTTTTAAATTTCTGATAATGCCATTCTAACATATTTTGACATATGTAAGTTATTTTTAGGCTTTTTTAGCTGCTATCTCACTCTTACGTTACTAGGACGTCTGGGTGAGTGCCTAGCACCGCCTAGGACGGCCTGGGCGACCGCCTAGGGGCGCCTGGGGTGCTCGGGGAGTTTAGACAATTCTTTTTTTTTTTTTTTTAAATTTCGGATAATGCCATTTTAATATATTTTGACATATGTAAGTTATTTTTAGGCTTTTTTAGCTGGTATCTCACTCCTACATTACTATTTAGAATGTAGACCACAAAATATACGCATAAATACCTTATATATGTGATATATGTTATATCATATACATAAAAAATTATGCAAAAAATAAAAAAAATATAGCAGCACCTAGGCGTCTGCCTAGGCAGGCTAGGTGCCCAGCCAAAGCATGTCACCACATGGCCACCATGAAAACCATGAGATAGATATAAAGTATATAGTAATATACGTATTAAGTAATTAAATGTATGTTACTTGATAATATAGTATGCGATAGTAAAAATACAAGAGTAAAGTAGTATATTTTTAAATTACAGTAGTATATTTCCAAGTTACAGTAGTATATTTCAATATCATAGTAGTCTATAGCTTTATTGGAATACTATAGAATGAAATTAGTGGGCCCACGTTTGGGCCTGTATAGGCTACCTAATATTTAAGTGGGTAGAAGCAGGCGCGCCAAACAACCTTTGAGACGGCTGCTCAAGTGGGCCGAGTGGACAATAAGCAGGCGCTTAATTCACAGCCACCTAAAATCTGCCTGAAGGCCCAACTTGTGCGGCCACTCAGACAACTTTTTCAAACATTGAAACTGGCATCTATCTTAGTCATCAAACTTGATGGTAGCCTAGGCGGTCTAGGCGGCTAGGCTGTCCCTTTTCCTCAGGGGTGCTCGTGGAGCCTAGGCAGAGGCCTAGACATTTTAAGTTTTTCTTCTTTCTTTATATATATATATATTTATATATTATCCTATTTGCACTTTATGGATCAATATAGTGCCTATATATAAAAATGAGTACAATATAGGAATTCTAATGTAAGAAAACGGAAGACACATGCGAACAGTAAATAGTAATCTGAGGATCAAGAAGAAAAAAGTAGACATAAAGAGACAAGTGGGAGGCTGTGGGGGGATGACATGGGATGATTTTTTTCTTTTTTTGATCATTATGATTTTTTGTCCATTTACATATATATTTATATTAATATGAGTATGTATAAATATGTTCTCTTTATGAATCAATACAGTGCCTATGTATAAATATGCGTGCAAAATAGGAATTCTAAAATAAGAAGACGGAAGATGCAAGCTAGCAAAAATTTATAAACAGTAAATCAAAATCCGAGAATCAAGAAGAAAAAAGAAGAGAATAAAGAGATGAGTGGGAGGTTTTGTGTGGGGATGATAGGGAATGATAGGAAGAATATATATATTTATATATTATCCTATTTGCACTTTATGGATCAATATAGTGCCTATATATAAAAATGAGTACAATATAGCAATTCTAATGTAAGAAAACGGAAGACGCATGCTAACAGTAAATAGTAATCTGAGGATCAAGAAGAAAAAAGAAGACATAAAGAGACAAGTGGGAGGCTGTGGGGGGATGACATGGGATGATTTTTTTCTTTTTTTGATCATTATGATTTTTTTTCCATTTACATATATATTTATATTAATATGAGTATGTATAAATATGTTCTCTTTATGAATCAATACAGTGCCTATGTATAAATATGCGTGCAAAATAGGAATTCTAAAATAAGAAGACGGAAAATGCAAGCTAGCAAAAATTTATAAACAGAAGAAGAAAAACGAAGAGAATAAAGAGATGAGTGGGAGGTTTTGTGTGGGGATGATAGGGAATGATAGGAAGAATAGTGGGAGCAACAGTATAAGGTGGAGGATTGGAGGAAACCAGAAAAAAAATCAAAATCCAAAAATACAAGAAATAAATGAAATAAAATCGGGGTGCATGCGGTGAATAACTAAATTAGTAACAGCGGAGAAGTAGCAAATTGGTAATAGTGGGGAGCAGCAGTAACTCAGTCACATAGTAGCAATTTTGTTGCTTCATAGAGCAACAATTCAAATAAAGAAAATGAAAGAGTTGGGCATGCAGCAACATTGCAGCAATGTTGCTGCTTGGTGGAACTCTGGAGGAAAAAAGCAAGAAGAGAGACCAAAAAGGAAGTATAGATATCAGAAGAATAAGAAAAATAAAATAAAAGAGTTGGTAATAAAAGTCCCAAAATCTAGGTCCAATTAGGGCCAACAACCTAGAGCCCATTTGACTGCCCAGAACCTAGGTGCCGCCCAGACCGTCCAGGCTGCCTAGAGCCCATTTGTCTGTCTAGGCTGCCGAGGCGCCGCCTAGGTGAGCCCTTGTATAACCTTGATGGCACAATTACCTTCTGTGGATGAACACTGTCTATAGTCCTGGAGGCAAGGGAAAAACTCAAGTTCATCACCAAAGATACAACCCCGAAACCTAAAGATGATGCTACATGGGCGTATGGTAATAGCGAAGTTACCCACCAGCTCTTGGGTAGCAAGGAAGCCCACATTACAGTGAAATACATGTTCCAACTACAATGCCAAGGTGATGTCGAGGAGATGAAGCAATTGTACACGCAAAAGAAGAATGACCTTCACCTCTAATTTCATGGAGATGATCTTTGTTAAAGTGTCTATATTAGTCTATTAGTTAAATAGGCTAATTAGTTTAGTGGGCCTTTATCTTCCGGCCCGTCTAGTTTAGATTACTTGGGTCCTAAGTAATAGGGCGTCTCTCCTCTCCTATATAAAGGAGAGGCCGTCAGTCTTTGTATTCATCTAATTACAATCTATTCTATTCAATCCATCTTTTATATTTTAACATGGTATCAGAGCGGGTTCCGTCCTCTTGAGAGAACCCTAGCCGCCGCTTCCTTCTCTCTCTCTCCAAGACCGCCGACTTCTCCCTTGCAGCCGCCGCCGCTCCCCTCTCCGAAGAGGACAACCGGGCGAGCGCCCGCCTGCGGGCGGCCGCAGCCGCCATCACCATGGCTTGGCCGGCTGCCCGCTAGGCATATCCCGGCCTCCATGGTCATCATCTATTCTCTATTCTTTCATTCTTTCCATACAACACCTCCGCTGCCTATTATAGCAGTCGTCCTCTATCATCATCCGCAACAATCGCCGCCGTAGCCATCCGCCGCGGTAGCCATCCGCCGCGGTAATCTCCTTCTTCCATCTGAAAGCAGCAGCGCCTCGCCACCATCAGCAGCAGTAGCCATCAGCAGCCATCTCCACAGAGTCGTCGACCATCAGAAATTGGTTCCCATCCGCAAGGAACAGCCAACTCCACCTTCCGGAGCAGCCGCCGCCGCCGCCGCGTCGATACTATCGACATGAGTGTCGATGGTATCGACATCAGACCAGACGCAAACATCCGCCGACATCCCGTGACGCAATCCGCATCGCCGGCGTCGATACTATCGACAGGAGGTCGATGGTATCGACTTCATCACAGCGACGGAAGAGTATCTGCGTCGATACTATCGACAGAAGGTCGATACTATCGACTTTATCACAGCGACAAGGAGAGAGTCGGTCGATACCATCGACAGTCCTGTCGATGGTATCGACAGTTGATCAGCAACAAACGGCAATCCGTCGAAGGCTCCATCTCATGACGTCTTCAGATCAGCCTTCATCGCCGCTTTGGAGAGGCTCCGCCTTGGCTCCGCATGCATCCTCTTGGCATGCAATATCTCCGGAGTCACGCAGGAGACCCTTTGTCATCTCCTATGGTGCGACAAATGCTACATCAGCCGAACGTCATATCCAGCAATCATCCGCAAGCTGCTGCTCCTCCACTTCATCATCGTCCCGGCGATCTTCATCTTCCATTTGCTGCTATCTGCATCATCATGCTACTGATGTCCCTACGCCATCACCTGCTGTTTTTTCATCATCATCACTTCATCATCATCACTCCATCGTCACCTCCCATCTATGTCTACTCCCATATTCATTATGTCCTCTATTGCTATTCGGATCCTTAATCGGTTCTATCTTTTGCTAATCGGATCCTATTTAGAGCCTAATCGGATTTTCGCGGGGGCTCCGCCCCCGCACCCCCGGATTTGTTGCCCTAACGGGCCAACAAACCCCCTTTTCGGGTCGGGACTAGATCCATTTATTTTTCTATCCGGATCTCATGTTGACCCATTTAGTATACTCTCTTTGGCTATCGGTTTCATTCTCCACATATTGCCCATCTCCATTTCATATATTTTTCTCTTTTCAGCCTTTCCCACCCACCCATATTATGTGTGTATCCCTTTTCCACATTACGGGGGGGTCATATGTCCAGTTCTCCACACCAAACACTCACTCTTGTCGTATTTGGTGTGCGGGGGGGATAGAGAGGAAAGGGAGAGATGAGAAGAGCGAGCATGCGAGCATATGAGAGAGAGAGTATGAGATGAGATGATGATATATGTATTCAGATTATATATATTCCAGGCTATCTTCATGGAGCTTCACATCATTCAGCACACCAGTTCTCTACTTGAGCCAGCAGTGAAGATCCAGCGTCGACACCGTATCCGCGTTCGTACCGCGTTATGTACGTCAGGTGTTGATGGTGTATTCCTTCATCTGCATTCACATGAGACAGATGGGTGCTTCTTCAGAAGCTCAGAGTTTTATCTTCACCGAGCTGCTTCATCACGTCTTCTCCGAGCCGTATCTGCTGTATCGACATCGCCTGTAGCTGATCCTCTTGGGACTTTCCTTGATGGATGATCTCCTTTCCCGTCAAGCCCCCCAAGTTTCATGGTTCCTGCATCGTATCAAGCAGCAGATCGTCCGTCCGCGTTCGTGCCGCGTTAAGCACGTATTCCAGTGGCGACTTGTTGTAGTATCAGGACCATTCTTCAGCCTACAGAGTATCTTCAGATGTCTTCATTTTAGATGCACTTCAAGGAAGACCTTCTTCAAAGCTCGAGTATCTTCAGCCTGCAGAGTCATCATCACTATTGATTCAGGGGGAGTATTGATTAGGGGGGAGTATTGATTAGGGGGGAGTAACATATTTTGTATGGGAGTGATATTTATCTTCATCTTTTATTTATCATTTCTTTTTATCGAGTCCTGTAACTCTCCAAGCTTGGACATGTGTTTCACCCATGCTCCAGCTTGAGGGGGAGTGTTAAAGTGTCTATATTAGTCTATTAGTTAAATAGGCTAATTAGTTTAGTGGGCCTTTATCTTCCGGCCCGTCTAGTTTAGATTACTTGGGTCCTAAGTAATAGGGCGTCTCTCCTCTCCTATATAAAGGAGAGGCCGTCAGTCTTTGTATTCATCTAATTACAATCTATTCTATTCAATCCATCTTTTATATTTTAACAATCTTCTTCGAGCATCAAGTTGATCGAACCCTCGAAGCATACTACGACGCCATGAAGGCAGAGTAAACAAGCTGAACTTCTTTCCTACAATAATGGTTGACGTCACCAAGGGGCACGACTCCATATTGTCTGAGAAGTTTCTAAATGGTCTTAACCCTGCTATGTTGCCATCCAATAAATATTGTTGGAAATTGACCAACTACCTTCCCTTGTTGAGGCGTATGCGAGACCGTCTTTCTCTAACATGTCGCTAAACCACATCACTCATATCGGTCCATGAGACGATCTGACGGTTGTCGTCACTACAACATGAGATCGTGAATGTGGAAGGGAGCAACACCCCAAGTGTAGTTACTGCCACAAGTTTGGCACGGTTACCGTCCACGCTATGGCCACTTAGTTCATAGTTGCTATTTTTAAATAGAGAATAGGCCCAAGTAACGCTTTGCTGGTTTTAATTTACAACATGCAACAATTGCCAGTCAATTGTATGGCTCCCTTGAGTACTAAGGCTCCTATTGGTTTGGTGTAAGTTACAAGTTCTGTGGAACTCATTTTTTGGGTACTCTAGTTTCAGTTTCCAGAATTTGAGTTCCATTCACTTCCATATGATTGGTTTGTTGTAAGTGTAAGTATGGAAATCATTAAAAATATTGCTAATTTTACCGTGTAATATAAATAAGGACGGCAAAGACAAAAAAATCATATCTGTGAAAAAAAATTATATCCGTGAAAAAATCATAATAACCTCAACAAGTGGTTATGGTGCAGATGTTTCTCCTTTAAAAAATATTTTATTATGGTACAATTATAATCTTAATAAAAATATTGTGATTCTCACAATATTTTTATTTCACTTTGTATGTACAAAGTATTGTAATAATTTCCACATTTCATGTACTTGTAAATATAAGTTTTGGTTTATCATTGTTTAACGCAATGTAGAATATTATTGTTGAGAATAAGATTATATTGAATTGAATGCAATGGGATGTATACAAGACTGGACGACCTCTCCTTTATATAGAAGAGGGGAGACGCCCTAAGACTTAGGATGCAAGTAATCTAAACGAGCTGAAATACAAAAGCCCACTAACTAATTAACCTATTAACTAAATAGGCTAATATAGACTCTCCCCTTAAGATGGAGCATGTGTGAAACACATGTCCAAAGTGTAGAGGTTACAAGACTCGATAAAACGGTAAAAGAAATGATAAATGAAAGATAAAAGATAAATATCACTCGCCATACAAAAATTGATACTCCCCCTGAACCATGTGGTGACAATGCCTCTCTTCTTTGAAATTGTATTCTGCGGGCTGGAGATCCTCGGTTTGAAGAAGGTCTTTGGAGTGCATCTGGAATGAAGAACATCTGAAGAATGGAACCTGATACTATAGCAGTAGTTCACCACTTGGAGCAGACGATCCTCAACACCATCACTACGTCATCTTCATTGGATTACGTACTTAACGCGGCACGAACGCGGATGCCCAATGTCGATGTAGCAGTAGCGGAATCTTCGAATTGTCTGAGAAGACGTGCATAACGTGGCACGAACACGAACGGACGATATGCTGGTGATACGATGCAGACACCATAACTCCGTCGCATGAACCTTGGAGGCTTGACAGGAAAGGAGATATCATCCATCAAGGAAAGTCCCAAGTAGATCAGTAACAGGTGATGTCGAAATAGCAGATGCGGCTTGGAAAAGACATGATGAAGCAGCTCAATGAAGATAAACTAGATGAATCAACCTTGCAGAAGTAGATTGGCAGACTTGCTGAGCTTCTGAAAATCTGAAGAAGCACTCTCTGTCTCATGTGAATGCAGCTGAAGTACACTATCAACACCTGACGTATATAACGCGATACGAACGCAGATAGTTCGGTGTTGACGCTGAATGATCATTCATTGTTGTCTGGAAGTAGAGAACGGATGTGCTGAACAATGCGAAGCTCCATGAACATAATAGCCTGGAACATATATAGCCTGAATACATATATCATCTCTTCTCATACTCTCTCTCATACATATTCTCTCTCACACACACTCTCTCTCTTCTCATCTCTTCCTCTCCTCTCTATCCCCCCCCCACACCAAATACGACAAGAGTGAGTGTTTGGTGTGGATAAATGGATATATGACCCCCGCACGTGGAAAAGAGATACACACATGATGGGTGGGTGGGAAAGGAATTGGTGGATTTGAGAGAATTTTGTGTATATGGAGATGTGTAATATGTGGAGAATGAAACCGATAACCGGAGATAATATGCTGAATGGGTCAATGTAAGATCCGGATAGAAAAATTAAATGGATCTAGTCCCGACCCGAAAAGGGATTTGTTTGCCTGTTAGGGCAGATCCGATTAAGGATCCGAATATCAACAAACATCTGGTATATGGGGGCAGTAATAGGGCTGTTTGGTAGCGGTGGAGAGTGATGGGCGACCGTGTTTCAGCCAAGGATAGGAGAAAACGTTGGGACAACAACGACGAGCAGCGACCAGGGGCATAGATGACGGCGGCGACTAAATGGTATGATCGGCGGCTGGGGATATGGTTGTTGGATGATATGACAACAACACAGCAGCAGGACAAATGACGATCATTGTGTCGCTCGGCTGATGTAGCACTTGGCCGCAACGAAAGACATGATATTGGTCTCCTGCACGACTCCGGAGATATTGCATGCCATGAGGCTGCATGCAGAGTCAAGTGCGGAGCCTCTCCTTATGAGACGACGAAGGCTGGAGCTGAGGACATCAGGGCGATGCAACGGTAGATGGCAGCTGAATAATGCGAGTGCGATGGCGTCGACGGATGCTGATGGTGGCTGCTTCTGGGCGACGTGGCGACGACGATGGTTGCTCCTACTTTTGTGGTCGGCCGCAACACTCTTACTGGTCGCCGTCAGCTTGCTGGATGGATTCAGTAGCGGATGGAGATCTTTGCTGGGCGCTGCTTGCTGTTGGCCGACTGATGTCTTGGCCGACTGTGACTGCGGCTACGATTAGTAATCGGTAACAGCTTGACGATGGCTGTTGATTGCACCAGGACGGAGATAGCCGGCATACAAAAAGAAAAATTAAATCTTTAAGAAAGAGAAGGAGAAGCCATGGAGGCCAAGAGATGCCTGGCGTGCAGTCGGCCTAAGCCATGGCAACGACGGCGGCCGCCCACAGGCGGGGGTTCTTTCCCTCGGTTGCTCTCTGGAAAAGACGAGCGGCGGCGACTAGGGCTGCGTGCACGCCTTTAAGGAGAGGGAGGAGGGGCGTCGGCTAGGTTCCCTCAGGAGCGAACACGCTCTGTTCACGCCGCACACTGTTCACCGCAGGAGTTACTGTTCACACCGTCGTTACTGTTCACGTTGCCGTTAATGTTCACCGCTGTGATACCATGTTGAGAATAAGATTATAATGAATTGAATGCAGTGGGATGGATACAAGACTGGACGCCCTCTCCTTTATATAGGAGAGGGGAGACTCCCTAAGACTTAGGACACAAGTAATCTAAACGAGCTGAAATACAAAAGCCCACTAACTAATTAACCTATTAACTAAATAGGCTAATATAGGCTCTAACAATTACTTTTTACATTATTTTTATAGGGAATTTTTACTATACTATTCATGCATGGTTATAGTTAATTATCATTTTTCATATTACATTGTTTAAACATGAAGAATAAAAATATATTAGGTAAATCACATTTTTTCACATGGTGTGGTGTGTTTCTCATGATGGTTGTATTTTTTATTTTGTAAATAGCACCAATAATGTTGGTTATAGTGTAAAATATTTTACATAGTGCGATTATAATGTATGATATTTTGTCATATTATGTTATGATTTTAGCAACAAACTATATCCACTGCTAATATTTTTAATCATAAATATTTACATGTGTCATTTATGACGAATGAAGAATATAATTGTATAAGAAATGTTGTTAGTTGTCCCGAAACTCGTTTTCCGCTCTTTTTAAGAGGGAACTCATGAACTGTGTTTTGTATGTAAGTCTGTAACTCATCGGAAGTCACGAAACTCAAGTTCCAACACTTACTTTAAACCAATCATAAAAAACTGCTTAAGGAACTCCAGTTCATAAGTTTTCCGGACCAGTTACGACAAACCAATCGGAGCCCTAAGGGACAAGTACAATATCCATGTCAATTATATAGATGGTGCCCTTGGGTAGATGTCCAGTAAAAAATACACCAGTTAGTTATATATCTACATATCTCAATTTATGTCCTCAATTAGATTTCTAAATGACTAGTACGATTCTCTGTTTCTCGGTATCTTTTGCTTTCATGTCATAATTTTTACAAAACGTAGAACATGCCTTGATGAGATTGAAATAACTGGTCCCGCCATGTGTGTTATAAGAGGAAATGGGCTGGGCATATTACATTTTCGCCAAGGTCCATCTCTTCATTCTGTATATTATTATATAGGCTTGTCTAGTGGTATATGGAGTCATTTCTACGTAATTTTCTTAACTGTATTGTTATATTTTCTTGTCCATTGACAAACTTGATAGCTAATACTTCATTTCTGAAAAAAATGTGCGCTAAGCTATATGAACTGCCTAGGTGACAGTATTGCTGTTTTTCACCTAAACTGCTATGTTTGAGTTATAAAACTGGTCTGTCATCTATTTACTCTGACAATCATTTTTTCTACTCACCGGCAAGTAGCGAAAGTGATAAACTGAGCGTCCATGGGTCTTCTTTTTCATTCATTTACAGGAACATCTGTTTTCTGCTTCATTAAGCTTTTACATTTCAGTATGATAACTTCCATGCCCCTGATGTATTTCAGCCTGAAGGAGCTGCTGCTAGCAATTATGTCATCCAGTATGCTCTCGCATTGGTAAGCTGTTTTGTTTGATTCTCCACTTTTTGAATAAGTTTTACTTACCATATATATCTTCCATGGTTCTGTATGCTGAACGCTTTATACATGTACTTCTTAGACCTCCAAAACTTTGTGAATTTTGGTTATGTAAACTTGTTAATTGCATATGAAATATCAAACTGATAAAAAATAATTCTGAGAAGGTATTCAATTAGTTACAAAAGTATCCTGAAATCCTGTTTTGGTCCAATCTTCGTACCAGGAAACTGATAGTGCTACTTTGCACCACTGCAAGTGCTTGTGATCATGCAGCAATCAAGGTCGTCCCACATGGGTCAAGTAGGCTGTCAGATCACGCGATTTCAACTACATAGGCCATTCAAATCAGATGAAGATGGATATCGAGAGTAGATTAAAACCCTAACAAAAGGACTCTGCTAAGATTTAATGCTTAACCAAGGGAGTGTCCGAGTGTTTGAGCACTTTAATGTAATATTGAGGGGGAGAAAAATTCTGTATGGGCTTGGTTTATCTTTTTTGTTTTGTTTCTTTGTTTTCTAGTTTGACTCTGTTTGCAAGCTAATTTAGCATTCTCCCAACTTCAGCTTGAGGGGAAATGTTGAGAGTTATTTAGTTAATGTTTTATTATTAGTTTGTAATATGGGCCTAAGTGTTCTGGCCCATTAGGGTTGGTCTTATGTCTGTATGCTTCCCTGTTTCCTATATATAGGAGCAGGGTTTCTCTTATCTAATACAATTATAGCCGTCTTTTACTTTCTAACATGGTATCAGAGCAACCGTCCTAGGGATCAAAACCCTACGTGAGAGAGAGAAAGAAAGGAGGAGCGTCCCCTTGCGGGCGTCCGCCGCCCTTGGCGGAGCTGGCTGCCCGCAGGGAATTTCTTCCTAGTTCCTTGCCTTTTGCCTCCTTTTACGCCTCCTTCTACTTTCTTACTACTGGCCGCCGACCCTTATTGCTCCCTCCTGTGCTCGCAGCTGCTGCCATCGTCAACATCCACCGCTGCCTTCTGTTGCCCTGCGTCCTACGCCCTTGCGGTTCCCGCACTGCCAAACTACTACTGCCTGACGGCCTCTGCTGCCCTTGGCCGCCGAACTCTATGCCTGCTCAAGGCCATGCCTTGCTGCTGCCGCCGGCTACTGGACCTGCTGCGCCCCGCCGCCCATGCTACTCTGCCGTCCTGCTGTTCCATGTGCTCCCGCCAATCACCCACTATTGCTGCGCCAAGCTGACGTGCGGCCCGCCGGTCCTGTTGCTACTGCCCAACCGCCACCAGCCACCCTCTGCCGCCGTGGAGCCTTTGCTGCTATCAGCCTGAACGCCGTTACCCACCCAACTGCGGCTGCCCACTGCTACCAAACAACCCATTTTTTTTATATCCCTCAATATTTTCTAATGCCCCCTCCCATATACACTCTAATTTTTGTGCTAATCGGATCCATTTTTTACCTTATCGGGTTTTTTCGCGGGGCTCCGCCCCCGCTCCCCCGGATTTGTCGCCCTGACGGGCCAAACAAATCCCCTTTCGGGTCGAAGAAAGATCCATTTATTTTTCTAATCGGATTTGCCTATTCAGGTCATTTTGCACCTTGACTCGCATATTGGTTACTGCCTACGCTAAACCTTGCCTCTACCATTGTTTTTGACTCTCCACGCCAACCGCTCCTTTACTCTTTTCGTGCTTGGCGTGAGGGGGAGAATAGAGGAGAAAGAGTAGAGGGAAGAGATGAGATGGAGGAGAGATGAAGAGAAGAAGAATTTTATTCTACTGTTCTATTGGACTTGATGCCACATTTACTGCTGATATATGGATTCTTCTGCTGCAATTTAGTGCTTTCTGCTGCTATTATTGTTTATTCATCATCTACCTCAATTGTTGCTATGAAGTTACATACTTGGACGTCATTGATACTACTTGTGCTATGATTAGCACATTCTGTTTTGCTGCTTTGTGCTTTTGCACTTTCAGCTGTCCGTGCTTTATTTGCTTGTTGACTTTCTACTGTGGACCAACACTCTCTGGACTCTGTGGACCAGCACTCTCTGGACTTTGACGTCTGCTATTGTGATGGATATTGTGTAAAGAGGGAAGATGATGAAGACATTTGTTGCTGACTTTACATGGAGCTTCGTGTACTGGAGTTATTTATTTGCTTGCTACTTTGTCTACCAGTCTTCTATCTACGTCGTCGACTTTTGCTGCTGTGCGCCAACACTCTTTGGCATGTCCGTGTTTTTGATACGTTGACCCGTCCGTACTTTATTTGTACGTTGACTACTACTGTTACTGCGATCCAACATTCTCTGGCTACTACGAGACAACTTTGATGAAGACCTTGGTGGTTGGTGCCTATCAACTATTCTATTTTTTGCTCCAGATGATTGTGATGCTGCTTATTTCTGCTCCAGATGATCGAGAAGCTTCTGCGACCTACCTACCTGCTTGGAGTATCTATTTGAGGGGGAGTGTCTGAGTGTTTGAGTGCTTTAATGTAGTATTGAGGGGGAGAAAAATTCTGTATGGGCTTGGTTTATCTTTTTTGTTTTGTTTCTTTGTTTTCTAGTTTGACTCTCTGTTTGCAAGCTAATTTGGGATTCTCCCAACTTCAGCTTGAGGGGGAGTGTTGAGAGTTATTTAGTTAATGTTTTATTATTAGTTTGTAATATGGGCCTAAGTGTTTTGGCCCATTAGGGTTGGTCTTATGTCTGTACGCTTCCCTGTTTCCTATATATAGGAGCACGGTTTCTCTTATCTAATACAATGCATAGCCGTCTTTTACTTTCTAAACCAATATAGATTAGACAAGATTGAATTGCTACATAGTTTATGTGGAGAATAAGGATTATATTGAGATGATTAAAACAATTACAAGACCTCTCTTTATATAGGATAAGAGATGACTAATTACAGATATAAGTAATATTTGGTAAATCTAAAGAGGAGAAAATAACATATAACACAAAACATAATAAGACATAACACAAAGCACTAAATATGTTACCACTCCCCCTTCAACCTGGAGCTTAGGTGTCTCACATGCTCAGCTTGTCCACCATGGCAATAATTCTTGTTTTCAGAAGTGGCTTTGTGAAGATGACAACAAGCTGATCCTCAGTCCTGATGTAGGGAGAAAGATGCTTATGGATAAATTTGACTCCCTTATAAAGTGACTAATCACGTCGATGTATTAAGTGCGCTCATGAAATGTAAAATTTCTTGCAATGAAGATAGATGCTTTATGGTCACAGCATTGAAATAGGTTCAGAATAACAAATGTTAGATTCTTTCAGAAGACCTTGAACCCACATTAATTCACAAGTTGTATGAGCCATGGCTCTATACTCTACCCCATCGCTTGACCGTGCAACAACAATTTGCTTTTACTGCACCAGGTAACCTGATTTCCCATTATAAAAGCCGCAATAGCCAGAGGTAGATTTTTGATCACTTTGCTCATGGAACAAACTTTTGATCGAAATTGCGAAACACACAAATGTAGGGAATGGGACGTAATTTTGTGAAAATTTCGACCCTAGGTGTGAAATTTTGACAAAAATGGTGAAATTTTGCAGCAAAAAGCTCAGTTTGGGCTGTAATTTCGCGAAATGGTACTGAAACACAATTAAATTTTGAGAAATTTGTTCCAAAAGCTGATAATACTACATCTTGGGTATTTTGGCAATTTTTTTTTCAATCTCTTGCTTCTAAAGGCTATCTTTTTTAATTCTAAGGTATGTTTCCCCTCTCCCTATACCATTTATACATTACCTTCATCAATTTCTAGACTCTTCTATAGAGATATGGGGATATACTCTGAAAATAACAAAGTTCTTTCTTGGATCTATGTATAAGTGTCCCATGTCCTGAGTAGACAAAGTAGTCTACTCCATAGGTCCGAGTATATCCTTTGGCGACTATGCGAGCTTTTTATCATTCAAATGTACCATTTGGTTGGTACTTAACAATGACCCAACAACATCCCATTGGAGAGTAATGAGCACGAGTATCAACCAGATCCCATGTATATTGATAAGTAAGGGTGCGCATTTCAACTTCCTTCGCTTGGCGCCATGTCGGATGTTGTAGAGCTTGAGCTGCAGTTTTAGGAACAAAGACCGCAAAAACGACATAAGTGGAGGACAAAGCTCGTGCCAAGGTAGAAGGCAAAATAAAAATTGTTTATAGGATGTAAACAAATTCCTTTCTACAAACCAATCGCGAAATCCAAGTCAGAAGTTACCTCAGGTGTATTTTGGTTTGTCTATGAAAGGAGAGGATTGGACGATGGAGGGGCCATGGAGGAAGTTGCGGATTTGCTACAATGCTAATACACCTTTAGGGGCTGAGGTTGAATTGTAGAATTGTCATGTGATTCAGCCTCAATAAAAAGAAATGGAGGGGTTTCGACCAATAAACCAGTGATGTTTCAGAGAATAAGGCTTGTTTTCAAAGAAGACCACATTCACACACAAACAATTGTTTAATAGTAGGGTCATAATAGTGCAATCTTTTAAAGTTCTGGACTATCCTAAGAGGATACATTTAGTAGAGCAGGTGTCGAGCTTTGTTAATCCAGGATGAAGGTTTTAAACAAAGAAGGTACTATCAAAAATTTTGAGAGGAACAAAGAAGAGTGGTGCCTCTGGATACAAAATACCGCAAGGTACTTGGTTGTTCACCACAGATTAAGGCACTCGGTTTATCAGAAAGCAAGCAATAGATTAGGTTCAGGCCAAAAAATTTTAGGTACATGATAATGAAGCATAATTGTCTGGGCTACTTTCAGAAGGTAACACATGATTTTTTCACTTAACACTGTAGAATGGGAAATGTTTATTTGATGTGTAAAACAAAATACAATGGACTCTCTTTTATAGGATAAGAGAGTAAGCACTAGATAGAGCTAGGTAATATGGGATAAAAGAAAAAGGCTAAAGACAATACAAGTCTAAAGCCCGTAACAAAAGAAATAACATAACATAACGCAATAAAACACATATACTAATACTCCCCCTCAAGCTGGAGCATAGATATCCATCATGCCTAGCTTGTCCACCATGGTAATGAATCTGGCCTTCAGAAGAAGTTTTGTGAAGATGTTGCCAACTTGATCAGAATTGTGAGTATATGGAGCATAAATATTGCCAGACAACACCTCTCTGACAAAATGGCAATCCACCTCAATAGGTTTAGTCTACTCATGAAATGCTGGATTGCTGGCAATGAATATAGCAATCTTATTGTCACAATTCATAGGAATAAGATTTGGGTCAAATATCAAACTCTTTTAGAAGACTGCAGACCCATAACAGTTCACAAGTAGTATGAGCCAAAGCTCCATACTCGGCTTCAACACCTAGAGCGGGCGACAACAATTTGTTTCTTGCTGTGCCAGGTAACAAGATTACCTCCCACAAAGGTACAATAACCAGAATTAGATTTACGGTCTATCCTGCTGCCTGCATAATCTGAATCAGAACACCCTGTGATTATACAATGCCCATGATTTTTGTAGAATAAGACTTTTCTTGGGGAGTTTTTTAGATATTTCAAAAATTGACACATCATCTCAATGGTATCTACTGACTTACCCTACCCACGAAGTTATATCAACCCTTATCACTGTCAGATATATAAGTTTACCAACCAATCAACGATATTGTTGGTTGTCTGGGTATGGAGAAGTATCATCATCCCAGTTGGTATTAGGATCCAGGGGAGTAGTAGCGGGTTTTGCTCCAAGCATTCCAATTTTGGACAGAAGATCCTTAACATATTTCCTCTGAGATAAGCAAATACCTGAGGAAGAGCGAGAGACTTCGATATCCAGAAAATATTGTAATTTTCCTAGATCTTTAGTGACAGTGTTTTTCCAAATGCTCTTTAGTAGCCTAGATGCCAGATCACTCCCAGATAAAATTATATCATCAACATACACAATCAGATTTATAAGGCCAAATGAAGTTTTCTTAATGAACATCGAGTGATTAGAATGAGAGCTCTGGAAATTGAATTTATGAAGAATACTAATTTTGTCAAACCAGGCACGGGGACTGTTTCAGTCCATAGATCACTTTGCGCAACCTGCACACTTTGGAGGACTCCCCCTGAGCAACAAATCCAGATGGTTGCTCCATTTATACCTCCTCACGCAGATTACCATATAAAAAGGCGTTTTAACATCAAATTGAAACAGAGGCCAATCACAATTTACAACCACAAATATAAGAACACAAACAGAATTCAGACGTGCAACAGGAGAGAAAGTAATCCACTCCATATATTTGAGTGTAGCCTTTGACAACAAGGTGAGCTTCAATCGTTCAATTGTGCCATCTGGTTGATACTTTACAGTAAAGACCCAACGACAACCGACAGGCGAGCAATCAGCAGGGGCATCGATCAAGTCCCATGTATGTCGATCAGTAAGAGCTTGCATTTCAGTCTCCATAGCCTGGTGCCACGCGTGATTCTGTAAAGCCTGAGCAACATTCTTAGGAATAGATACAACAGATGAAGCAGAGGTAAAATTTGTAAAATTCATGCCCATGTTAACAGTTGAACAAAAAATTGGCAATAGGATGTTGAGTGCAAGACATGGTCCCTTTTCTTAGACTAATAGGAACATCTAAATCAAAAAATACCTAAGGCGAAGGTGGATTCGCCGACGAGGATTGAGGAATTGGAGATGGAGAGCCCATGGAGGGAGTTGTAGTTCTCGGGCGTCATTGTTACACTTTTATGCAACGTTTGGCAACACGATTGCATTCATCGCCGGTGGCCCATCACAGATGCCTCATCGCAATAATTTCTCACGATGAGAAATGAGCGGCCGGTAGAGTTTGCCGACCGCTATAGACAGAAAAGACAATGTAAAATGAGAGTGGTGGGCAACTGTGTATTTGGCAACGCGATTGGTAGCGATTGACCCGCTGCCCGTGATTGTCCGTCGCTGCCCGAGCAATCGCCACCGCTTTGCCAAACGTAGCATTAGAGGCGGGGATGGTGCAACATCCAGAGGAGGCTGGTCAATGTCTAACCAACACAGGCAGAGGTGTCTCAATTAACAGATCATATGTCAGTGTAGAACCTGCTGTAGAGTAGTATGACATATGTTCAAAGAAGACCACATCAACACTAACAAACCATTTCTTCGCAGAGGGATCATAGCAATTGTATCTTTTCTGGGTCCTAGAGTAACTCAAGAACACACATTTGGTAGACCGTGGGTTGAGCTTACTCAAACTAGGACACAAGTTTTCAACAAAGCAAGGGTTCCAAAAATCTGAGGTGGCACACTAAAAAGTCGGGCATTGGAGTATAGTATTTGATAAGGTATCTGATTGCCAAGGACAGAGGAGGGCATGCGATTAATATGGTAACATGCAGTCAAGATAGGTTCAGGCCAAAAAGTTTGGGGTACATTATAATGAAAAAGAAGGGTGCAAACAACTTCCAGGAGATGCCGATTTTTGCACTCCGCAACCCCGTTTTGTTGCGGTGGGTCTGAACATGAAATTTGATGAATAGTACCCAACTTGCGGCAAAACTGGCTAACAGACGATTGCACAAATTCTAGAGCATTATTAGTGTGAAAAACTTTGATAGGTTTGCCAAATTGGGTACGAATCTCAGCAAAAAAGGAGGTGATAGTGCCTAGCATGTGGGATCGATCTTATAATAAAAACAACCATGTTCTAGAAAAGTCATCAATAAAGCTCATAAAGTACCGAAAGCCAGAAATACTAGGAACATAATAGGGACCCCAAACATCATCATGCACAATATCAAAAGGTTGTTTGGACCCAATACAATTTTTCGTAGAAAAAGTAGCATGAGTTTGTTTGCCCAATTGGCAAGTTACACAATGAAAAACTAAATCTGAAATAGCATGAATTAAATGCTTCAATTTGGCAGCAGATGGATGCCCCATTATATAATGCCACCTATCACAGACGCAGTCAGCAAAACAGTTGTCTTAGGCTGGTCCAAGTAGTATAGCCCGTATGATCCCTCATTGCCCGAACCAATCCTCATCCTCGTGCGCAGATCCTGAAAAAGAACACCGTTCAAGTCGAAGGTAATAGAGCACCGCAAGCTCTTCACAGTTCTACTAACAGATAACAGATTCAAAGGAAATGTTGGAACATAAAGGGCTGCATGAAATAATAATTTGCCAGGAGTGCAGATATTCCCGATGCCAAAAACAGGTGTCTGTGAACCATCAAAAAGTGTAATAGGTGGAACAGAAGAAGTTTTATGAAGTTTAGAAAATAAAGTAGAATTGCCAGATATATGAGAGAGCGCCAGAATCAATCACCCATTTATTTTTACCATAAGGTGCAAAGGAAGCAAGTAGAGCAGAACCTCCATCAATAGAGGCATCAACAATGGAGGGTGCGAGATGAGCCTGAAGCAACTTTTTGAACTCGGAGCGAATTCACTCCGTAGAGGGCTGAGATGAAGAGGATAGTGCAAAATCATGTTGATTAGTAGTGACCTGGTTTGCCCATGTAGGCTTACCATGCTTGATCCAACAACTGTCCTCAGTATGGTTGGTGCGTTTACAGAAGTTAGAATAGTGTTGTTCAGAAGAATTGGGACCAAACAAAGAAGAACCACGTCCATGTCCAGCATTAGAGTGTCCTCGGCCACAACCTCGACAACGGAAGGAGTCTCCTGAGCGAACGACTAGAGCGACATCAGAGTGCTTGGGTGACAAAGGAGAGACTGACCGGAGTCGTTGAACCCATTTAAGGAAATCACGCAAAGTAGGCAATAGGTCGCTGGGCAAAATCTGATCGACCACTCCAGAGAATGAGTGGGGTAAGCTTGCAAGAAATTGTTCCAGTTGAAGTTCATTGCGCTTCAATGATATCAGCAGAGAGGGGGTGATAAACCTCAAATTCGTCTCAAAGAGCACAACATTGATTACAATAGTCTTCCATAGAGTCAGTAGTAGAATACTCCTTAGCCAGTTGTTTGAAAATTCAAACACTTTCTTTGGGTTTTGTTGATGAGAATAAAAATGTGAGAGCTGGTTCCACATGGCTTTGGCAGTCCACAAGCGAAGAAGGGACTGACTGATTTTAGGCTCAACACTGTTGACCATCCATGTCATAACACCGGAGTCCTCCTTTGTCCACAGATCATAGGCTTGTTTAGTCTTATCATCGACGTTCTCGGCAGGAATGGCTGGTACTCAACGGTGAGATGTGAGTACCGACCTTGAGCTTTGACATAGAGCTCAAAGGATGCACACCGGGTATGATAGTTGGAGCCATCCAACTTAACAGTAGTAACATAGAGCTTGCGAACTGACTCAACAGAAGCCATTAGATGAAAATGTCGGATGGTAGATCCGTCAACTGGATGTAGGAAAGAAGAGGACCCAACTTCAGGGCAGTAGTAGTTGACAATAGATAACAGTAGTCAGCAGGCAACATCAAAATTAATAACCCAAGTCATGAGCAATAGAAGTCTCAGATCAATAGATTCGAAGAAACCCACAACGGGGCAGAAGGCAACAACACCAGATCTGAAGCATTAGATCTGAGAAACCTCTAAAGGGGCAGTAGAGATCACAAAAAAAAGCCTACGCCGCCATGGAGAGAAAGTTACTCCACCATGAGGCGTGTGAGACACAAAGCAGTTTTGGGAAGCGTAGGGTTGCACAATGTGTGCACCCTCATATATATAACACTGAAACATTTACAGAGAGGTCCACATATAATATGGAAATAACAAAACAACTAACAGAATATATAAAACAGGAATATATGTTAACACTCCCCCTCAAGTTGGAGCATAGATATCAATCATGCCCAACTTGTCCGTCAGTGTGCAGAATTGCTTCTTCGCCAGCAGCTTGGTGAAGATGTCAGCAACTTGGTCTTCAGAACGAGTGAAGGGAGTGCAGATCTTGCCAGTAAGAATAGATTCCTGAATAAAATGACAATCTACTTCAATGTGTTTAGTGCGCTCATGATAAACTGGATTATTCGCAATGAAGATAGCATCTTTATTATCACAGTGCATAGGTATAGCAGAAGAAGAGTCAACCCCGAACTCTTTTAACAGAGAGCGCACCCACAACAATTCACAGGCAGTATGGGCCATGGCCCTATATTCAGCTTCGGCACTGGACCTGGCCACAACATTTTGTTTTTTACTCCTCCAGGTAACAAGATTACCTCCAACATACGTACAATACCCAAAAGTAGATTTTCTGTCAACTCTGCTGCCTGCATAATCAGAATCAGAGTACCCTTCAAGAGAACAGTGTCCATGCTTCCTGTTGTGAAGTCCCTTGCCAGGAGACTTCTTCAAATATCGTAAAATCTGACAAAGAGCATCCCAGTGACACTGTCTGGGTTTATCAAGGTACCTGCTAAGAAGACCCATTGCAGTAGAAATGTCAGCTCTGGTGACAGTCAAATAAATGAGTTTACCAATCAGCCTCCTGTACTTTTTATGATCAGCAAAGAGAGGAGAAGAATCATCATCCCAATTTACATTAGGATCTAGAGGAATATCAGCAGGTCTCGCCCCCAACATACCAGTCTCATGCAGTATGTCTAGAACATATTTTCGCTGAGACGGCACAAGAGCATTAGAGTTTCTAGAAACTTCTATGCCCAAAAAATATCTAAGTTTGCCCAAATCTTTGGTAGCAAAGTGCTTGCCTAGATGAGATTTAGTAGCCTGGATACCAAGAGAATCACTACCAGATATGATAATATCATCAACATAGACAATCAGAATAATAATACCAGCTGAAGTCTTCTTGGTGAAAACAGAATGATCCACTTGAGATCGCAAAAACCCAAAATCAATCATAATTTTGCTCAATTTATCAAACCAGGCACGTGGACTCTGCTTAAGCCCATAAATAGACTTCTTTAACCTGCAAACTTTGTGAGACTCCCCCTGAGCAACAAACCCAGGAGGTTGCTCCATATATACTTCTTCTTGTAAATCGCCATACAAGAAGGCATTTTTCACATCTAGTTGCAACAGTGGCCAGTCAAGATTAACAGCAACAGACAGAAGAATTCTGCAACAGGAGAGAAAGTCTCAAAATAGTCAATACCATAAGTTTGGGTGTAGCCTTTAGCAACTAACCGTGCCTTCAGCCTTTCAACAGTGCCGTCAGGTTGATATTTCACAGCATACACCCACCTGCAACCTATAGGTTTACACTAAGGAGGTGGATCCACCAACTCCCAAGTATCACGTTCAGCAAGAGCCAACATCTCCTCCTTCATAGCAGACAACCATCCAGTACTCTGTAGAGCATCCTGGATATTCTTTGGAACAACAACAACAGATAAGGCATATACAAAATTGCTAGAATGAACATTCAGATGATCAGTAGAAACAAACTGAGCAATACTGTGTGATGTGCAAGAACGAGTACCCTTTCTAAGAGCAATGGGTAAATCAAGATCAGAGTGTACCTCAGGTATAGTAGAACCTTCTGGAGGTGAAGATTGGTTTTCATGGGGGGTTTCTTGAGTAGAAGGTGCTCTGTTCCTGCGTTGATAAACTATAAAAGGAGGCTTAGCAGCCTCAGTAGTGACTTGATCAGTAGTATCAGGCACACAATTAGTAGTAACAGGTAGAGGAGAGGCAATAAGATCAGACTGTAAACTGTCACCACGAGTAGAATAGTAAGGGGTATCCTCAAAGAAAACTACATCACTGCTAGTATACCATTTTCTTGCAGTAGGACTGTAACACCTGTATCCCTTCTGGGTACGAGAATATCCCAAAAAAATGCACTTTTCAGCACGAGGAGACAGTTTATCAGAAGTAGGTCCAAGTAACCTTACAAAACAGGTACATCCAAAGATCCGAGGAGGCACAGTAAATAGCTGAATATCGGGTTGAAGAACTTGAATCGGTATTTTGTTTCCAATCACAGATGATGGCATTCTATTTATCAGAAAACAAGCAGTCAATATAGCCTCAGGCCAAAACGAGCGAGGAACATGTGCATGCATCATAATAGTTCTAGCCACCTCTAACACATGTCTATTTTTACGCTCAGCCACACCATTTTGCTGAGGTGTATAAGCACAGGAGGTCTGATGTATTGAACCCACAGATTTACAAAAAACATCCACATCTTTTTTAACAAATTCCAGTGCATTATCAGTACGAAAAATTTTGACAGGCACACCATATTGTGTTTTTATTTCAGCAAAAAAGAACTTGATAATAGACAAAACTTCGGACCTACTTTTCATCATAAACAACCAAGTAGTCCTTGAAAAATCATCAATAAACAGAATAAAATACTTATGACCAGATAGACTCGGCACATGACAAGGTCCCCATACATCAGAATGCACTATATCAAACATATTTTTACTGCTAATCTGACTGCGTCTAGGATAAACAGCTCGAGTCTGCTTTCCAAGTTGACATGACTCGCACTGAAAACTACAAATGCCAAGATCAGAAACTAAGTGTCGAAGCTTTTCAGATGATGGATGGCCCAGCCGGTAGTGCCACTGTAATGCAGAAACTGAGGTAGATAAGGCAGGAATCACAATTGCTTTAGCTGCTTTTGGCAAATGATCCAGATAGAAAAGTCCATCAGCACCTTCATACCCCCCACCAATCTTCATCCTCGTGCGAAGGTCCTGAAAAACACATGAACCAGGAATAAAAGTCAGACTACACTGTAGGCTTCGCAATATCTTGCTGACAGACAACAGATTCAAAGGAAATCTAGGCACATATAAGGCAGATTTCAGCAGAAAGTCAGAAACAATATCCCCTACTCCAGACACCGCAGACTTGGAACCATCAGCCAGCATAACAAATGAGGGTCGAGCAGGTTTATATAATTTGTGAAACAGTGATCGATTTCCAGAAATATGTGAAGAGGCACCGGAGTCGATGACCCACTTAGTATTACCAGGAGTAGAAGAAGAGCTCAGGAAGGCAGTGTCATAACCAGAATAAGCTGCGGCATGAGCTCCACTAGTCGAAGCTTGAGACGACGCACCAGCTCGCTCAAGAAGAAGATGCTCCACCTCAGCACAGATGTAGTCAGCAGTCGCACCCGAGGAGGCAGAGTCAGTAGGCTGAGTAGTTCCTTCTGATGCAGTAGGAGTGGAGTCAGCATCTGCATTAGCCCACGCCGGCTTACCATATTTTTCCCAACATTTTTCTTCAATATGGTTGGACCGGCCACAAAAGGTACAAAGGTGCTGTCCTGACTGAGGACGCGCACCAGCAGTAGGGGCAGTAGAAGAGGCTCCACGACCAGGAGCAGCCCGTCCGCGGCCTCCACCCAGGGGAGGACGGCTGTCAGTAAAGCGGCCACGACCACGACCAGATGCTGCAGCAAGAGCCGAAGAGTCCCCAACATCAGTAGTCAGAGACGATGAAGACGAAGGCAAACGCTGAAGGCGTTTGTAGGCACTCTGTAGTGACGGCAGAGGGTCACTGGCTAAGATCTGGTCCACAACTCCAGCGTAGGACTCGGGCAGTCCACAAAGGAACTGGACTAACTGAAGCTCCTGGCGCTGACGTTGCATGGTAGCCAGGTCCGTGGAGAGAGGGTGATATTCCAGTTCACCCCATAACCCAGTGAAGTCAGAGAAGTAATCCGCAATGTCCGTCCCCGTGAACTGTAGACGTCCCAGCTGCTTGGTGATGTCAAACACCTTCTTGGGGTTCTGACTATGCGAGTATGTACCGGCGAGCTGATCCCACATCTGCTTCGCCGTAGGCAGGTGAAGAAGTGTGACGCTAATCTTCTCAATGCTGCTGTTGAGAATCCAGGTCATCACAGTGGAGTCGTCACGAACCCAGTCGTCATACGCCTTCACATCTTTAGCATCAGCGTCCTCTGCGGGTGCTGGCGGACCAGCACAGGTAAGATGTGAGTACTTGCCCTGGGATCTGGCATAGATCGTCATGGAGCAGACCCAATGTGGATAGTTGCGTCCATCAAGCTTCACGGTGGTAACCTGACGGCGGAAGTCATCACTCGAGGACGCCATGAGAGCAGTAGGCACAGAAGCAACAGGCACGATCAGGCAGGAGACGGTCTACGCCGTCAGGCAGGCACATCAGGCACAAAACAACGGAGAAGACCTCTCACATACGGTCTACGCCGAAGCGCAGAACAGAACCCGGTGGCACAACGGCCTACACGGGTAGGCAGGCAAAAGACCGAAAAAGCGGTCTACGTCACACCAACTTCAAGCCACCGGACCGCTGTAGAACTTCACGGAGCCAACGTACCGGCGGCTAGGACCGCGGAGGCGCACCGGCCCCCTGCGGCGGAGTGGGCGCCCGGCCCCGGCGACTGGGCGGCGGCCAACGGCTGCGAGCGGGCGGGCGGGCGCGCGTGGGGGGGGCGGTCGGAGAGAGAGAGAGGGGTGGGAGGGTGGCGGCTGGATCTACTGCTCTGGTACCATGTGAGACACAAAGCAGTTTTGGGAAGCGTAGGGTTGCACAATGTGTGCACCCTCATATATATAACACTGAAACATTTACAGAGAGGTCCACATATAATATGGAAATAACAAAACAACTAACAAAATATATAAAACAGGAATATATGTTAACAAGGCGCAAGTAGATAACAAATGTAAACCATCTAGACCGTCAACGTGGTATTTTTAAAGAATACCGGAGATAAAGACAGACAAGGAAGGAGGAAGGGAGATGGATTTGGAGGCTAGATGGTGGAGGGGATGGTGGTGGAATTTCGAGTGGAGGGGACAACAGTGGGAAGGGATGGAGATCTGGTGGTGACGGCGGTTGAGGAGGTGGTAGAGGGGAGCGGTGGTGGCAGGTTGGTGGTGGGGAGGGCGACAACGGGATGAGAGGAGGAAGAGGGTGGCAAAAAGGTCGTGGGTGGGTGAGGCCTATGCTGACAACAAGGGAGAGGAGGGAAGGAGGTGGCGGCGGTAAGAGAGAGGAAAGAAGGGTGCGGTAGCAACAATGGGGGTGACAAGGATGGTGGCGCAGGTGGAAGGGTGGTGGCTGAGGTGGGGTTGGCGGCAGCTAGGGTTAGTGGGGGGTGGGTGGCGGCGGTTAGGGTTGGTGGAAATAGGGTTGGAGAGGTTAGGGTGGATCATAGGGCTTTGATACCATATAGAATGGGAAGTTTATTTGATGTGTAAAACAAAATATAATGGACTCTCTTTTATAGGATAAGAGAGTAAGCCAGTAGACAGAGCCAAGCAATATGAGATAAAAGAGAGGCTAAAGACAATACAAGTCTAAAGCCCATAACAAAAGAAATAACCTAACATAACACAATAAAGCACATATACTAATAAACACCATTTTGCTGTGGTGTGTAGGAGCTAGAGGCTTGATGAAGAGTGCCCATAATATTACAGAAATTACTAACAGATTGTTGTATAAATTCAAGGGAATTATCAATATGAAATTTTAATGGACTTAGCAAACTGTGTTTTAATTTTAATAAAGAAGGCCGTAATGTATCTAGAATATGTCCGCCGATCTTTAAGCAAAAATAACCAAGTAGCTCTTGAAAAATCATCTACTAGTGTAATAAAATATTGAAGCCGTAATTAACTTGTCACAGAGCAAGGACCCAGATACCAGCGTGCACCATATCAAACTAGATTTTGAAGCAATAGTCTTTTTTTACTAGGGAAGATAGATCAAGTTTGTTTGCCAAGTTGGCATGTTTCACAGTGAAAAACAATATTAGATATAGTAAGTAGGAAGTAAGCTTTCCAAGTTTGTAGCTGATGGGTGTCCAAGTCGATAATATCACTACGTCCAGGAACAAAAGAAGATAGCAAAACAATGGTAGCAACACGTGAAGTATCAAGGTAATATAAACTATCTAGTCCCTCATGGCCCGAACCAATCTTCATCTTCGTGTGGAGATCCTGAAAGACAATCATTAGGGTCAAAAGTAATAGAGCACTAAAATTTTTAATACTTTAGCAGACAACTAGAAGATTCAAATGAAATTTTGGAACACAGAGCATATTTTAATAGATTGGTAGGTGTCCATATATTCCCAATGCCATCCACCGGGGATGGAGAACCATCAACCACTGTGACATGAGGGACAAATGATGTTTTAGCAAGGTCAGAAAATAAAGCAGTCTAGAGATATTGGACGAGGCACCATAATCGATGACCCATCTATGCTCACTATATGTAGAAGGAGAAGCAAGGAAAGCATAGCTTCCACCTGGACGAGCAATAGTAGCCTGAGCAGGAAGGTGTTCTTGAAATAGCTTTTCAAACTTGGAGCTGATTGAGTTAGTCAAAGGAGTAGTAGAGCCATAAGAGCGAAGCATATCAGATTGAACACTCTCGGTAGTGACTTGATTGGCCCATGTCAGTTCACCATGTTTGACCTAATATCAATCTTTAATGTGATTATTGTGGCGCCAAAAGTTACAGTGCCTCTGTCCGAGAGAAGGCTGGCGACATCCAGGTCTTGGGCCCCTGGAAGAGTGACCATGCCTACGATCACGACCATGAGCTCAACCTTGACTGTGTCTATAATCCTATGATTGAACAACCAAAGCAGATGCGTCAGAAGATGTAGAGGGTAGAGAAGATATCGACTAAAGACGTTGGACCCTTTTTTAGGACATCACGAAGAGTAGGCAAAGGGTCACTAGACAAAATTTGATCAACCACTCCAGAGGAGGCATGAAGGCTAACAAGAAATTGACTAGTTGCTTAGTGCGTTGACACTGAACCTTAGTGATATCTATAGAAAGAAGATGGTAGACCTCAAGTTCATCCCAAAGATCACAAAACTGATTGTAGTAGTCCTTAATAAAGCCATTAATAGAGAATTCCATGGCTAGGTTTTGAATATCTCAAACACTTTCTTTGGGACATGTTGATGAGAGTAGACATGGGAGAGTTTATCCTACATTGCCTTTGTTAATAGATAATTCCATGGCTAGGTTTTGAATATCTCAAACACTTTCTTTGGGATATGTTGATGAGAGTAGACATGGGAGAGTTGATCCCACATTGCCTTTGTTAATAGAGAATTCCATGGCTAGGTTTTGAATATCTCAAACACTTCCTTTGGGATCTGTTGATGATAGTAGACATGGGAGAGTTGATCCTACATTGGCTTTGCACTTTTAAGATAAAGAAGAGATTGGCATATATTGGGTTCAACACTATTAACCATCCATGTCATAACTTTAAACAAGGAATGGGGTTTTGTTGAAATTGGCAAAATCTGGATTTTTTCTCAATTTCAGTAGCAGATGTGACTTTGTTGATTTCTATGGGAGCTACTACCAAGATTGCATCTATCAAAATTTTGATAAAAAGTTTGTAACGATTTTGATAACTTTTGCCAATTTTGATGGATTTCGAGGTTTTTTGTGCATGGCTGAGATGGAAACTTCAATGAAAATTTGATAATTGCAATAGTTGGTGTTATTGTTGCTGTTTGAAGAAGAGAAAAGGGGGATTGGGGTGATTTCACCATTTAGTATTGATACTTAGTATATACTTATTTATCATAATTTTATTGGTTCCTAGTACTTGCTATTAAATGTATTTAGTACTAATGCAATGCATGCTTTATGTTGCATTTATTTTTTCCAGTGTGAATGGCATGTATTCAGGTGGTGGTTTATGAAACAATGAGGGTGCTAGGAATCCACCCACACCAAAGAAAATGATTTTGCCAAAAAACATTGCACTATTGTTCCTAAGGCCAACACAATGGTTGACCGTTGAGTCAATATCAATGACAAACTATCAAACTGAGTAAAATGTGTAGGGGAATGCCCTATGCATCTAATATGTGATATTATAGCACAAGTACATGCTTGTATGTAGCTCATGCTTGCAAAATGACAACTTAAATCCTACATTTTGTCATTTAAATCCCCCCAAAAGTGACAATTTCCTTACCTCCCACATGAAGGTTCCCACCACCTAACCCCATATAACATTTTATTGCATAAAATGACGCATTTAGGTGTAGACATCATGCCTTTTGTTCATTTTGGCGTTGAAATGGACATGATTGCATTTATTAAAATTTTCATCAAGATTTCCATATTTTTCCATCCATGTTGTCGAAATCGGATACCTCATTCCTTGACCCCAAAATCTTCCTCAACCCAAATTCATATGCCTGTTTGGTTTCTGTCATCAGCACTTTCAACTGGTGTAAGCGGGACAACATTAACAAGGAATGAAGTATCGATTTCGATGCCACTGCGACAACATGGAAACCAAAATTTATTGAAACTTCGGAAAAAATTCGATAAATGCAACCGTGCCCGTCTTGACAACAAAATGAATGAACCAAGTCAAAATTTCACATGCATGTGCTCTACACCTATATGCATTGTTTCATGCAATAAAATTATATACAAGGATAGGTGGGGGGGTCCTTAATGTTGGAGATAAGTAAACTTTACAGTTTCTTGGGAAAAATTCAAAATTGGGCAAAATGTTTTGCTAATTTTGACATAGAGGTACTGTCACATGATGTCATTACAAATGTTGGTAAAATTGAAATATTGTGCGAAATTTCGACAATTTTGTCAAAATCTCATTCCATGAATAGTAATAAGGTTAGAATATTGTCTTTCTGCCTTGACATACAACTCAAAGGAGACATACATGTATAGTAGTTATAACAGTGCAACTTGACAATCGTAACAACACCGAACAGAAAGCATCTGTAAAAGCCATGATGACAATTAGGGTGTTGAGAAGCACCCAAAGCAACAACAATAGATAGAGAACTGTGACAAAACATGTCTAGCGACATAGCGGTACAATCACCTGATTTCATTATAGATGTTGGCGAAATTGAAATTTCGAGCGAAATTTCGAAAATTTCGTCAAAATCTCATTCCATGAATAGTAATAAGGTTAGAATATCGTCTTTCTGCCTTGACATACAACTTGTTAGAGAGTCTGTTTATTATTGTTATTAGTGTCTTTGTTATATGGGCCTAAGTGTGTTGGCCCATTTGTGTTAGTCTTATGTCTGTACGCTTCCCTGTCCTCCTATTTATAGGAGTAGTGTTTCTTGTATTCAATATAATGCATAGCCGTCTTTTACTTTCTAAGATGGTATTAAGATCTTGAGCCACCGTCGTACGTGAGAGAGAGAAACAAGAGGGAGATGTAGCCGGCGGGCGACCACCCTTCTTCGTTGTAGGTTGGCTGCCCACAGGCTGTTCCATGGTCTCTGAGGCTATTTCTTCTCCATTTTTTTCTGATTCGCCTACCTCTATCTCGCCTACTACTACTCTACCTGCCGCCACCCTCCGGCCCTTGCTGCCTGCGCCACTCTTGCCGTTGCCACCTCTAATCGGCTGCTGCTCCATACACTCCTATCGTTGCCGCTAATATCTGCCTGCACCCTCGCCTACTACCTGCATGCACCATTGCTGCTCTGTGCGCTGCCGCTATCGCTGCGCCCCGCTGACGTGCGCCCCGCCGACCCTGTCCCTTGCGCCGCTCCACTTCCTTCCGCCAACCCACGCCGCCATCTACTATTGCCTGACGGCCTCTGCTGCCCTTTGCCGCCGCAGCTGTTGCGGCCTTCTGCTGGCCTTGCAAAGGCTGTCATGATCATTGCTTACTGCCTTGACGCCGCCGATGGTCCTCTGTGATGTTGCCGCCTCTACCAGCCGCTGCAACACTCGTCATGTCTCTGCCTGCGCTTACTCTAACCGCCGCTGCTTGCCTGTCTGCCGCCACCATCACCCTTTTGCTGCTGCGCCTTGTCGCTCCTGCTGGCCCGCCGCCCATAACCCGCTACTTTCTGTTACCCACCCAACTGCGGCTACCCACCGCTAGTAACCGCAGCCCAATTTTTTCTATGTTCCCCTCAATATTTTTGCTGCCCCTCCTATACACACTACATTTTGTGCTAATCAGATCCAATTTTTTGCCTAATCGGATTTTCGCAGGGCTCCACCCCCTGCACCCCCGGATTTGTTGCCCTACCAGGCCAAACAAATCCCCTTTTTGGGTCGACGAAAGATCCATTAATTTTTCTATCCGGATCTGTCTATTCGGGTCGTTTTCTACCTTGACTCATGTTATCGGTTACCTCCTCCACATATTTGCCTACACAAACCTTGCCTCTACCATTGTTTTGACTCTCCACGCCAACCACTCTTTGACTCCTTCCGTGCTTGGCGTGAGGGGAGAATAGAGGATGAAGAGTAGAGGGAAGAGATGAGATGGAGGAGAGATGGAGAGAAGAAGAATAAAATTATTCTGTTGTTCTAGTGGACTTCACGCCACATTTACTGCTGATATATGGTTTCTTCTGCTGCTATGTGATGCTTGCTGCTGCGATTATTGCTTATTCATAATCTACCTCGACTACTGCTATGAAGTTACATATTTAGACGTCGTTCTTACTACTTGTGCTATGATTAACACATTCTGTTTGTTGCTTTGTGCTTTTGCACTTTCTGTTGTCCGTGCTTTATTTGCACGTTGACTTTCTTCAGCGAACCAGCACTCTCTGGACTCTGTGGACCAACACTATCTGGACGTTGACGTCTGCTACCGTGATGGATACTTTATGAAGAGGGAAGATGATAAAGACATTTGTTGTTGACTTTACATGGAGCTTTGTCTACTGGAGTTATTTATTTACTTGCTACTCTGCCTACTGGGCGTCTATTTGCCTATGTCGTCGACTTTTGCTGCTATGCGCTAGCACTCTCTGGCATGTTCGTGCCTTGTTTGCATGTCGACTCTCTACTTCTGTGTGCCAACATTCTCTGGCTCGTTCGTATCCTGTTTCGCACGCGGACCCGTCTGTACTTTATTTGTACGTTGACTACTACTGCTACTGTGATCCAACACTCTCTGGGCTCTGCTACTCTGCCACTTTGACCCAACACTCTCTGGCTACTACTACGACGACTTTGATGAAGACCTTGGTGCCTATCAACTATTTTATCTTTTGCTCCAGATGATTGTGTTGCTGCTTATTTCCGCTCTAGATGATCGAGAAGCTTCTGTGACCTGCTTGCTTGCTTGCTTGGAGTATCTACTTGAGGGGGAGTATATGAGTGTCTGAGTGTTTGAGTGCTTTAATTGTAAAATTGAGGGGGAGAAATTTCTTGAATGGGCTTGGTTTATCCTTTTGTTTGTGTCTTTGTTTTCTAGTTCGACTCTCTGTTTGCAAGCTGATTTGGGATTCTCCCTACTTCAGCTTGAGAGGGAGTGTTAGAGAGTTTGTTTATTATTGTTATTAGTGTCTTTGTTATATGGGCCCAAGTGTCTTGGCCCATTAGGGTTTGTCTTATGTCTGTACGCTTCCCTGTCCTCCTATTTATAGGAGCAGTGTTTCTTCTATTCAATATAATGCATAGCCGTCTTTTACTTTCTAAGACAACTCAAAGGAGACATACCATGTATGGTAGTTAGAACAATGCAACTTGACAATCGTAACACCACCAAACAGAAAGCATCAATAGCAGCCATGATGACAATTGGCGGTGTTGAGAAACACCGAAAGCAACAACAATAGATTGAGAAGTGTGACAAAACATGTCTAGCAACAACAAATGAAGAAGACCCAGGCATGTCAGCAGAAAAGAAAGAACCTATGTCACGAGGTTATGTTGCTGTGAAGAGACGTAGGTAGTTTGGGGGGGGGGGAGGACACACCCTCGAACGGAAAGGTAAGCCTAGTTGAGAAGGTTGATGGTTCAGGGTATTAGGAAATGTCAGCACAGTAGATAAGATGGCAGATGGAGGACGAAACAACAGTGGTGGAATAGGATGATGCGGTGATGAAAGCTGAAAGCAGGGATTTGTAGGGAGGGTGTGGTAGAGGTTGGTGGTGGTAGCTAGGAGAGGGAATAGAGGCGGCAGGTGGTTAAGGGTGTGGGGGTGCTATTTGTGGTGGAGACAGCGGTAGTAGGGGGATGCAGACGACGACTGTTGGTGACAATGGCGGGAGGGGGGACCCAACACTAGGGTGTAGTTGAATTTTATCTCTCACCTCAAATGCAAATAAATAAATAAGCAAAAGAGATGGCAAGTCAACAATGACAAGACAAGACTATTGATCCGTACAAGTACAATTTGAAACTTCATGTAATCGATAAAGGAACTTACATAGGAAGCCCAAAAGGTCAAATCCCTAATTTAGAAAAGAGTCCACTCATCCATAACAGTATTAATGCAAACCAAAACTGATGTGACATACAGATTTTTGGAGGAAAGAAGGGAGAGAGAGAGAATATAGAGATGTATGGATGGCTCCAAAGCATATAAGGTCTCTCCACTCTTGATCCGCTCTTCAGATTGCTATTCCAGCCAATCTGCCACTTGGGTGCTAAGCTCTTCTTCAAGTATTCCTTTTTTAGGACAAGGCAAGACTAATGAGAAGATGCCCTGCGTCATGTTTGGGGACCCCATAGTTAGGGTGGTCCCAAGATGAATTGGGGTGGCCAGACAATTAGCTCTCCCAAATTAAAGCAAACCTGGCAAAATACAGGAGTTTGAGTGAATGCCGCCGTGCGTCATCCGCTCTTCAGAGTTCAGATTACTTCAGTCAATCTGCCACTTGGGTGCTAAGCTCTTCTTCATGTGTTCCTTTTTAGGACAAGGCAAGACTAATGAAAAGATGCCCTACGTCATGTTCGGGGACCCCATAGTTAGGGTGATCCCAAGGTGAATTGGGGTGGTTAGACAATTAGCTCTCCCAAAGTAAAGCAAACCTGGCAAAATACGGCTGAGTTTGACTGTTTGAGTGAATGCAGCCGTGCGTGGCCTAACGAAGTCTATAGATTTACCCTTAGCTATATCACCTTCTGAGCATGGCCATCTTCACCAAACACGGTTGAGTTTGATTGCTTTGGCTTGGTGCTGGTTTAACTACAATGGAGCATGTCCACTTGGAGGCCAACTCCTGCATGCTTGGATGTGATAATTACAGATCAGTTGTGGCGCCTTGAACTTGGGCAAGTTTGGTGAGATTGGTTGTGCTCTGACTGAGGGAGTATCATTTTATGCCATGTGCAAGTAAATCTTGCTCAAGTGAGTGCGATTGAGTTTGAGATAGAAACTTTCTCAACGTGCCACAGGCAACAAACCTGAGTAAGGATGAACTCTGGCATGCTGGAACAGTCTGCACTAAAGTTTTTTAAGTAAGCTGTTATTCAAAATTACTTTCATAACTTGATCCGATCAGTGACTATTTTCCATCAGATTTGGCACTTGCAAGTAGTAACTTACTATTAAATCAAAGCAAATTATCACCAAATGCAGCACTTGTAAGTCAGTTTCGGAGCAAATTTAGGGAAACTGGCTTAGGAAAATGTGAGCATATAGGATACTTATTAAAAAATCCCTCATGAAATCATTCCACCTCACATTTTGCTTACAAAACGCTGGTATCTTGTAAAGTATTCATGAACTGCAGGCTTCGTACACCAACAAACCTGAGTGGGGATGACATGCTGGAGACGGTCAGCATTTAAATTTTTAAGCAGACTCATTCAAAACCATTTTCATAACTTGATCTAATCAATGGCTACTTTCCATCAGATTTGGCACTTGCAAGTAGTACCTTGTTATTAAATTAAAGCAACATATAACCAAATGTAGCACATCTAAGTCAGTTCCAGAATAAATTTGGGGAAACTGGTGTATGAAAACGTTGAGTATATAGGAGATTCGTCGAAAACTTTCTCATGAATGCATTTCGACTCATATTTTGCTCACAAAAGGCTGGTATCTCGTAAAATCTCTATGAATTAGCGTCGATGGCCCCACTAACCACACAAAACCCATGATGTGTGGCAGGGAGGATCAAGGATAATTTAAGAGCTGAATACTAGGTCGCTTCATTGGCAGCCCTTCAGCTGAACAAGCAAGCCAGGCTGACCCGGTTGCACTCTTGTTTACATTACTTTTCTGCAAAAAGACAATTGTTGTTAAAAAGACAATTCTTGCTATATTGTAATACATGAAGCCAAACTACTGCCATCTTGTTCCTTTTAACAGTGGTTGCATGGCTCATTATGATACATGAGTTATTCATTGGCAGGTCCTTAAGGAGAGCTTTAAGGTTTACTGTGCTATCAATGATGGTATCATTAATCTTGTGGATAAGGTGAAGCTTTTTCTTTGAACATGATATTGAAATTTTGTTTCAAAGGACATCATGATCACTCTACTTTTTGCAGTTCTTTGAGATGCCAAGACATGAAGCATTTAAAGCTCTTGAAATCTACAGAAGATCTGGTCAGCAGGTACTATCTTGTAGGTTTGTGTTGCTTTATTTCCTCCGTATCCAGCTAGATTTCAGTCTACAGTTTTTGAGACATACTGGTTTATTAATTTTCTCTGGCAAATGTATACTGTCAGGCTGGGAGTCTTTCAGAGTTCTACGAGTCATGTAGGGGTTTGGAGTTGGCACGTAATTTTCAGTTCCCGAATCTGAAAGAGGTAAGCTCTTAGCTGTCTTACTCTTATCTAATTTCATAGCGATATATATATTCCTCATGAGAGTATTTTTCTTTCCAGCCTCCTCGGTCATTCCTTATCACCATGGAGGAATACATCAAAGAGGCTCCTCGAGTTGTTACTGCTTCTAGAGAACCACTGGTTAGTTTTCATCTTTGTTTCTTGGGAGTGCTATCAGGAACTGAAAAGTGCTTCCATAAATTTTGAAGTGATTTCCTTGACAAATGTTTCATCTTTTTATTACCGATTCTATTAGGAAAAGAATTATTTTTGGACGTGAATTTCATTTTCATTGTATCTTATGGGGTTGAGCAGTATATTATGTCTAGGGTGTGGACGTTTGTACGGTTTCGGATGTACCTCAATCATGTATAATATGTAGAGTCTAGAATTTGTAGGATTATAATCTGCACAGACGATGATCATGTGTCAGAATGCTAGAGCTGTCACTTTCATAGCCCTTCGTGTTTCCGATCATTCAGGTTCCTTATTTTACCCTACTCATTTGCCACTATTTTGGATGTATCTCAATCATGTACGATATGTAGATTCTAGAATTTGTAGGATTATAATCTGCGCAGACGATGATCATGTGTCAGAATGCTAGAGCCCTCACTTTCATAGCCCTCGCTGTTTCCGACCATTCAGGTTCCTTATTTTTACCCTACTTATTTGCCACTATCCATTTTGGGAAAGGCTACTATCGTCACCTTGCTCACTAGGGGTTGTGTTATACTGTCTCAGCAATGCTGTTTGCTACAGCCAGGTTCAATGCTCCATTGGATGAATGCTTAGTCTTAAAAAACCTTGCATGATGTTTTCGTTATCTGAAACTGTTTAGTTTGAACTTTGTTATCTCTAGTACAAACTTTGCTTTGTCTATGCAAGTAGGAGTTCCCGGAGAGATTGCTCTTGACGTACAAACCTGAAGAAGCTTCCCCAGTTGAACATCCAGATGAACAGTTCGAAGCTGCTGATGGACCCCAGCCTGCTGTGGCTGAATCACAACCTGTGCCAGAGAGGGTTGAAGCCACTTCTTCTCAACCTGATAATGACGATCTACTGGTAGCTAATATAGCAATATTTTTCTCGTATACAATTTTAGAATTAGGTTTATGCGGTTTTTGTATGTGTACCTAAACAGGGACTCAGTGACTTTAATGCGGATGCTTCTCAGCTGGAAGAAAGCAATTCATTAGCTCTGGCTATAGTTCCATCAAGTATTTCATCCTTTAAAAAAATATATTTCGTTTTCTACTTCTATAAACTTTTGAAGCATATGTTTTCACACGATTTTATGGTTCTTACAGGCTCCACTTCTGGTAACAACGGCAGTGTGAAAGAAAACGGATTTGACCCTACAGGCTGGGAACTGGCACTTGTTACTACCGATAGCCAGTTACCTACTGTAGAAAGTACTTTGGTAAGATCCTATTAGAATAATTTCGTCTGCTTTCTTGTGAACATGGTTCACAAACTAAACATTAGGTTTCAGTACTGCCTGTTTGTATGCCCGATTCTGTCACAAACATTATCACACATACTCTCTGACGCCAAAAAATTTACTCTAGTAAATGTCTTTGCAATTTTATTCTAGACTTAAAGATGAATGTTATAAATCTGATATATATATATATATATATATATATATATATATATATATATATATATATATATATATATATATATATATGACAACAATCCAGTGAGAAACATATCTTGGTGAGAGCTTGAAAGGCATTTGGATAACTTTATACAATGGTCAATTTTTCATTATTCAACCGTATGGATTAAAACCATACCTTTTGTTTACCTTCCTAATTTTTTTTTCATCATCATAGGAGTTGTATTGCATGCATAACAAGCGAATACTTTTCGACGCTCAATATTGAGTTTCAGGCTGACCGTTGGTTGTAAAATGTGTACATTATACATATGGGCATGTAACAAATATCTGATTGTTATGATCTTTTGTATGAAGTTAAATAAAATGATGTCCTTCCCGTCCACCATAGTAACAAAAGTCTCCGAATTTTACGAAAAATCGACGATTTTTCACGATTTTATAGGCTCCCGAATATTCACTACGATTAATACGTCGCTCACTGATTTTTCACGACTTTTCACGATTTTCCCGCCTTTTAGCGATTTATACGATTTTTCACGATTCTTCGTGACTTTTCACGATTTTTCTCTTTTAAGTCGTTTGCTCTTTTTTTACCAAACAATGTACACAAAAATTCCTTATATACACTAAACCTCCAACCCCTCAATCTCCCAACACTCTATTGTTATTATTCAACTATTCTTTAATTCTTTTCCTATTTTTTGCACTCAATAAGATTGTATGTATAGTGACCTTAATAGTTACATGTGTATCTAATATGTATGTATATATATATATATATATATATATACAAACATATGTATATATATGTATATATATACATGTATCTATATATATACATATATGTAAATATATACATATATTATATATGCGTATAGATAAGTATATAAATGTATATATAGCCGACTTATTCTCGATTATTTTCGATTAGTTGACCGAACTTTGACCGAAATATATTGACTTTTTCATGATTTTTTCCGAATTCTGATTTTTTTTGGCCAGCTGAAAAGTTGCCGAATCCCGAACGTGTTGCTATGCCGTCCACAAGGTTGGACATTAACAAAAATCTTTAAATTTATAGTTATATATATACCTCTCGTGCTCTCGTCATAGCATGTTTCTCACTAGATATTTACCATATATATATATATAGAGAGAGAGAGAGAGAGAGAGAGAGTTAGGCTAGAATACACTCGAGTGTACAGATCACGCCGTACACCCCAATGGTGTTTGCCTATCTAGACCATGTTTTTCCAAAATCTAATCCATTGATCTTCATGGTTACAATAATGATAGGTCACATACAAAATTTGAACTCATTTGGATGAGTGTAAGTCACTCATCCAAGGACAACAAAATCGATGCACAAAACTAATTTGAAATACATGATTTTTGCCTCCTTTAGATGCACGACCTATAAGTGTCCAAATGAGCTAAAATTTATTATATAGTATGTTCTTATGATAATTAAGAAGATCAACGGTTTAGATTTTTCAAAAATTTATTGCATCTTCAAAAATGATTGAGGTGTACGGTGCCTCCGGTACACTCGAGTGTACACTAGTCTGACTCTCTCTCTCTCTCTCTCTATATATATATATATATATAGTAACAATAATTATTTTTTGTGCGAACCCCATCGCCTACCTAAAATGGATATTGGACTATAGGCGAGCGCCTTGGACTGCCTGGGGTGCTTGAACAAATATTTTTTCTTCTGGATTTATGTTTGATTTTGTATGATGTCATGTTAACATCTATTTGACATGTGTAAGTGCTTTTCAGGTGTTTGAACAAATATTTGTTCTTCTTCTTCTGGAGTTTTATTTAATTTTGTATAATTTCATGTTAACATCTATTTGACATGTGTAAGTGCTTTTCATATGTTTTTTGGCAACTACCTCACTCTTACATGACGTTTTGGGGTATGGATACATACACACAAAATACCTTATATACGTAATAAATGTTATATATTATACCTATACAAAGCATGGTTGCCCGCCTAGGCGCCCCCACACTCCAAAGCAGGCGCTTAGCCTCAATAAGCATCTTGGCGGCCTGAGAGGACTGGGCGGCCCTGTCTTGGCGGTTATGGGACCTCTTAGTGGACCTGGTTAAGGGGCCATCACCATATTTAGGTTTTTTCTTTTCATTTTTGTTTAATGGTTCTAGAAACCAGCAAGGTTGCTGCTGCTGCTCCACTTTTTTTTTTTAAATTTTCTTAACTTACTGTGATATCTTACTGTTTGCTTCACCCATGGTTCAGAAAAATGGTATGCGGTGTACCGCGGAGAGGGTACCACATAAAGTATATGCAGTATACGGGAGTACATGCATGAGTATATGCGATTCTGGAATTTTTAATAAAGTAATTATATAAAATCATAACATGATATATTGAGTTTGTAAAATAATAATTTTGAAATGTAGAATATGTAGTTATATATATTTTGTCTAAACATATTATATACATGCATGATATGTTTATAAATATTTATTTAAGTATATGTATAAGTTGTGTGTTTGTAATATATGTACAATTGTTGAGATTCACACAAATGTGTAATATATGCGTAGAGTGTGTATGTATGTGAATAAATCAAAATGTCTACACATAATTATATGTAGGTATGTAGTATATCTATGTATACATGTGAATATATTGGGATGTATATATATAAATGTACAAATGTGTGTTAAAATATGTTATATATAATTAAATATTTACATATGAATATACAAATATATATTTATATATAAAATGAAATGCATATATGGGATTAAGAAAGAAAAATTCTCTTCCCCTCTCCAATAACATATAGCAGACGTCGGACTCCCAGGGGGTATTAAATCGAGAAATGCATATATCTATATATGATATGTTTGTATGATGGGCATAAGTAGTGATTTTTTCAAAAAACGGAGTATATTCAGCCAAGCGGCAGTATTGCGGCCCATGACCACTTATTGAACCGATTCCTAGTTTCTTTGACACCCTCATGAGTGCATGTCATATTTAAGATCCCAAGTGCCATTATTTGTAGATGTGGAGTATCACATCCATGATTTGACAACCACTCCACTACTCATTATGAAATACTTAATCAGATTATTGAAATAACATAATAATTATGAATTTAATTTTTTGTAATTGCTAAGTTTGATGACATTTTACGAGGGTCCAAGTCATGACTTGATCTGTCTTATGGCACTTGGTTTCCCACATGCCCCTTCACACCATCTGTAGACAGACATCTGTTTCTCCAAAACAATTTTATCTTGAATGACACTTTCAGGGAAAAAAATATCTGGGCACACCATGAGTCCCCCCATCACACCTTCTCGTGTGTTAATCTCAGGGTCAGACCAATAATAGTATGAATTTAGGTAGTAGCCTACAATGTAGAAACAATAGAGCATTAGAAATCGGTATACATTCAATAGACATAAAATGAAAGAAGTCACATATTAAATTTCTTTACCTGCCATATGCAAGGTTCAGTGGAGCCTTTTGTCCCACTTCTCATCAACTATCTCGAGAACCCTCTTCAGGAAGGGTGGATCATTGCTTAGGCACTCTGCCAACTCCTTTTCAGCCTCAAGCATTGCAACATATATGAAGCCCATGCCTTTCTCTCATTGTCTACAAGTCGTAACACTTTGATAGTGGCTTGAATGT
This sequence comes from Alisma plantago-aquatica, assembly GCA_963693085.1. NCBI lineage: Eukaryota > Viridiplantae > Streptophyta > Magnoliopsida > Alismatales > Alismataceae > Alisma > Alisma plantago-aquatica. The sequence continues at coordinate 331,876,380 of OY856414.1, forward strand.
TTTCACAACAAGCACCACTGCACCCCAAAATGTTGGCGTTGTCACTATATTTGCAAAGCGCTCCCCCTCACCTGTCTTTTATCATAGTACCTAAACTCCCATTCTGAAGAACAGAAAATGCTTCTCAGCTCACTATATTTGCAGAACGTGTCACACCAGGCCTAGCCAAGTCACCTTTGATGTACTTCCTCATCAAATTGAGGGTGCTGTGGTGGCTATATATAAGGATGACCAACTTCCTACACTTCTTAATCACATTTTTTATCCTAGGTAACTGCCCAATGCCCTCCAACATGAGAGCGAAACAATGTGCCACAAATTTAAGCATCTTGTCCTTGAGAAGCCTTCCTGCTGCAATATTAGCAGTGGCATTGCCAATGACCACTTGCACAACATTGTTTGCTCCAACTTCATCTATACTACTTTCCACCAACTTAAATATGAACTCAACATTGTGGATGTCAACAGATGCATCTATAGCCCTAAAAAAACTTGTACCCTTCCTACTATTGACACAACGATTCATTATACTTCTTCCTCATTCCATGCATCTGTCATAATGGAGCAGCCACTTTTCCTCCACTCATCCATATGAGTCTCCAATGAGTTCCTAGTTTGTCCCACTTCTCTCTTCAAAAGAGGCTCTCACAACTCATGTATTGTAGGGCCCCGCAATTCAGGACCAAATTGGCCAACAACCTCCAACATAACATTGAAGCTCCTCAATATCACTATTTTCTTCGCTATCCCTACAATGTTCATATAGTTTCATGTAAGTACAACCTTATGTAGTTATACTTTAATAATCCCATTATCCAAAGAACAAGATATAGTGGTATACTAAAGAAGTACATGCTTACCAGCTTGATAAAACTATCGTGCAATGTTTTTTCGCTGCTTCCTTTCTGCTTTCTTCAGTTTCATGTTAATTTCCTTTTGCTTTGATGACCTCCACTCGTCTGTTATAACTTCTGCGTCCCTAAATGTTGGTTAATCTGCCCCACCACCTTGGACTTCTTTGGCTATGAACCACCAATGACTACCATATTCTCCTCATCATCAGACCTGTGCCTAATGTTGACCTCCTCCCCAACTCCATCCATTTCTTTTTGTTTCTTGGCCTTCTTTGCCGCTAATTTATCCAGATAGTCAGAAATCTCCCTTTTCACTTCTGGTGGTAAACTAGTGCAAGCATTCACATCCCCTCTTCCTCTAGCAAGGTGTTTCTTCAACCTAAAGATCCCACCCTTGGAGATATGTTTACAAAAAGTGCATCGAAGGCGTTCTCTACGAGCTGGGTCAGGAAGATCACAATACTTCCATCCTGGGTCTTGCGACCTAATATTGGAAGCGACATTAGGGAGGTTCTCAGGGGCTGGAGGAGCAGATGTATCATCAGCCATCTGCAATTTCCAATGACAAACAGAATTATTAATGAGTTGAATACATTACGTACAAGTATACAACAATTATTGTAGTAGACAGTAGAAGACTATTGTTACTGACTTAATGTAGTAATCCACTGAAATATTGTGTACTATACTAATAGAGCAATATGCAGTAGATGGAATTATTAGAAAACGTATTACAAAACAACATACTAGAAGATATTGAATCAAATACGTATTATTGTATGCTACTGCAGTAATGTACTATTATACTACTATAGTATAGCAAAAACATACTAATATATGCACATAATTACTATGAAAGAAAACACAACACAAAAGCAATGACAACAAATGAATGTCACCAGAAAAAAAAAGCATGAAAACAGTACAGCCGCAGGGTGTATGCTGTAGAAAAAGAGAGAAAAAAGCAACTAACAACAAAAAACAGAGTACTGCATTACCTGTGATTGATCGTCCCCATCCTCGCAGCAAGAACGACCTTCCTTTGTGTCTCAAAACCCCTCAGCAAGTTGGAGCAGCAAGCAGCAGCCAAACAGGAGACGCCTCCCTCCAAGGCTACGGTCACAGGAGCAAAGCTGGACACCAAGGACCCTCAAAACTGGGCTTAGGTGAGCCGCAATACAGGGTGCAACCTAAGTGCAAGGGTTGAAGATCGTTGGCATTGGGAACGTCGACTTCATCTATCTTGCGGGGGAAGTTGCCACGAATACTGTAGTCACAGGGCAGTTGAGTAGTCGGGTGGGGGGGGGCACAACGTCTCAGAGCACCCTCGTTTTAATCTTTTGGGCCAGCAATTTCTTGGGCCTGGTTACTGGGCCCTAACTTGGCCTCCCAAATCAAAGGGGGGTCCAAGCGGCCGCTCCAGAAGCCACCCCAGGCGGGCGCACAAGCGGGTGAGGCGGACTGTAGGCGGCCGCTTAACTGTGATCCGCTCCAGCAGCCGCCTGACCTCAGTTTGGTGCGGCCCGACCCACTTGCCGCTTAAGCGGCCGCTTGAGCCGCTTTTTAAAACATGGATTTGCATCGAAGCACCTAAATATTTATCCAAACCATGTTAAATCTCCTTTTTATCTCAAATTTTGGGATAATGCTCATTTGGCTATTATCCATCATTGAGCAAAAGATAAATCCTGAACTCATCCATTAATTAGTCGAAACTTGGTTTGCAAGCAAAATTTTGATTATTCTTTAATCAATTATTTAAGTCTCAAGATGACTTAGAGCCCCCCAGTCGCCTTCAGAATCGCTCGCTCGATTGCCCTCGGGTCGGTTTTCTGATAGAGATGAAAAAGGGCTTTTCATCCTTGGAAAGCATTATAATAACACCAAGAATCACAGGTGCAAGACAAACAAGAAAGTTTTAGGGCAACAAAATCTATTGAAACAGATACGACAACAAAATGAAGAGGTTGGCACTTAAACACTAGCTTTGATGCTTGGAAAAAAACCAAAACAAAGGGAGGGACAGGTCAATATGTACATATAACCCCACTTTTAAAAAGAAAAAAAAAAGGACTAGAGGAAGGGGTCGACACATAAGTCAGATTCTCGAAAGAAAATGCACAAGCTTGTTTGTAGCTGCATACTCATGGTTCTTTTCCCTTATTCGGCTTCCTCATGCTGCCATGACGGTCTCCGAGTTGTACATGGCGGATTACTGCCACTATGCTGACACCCACGGAAGGAACACTCACCTGCCTTGATAGCCACTAGAAGAAGTGACCACTTTTGTAGCCAGGAATCCCGTTGCAGTTAAGAGCAGCACCAATTGTGGCTGGCCAAACAAGCGCCACATGATGGTTCTGCAAGTGTAAAGCCCTAGCAAGTGATGTTATAAGGAAAAATGAAGATTAGGGTTGGGTGGCGATCAATGAAGGATGACATGTTAAAGCTCATCTTCGGCTCTATACTAAGCCCACATGCACTTGGCTAGCTTATTGGTGAAAATAGGGAAAAACGTCCCATTTAGGGGTCTAAGTGAATACTCAAATCTATTTATGCAATTCATATCCACATATTTAAAGCGACACGTGATAGCTTCAAATTTGGATTTCAGATGTCAGGTTTCCCAGGCGAATAAATTTTGAATCGAATTTTGGATATTGCACTTTTTTATTCAAGTTTCCTTAAAATTTGATGAACACGTGACATTAGAAAAATTGTTCCTATGAAAGTTAGGATTTTTAAAGGAAAAATTGCAGCTACATATAAATACATTGATTTTGTTCAATATACATGTTCTTTAGCCAGATCGGCTAATAATCAAATGCTTATAGCATCCAGTTGGATGGGATTCTATCAGAATGTAATATTCCCCATATATCAAATCTGATATTGAATTGAATTTTGACCAATTTGACTTCTGAATACTGCTTTGAATGATTAAAAGTAAATTCTTTTACACCCCTAAGCACTCACATCAACTCAATTGCGGGGTCACTGTGTGGTTGTTAGCCAATTATTTGGTAAAGATGAACTTCCTTAAGCCTGTTCACTAGACTGGTTAGGTGGTGATTTTACGGGTTGAACCGGACAACCCACATCTATAAGGTCTGGTCACAACCACCGAATCAGGGACTGGTAAAGAAGACTCATGCCTAATGTACATAATGCGGTAATTCACGCTAGAGAGAAATAATGTTGATGTAGCTGAAAGACTTGTACTGTCATCTGATGTCTGAGTACCTAGGGTGCTGAAACATGGGTAGTCAGTATTTGCATAATGTGATAAAAGCACGAGTAGAACAGTATGGCAAATGTTCGTTATATTTTTCTAATGCTACTGTGACTACCACATACGGACTCAGTGCCTGCAAAGGGATCTCTGCATAGGTACCTGCCCGAAGTTTACCTAATCCAGGCCCTGGCATTATATCTACAGGATTGGGACTGGTTCTCTTTCGTATAAAGATGACAACCTCTAAGAGGAAAAAAACATTAGCAATCATATTGATTTGGTCTCTCTTTTTAGGTCATTTACTTTTCATGCACATCAAACAATTCCTACTGTCTATAGTGGACTTACATATTTGCTGCTAAAATCTATGCAGGCTGGTGGACTTGATAAATTGACATTGGATAGTCTATATGATGAAGGAGCGTACCGTCAGAGACAGCCAACATACGGGGCAGCGCCACAGAATCCATTCATGGCGCATGACCCTTTTGCCGGGTCTAATCAGGTACCAGCTCCCTTGTCTGTTCAAGTGGCAACCATGGCTCATCAACAGCAGCAGTTTCAACAAGTAACGCCACCAATGCAGCAACCGAATCCGTTTGCTCAACCAGCACATTTGCAAGCAAACACTATGGGAGGAGCTCAGAATCCATTTGGAGACTTTGGCTTTGGACCGTACCCTACCAACCCTCCTCATCAGCAAAATAACCCCTTCGGCACTCCTGGTTTGCTGTAGACGATTTACCTTCCTATTCTCATTGGTGAGAATTGTGGTCTGTAAATGTGATTTGCTCGTTATATAGTTATGTTGTGATTTTAAAACCTCAGGTTGTAAAGAGATTGACCGATGATATTCTGAAATGACCTCGAGTTTTAATCATTTTGATCTAATAATTTTAGAAGATTGACCGGAATTATTGTTTTTGAGTTTCTCGATTGCATTCTGGCAGATCTCAAAAGTCGTGTCAGGAAAAAAGTTTGAAGCTAATGTAAATTCTTTAAAAGATAGTACTGTAAAGTGAAGCCATCTGACTGATGACTTGGATGCAATTTATGCGCTGCAGATACTTCATTTCTCAATTTATTCGGACTTTTGATCGATTGATGATGTTTTTGATGATCAAATACATCTTTCTACCTGAGTATGTCTGTTTTCCTCCTGTAGTCGGGAACCATTTCCTTTAGAACTTGGTTGACGTAATCAGGCAATATTTTTTAGGCTGTTTTGGATTTTTTTTCTTCCAGATCCATCAATACATTTGTTTCCCTTCAGCAAGTTTTTCTGTGTGCCAAAAATGAGTTATCAATTTGAGCACGATGACGTAAATTCTCCAACAACGTCAGCTCCTCGTTCGGTGATCCCATCTGAGAGGTCACACGTGTGTAGCTGCTCATGTTCTTCGTTTCAGGCATTCACCTTGGTGAGAGCTTGGATTTTGCACTCACATTCAAAGCACTTAGGTTTATTCACGTGGCAACTTCAAGGATACTATCCTGAGCGATGTATTGTCTCGTCTCAAGGTCTCAATGTGGCCCCTTGATGTCTCTTGTACATTCTTGTCTCCCTTGTCCCTGACTTTCGTCTTCTCTCAGACGTCGCATGCTCTAATCTATTTACTTGTGCAGACTTAATTCCTTTAGAATTTTTGGGGATGGGTTCGGATGAATAGGCTTCTTAGACTTCTTTTGGAAAAATTCAATAAGACAAATTGTTCCAAGGATGATTAGCAAGGAGGTTGAACAAGGAAATGGTTCTTTGTGGTTGCTATTCAAGACAGTATAGTAATTTTAGCTCCTTGAAAAAAAAAACTATGTGCAGGTGTATGTAAATTTGATTCTATATGCTCCCTATATATAGGAACGGGTAAGGGTACTTGAAGAAGCATTTTAGAGCGTCTAGCAGCACTAGGGATCAGCAGTGTTGTGGGTAGTAAAAATCGATCGTGTAAATGTGCAATAAAAAGATCGTCTCCGTTGATCTTGTAGTTTGACTGATATATATTGATCAAACTGTGGCACAAACTGAGCACCCGGAATATGTAACACACTCGCATAACAATTATTATTTGAGTAAATAATTGATTTGACTACTCGTTGGTTTGTTCGATCGAATCACAAGTTTGAGATTGATCTCTAACGGCTCTTCAATCATCTACCAAGTGAACTAGAAGCTCGGTTGACCTTCACCTTTGTTGAATTAAGGGTTTGTTCAAGAATTTCCTTGGCATACATGTTACTAGAAAACCAATTTGTTTCTAGAAAAATAACTAGTAAAATTTATTGATTCTAAGTGCTCCCTAGGGTCCTAGGGATAAAATGGGTTGTGGCCATAAAAGTTTGTACTTTTACAAGATAAGAAATAAACATAAATCACATATGTTGAAGTGCATTAGAGAGAACAATTTTTTAAAGTCAACAGATGCAAGCCTACTTATATTTTATTCTAACATATGTTATTCTAACTTATATGTTCTCAAGATACAAAGTACAATAGCTATACAATTAAGAAGAAATATTTCCTCATTAAAATAGGTGTGAGCGATAAACTCTTTCTTTCATGCCAGCCTATCTCTAGCCAACGAACACCAATACATACTAAGAGCACTAAACAATCTATTTCCATGACTTTGATTGATGAATCTCTCCAGTAGATTAAAACCTTTCACATCTAATTGTCAAGCATGTTTAATGTATCATATGTGGATGCTACCAAGGTGGCTCAAGCAGACTATGAAGGAAGAGTTGAACCCTCTAGCATCTGGGTTGTTGCTCTCGAACCTAAGGTGGAGGAAGCAGAAGAAGAACATGAAACCTACACATTAGTGCCCTTCACCTTGTAGTTTGATGAGGAGCTTCAACGATTCCAGAAGCTGGTCGCTCATCGCCTCCATCCTATGAGATTCTTTGGTGAAGTTTCTTTTAAGGAACTACAACCGCCCAACAATGTCAAGCAAATGTTGAACAACATCTCTATCCTCCACATTGTCTCTAAGGGTAACACAAGAACTTACCCCTCTCTCATTCTTGAATTTCTCACCACTCATGAATGCCAAGAAGACTAGTTTGGTAACAAATTAACAACTTTTGGAATGGATGATGAAGATTTCACATTTGGAATTAGAGATTTTTCAAGAAAATGGGATACAAGGAAGATGGGTCCACCAATAAGCACTCCAATTTCATTGACCGAACTTTCTAGCACAAAATTACTAATGATATATTCTATAGGTCAAGGAGGCTAGGCCCAACCATATTTGCAGTGTTGTTCTCAACTATCTCTACTGAGTTTTATCTAGCACTATTTTTGGGAGGAAGGAGACACAAGGTAGTTTTCAAGGGAAAATTGTATTTCTTATGGTGGTTACACAAGGATTGTGTTTATTTGTTGGAGAAACTTTTGAGGATGGTCGCTTGTAAGAATTTTGATAGTGACATCATTATTAGAGGTCTCATCTCCAAGTTGGTTGAGAAGCTTGCAGTGGTCCCAAAACCTCATGCCCTCGAGGGAATAAGAAATATAATGTTGAAATTTATGGGTATCCACAAGCCTTATTCTCCCTGACCAACATAGCCTGAGACACCTCTTCTGATATGAGAAACATGAAGTGGAATCCACAACATAGAGTGCATACCTATTTGGTCCCTCAACTTCACATGCTCTTCATGCCTTACTTCTACAGGAACCCAGACTGAGCATACTTGGTCCAGCCAACTAGAAGTGCATGTATGACTACATCTGTGGCAACCCAAAAAATAGAATTGAGATTACTCCAAATAGAACTCTGATATTATGTTAATCAACAATTAGAGTAAAGAAAAATATAGAATAAAAAATCCAAATTATATCCACAATGAAACACATAAACATGCCATCTTTCATTCATTCACATTGTAACTATACATGTTATCATTAGTGGCCTCTGTCACAACACGTATATATAGGGTAGAGTTGCCAAGGTTTATAACATGCATACTATATACATGGCTTGAAAGCCAAAACCTTGAGTCGTAGATACATTCCATGAAACATGACCCTTACTAGACCTGACTGTACAAATTTGACTCTTGCACACCATCAAAAGACTACCACTAAACTCCATATACTACTATTTGTCAAGGGGAGGCTCCTTTTGTTGAAACCTTGGGTACACATTTGACCACCTTAATGATGTGGATAACCACACTACTACAGAAATAGCATTCAGTGTCACTTTTCTGGGCGTCGGTTATTAAGGAAAGCTGGCCTATAATATCAAGCGTCGGTTATTAAGGCAAACCGACGTCTATATTCGAAGACCAGCCAGACACGGGTACCGCTTTGTATTCAGCGTCGGCTTACTATTACCAACCGACGCCTAAAAGTGCCTGCGAAATCCAATTTTCGAGCGAAAAAAATTTGGGCCACTTACAACGTCGGTTTTTTAACTATTCACCGACGCCTATTTAAAATGAAATTTTGCGTGAAAAGTTCCACTTTAGGTGTCGGTTATCCTTGGATAACCAACACTGATAATAGTTCCCGCCAACTAATTTGGGGTCAGTTTTTTACTATCAACCGACGCTGAAGATAATAGGCGTCGGTTATCTTATATAACCGACGCCGTTGCCCAACTTAATAGAGGCCCGATCACCCGACTCTTCCCCCTTTCTTCCCGTTTCATTGATTCTGTGCGCTAGCTCGTCGCCGCTCTCCCAAAATCGCCTCCTGCTGCTTCTCGCTCGCCGCCGACAATCCGTGCTGCTGCTCTGCGTCGCCGCCGCCGTTTTCCTCCTTGTGCCGCCGCCCGCTCCTTCCTCCCTGCTCCTTGCGCCGCTGCCGCTTCCTCCCTGCTTGGGCGCTGCCTCCGGTTGTCTTCTTCCTTGGCTCCGGCCGCCGCCGTTGTCTTCTTCCTGGAGCTCGCCGCGCCTGCCCTGCGCCGCCGTCTTCTTCCTTGCCTCCAGCCTTGTTCTCAAACAGGTACCTGCCGACCTACCCAGGCGGCACCCAGGCACCTAGTCGGCCAGGCGTTCACCTAGGGTTTGCCCAGGCGCCCAGCCTGGTTAGGCCTCTGGGATGCCTGGGCGATGCTTGGGCTACGCCAAGGCACAATGCTGCTGTGTATTTTTTTTTAAAATTAAGTTATTTACTGATTTGTGTTTATTTATGTACTGATTTGTATTTATTTATGTATTGTTTCAAGAATTAATTGATCATCTGCTGCTGCCCGCCGTCTCCCTGACTGTCGCCTGCTCACCTGCCTGCTTGCCTGCCTACTCGCCTACCCTCCGTCTCGCCCAAACAGAGGTAAATCCTATTTTATTACACTCCTTGATCTTTAATCACATAGACTTAATGAACATTGCTACTTGTATGATCCTAGTGATTATTATACTGTTTGTATGATCCTAGAAAGTGAACAATCATTGTTCTTTATATTACTTGTACATTGGTATAAATTAGAATGAACAATCACTAAATTATATACTGTTTGTATGGAGTCCGACTTCGTTGTAGATATCTATTATTGTGTTTGTTGGCCTAGAAACCCGTCCAAGATTGACTCATTAGGAGTAAATCTTAGATAGTCCCCGGTTTGGGACTGTTCTTGAACACCTAATCTCACTTAGGATGTAAGTGTATAATGTGTATTGGGTTTTTGAGAAAATTTTGGTAGCATTTCCCCGTTTGTTCTCTAAGTACATATGTACTTAGAGAACAGCGGGGAAATGCTGCCGAAATTTTTTTGAAAACCCAATACACATTATACACTTACTAGTGAGATTAGGTGTTCAAGGATGGGATAGGTGGTACACATTTATTATATATAAGAATGACATCAAATGTGTTTGTTGGCCTAGAAACCCATCCAAGATTGACTCATTAGGAGTAAATCTTGGATAGTCCCCGGTTTGGGACTGTTCTTGAACACCTAATCTCACTTAGGATGTAAGTGTATAATGTGTATTGGGTTTTCGAGAAAATTTCGTTAGCATTTTCCCGTTTGTTCTCTAAGTACATATGTACTTAGAGAACAGCGGGGAAATGCTGCCGAAATTTTCTTGAAAACCCAATACACATTATACACTTACTAATGAGATTAGGTGTTCAAGGATGGGATAGGTGGTACACATTTATTATATATAAGAATGACATCAAATGTGTTTGTTGTCCTAGAAACCCGTCCAAGATTGACTCATTAGGAGTAAATCTTGGATAGTCCCCGGTTTGGGACTGTTCTTGAACACCTAATCTCACTTAGGATGTAAGTGTATAATGTGTATTGGGTTTTCAAGAAAATTTCGGTATCATTTCCCCATTTATTCTCTAAGTACATATGTACTTAGAGAACAACGGGGAAATGCTGCTGAAATTTTCTTGAAAACCCAATACACATTATACACTTACTAGTGAGATTAGGTGTTCAAGGATGGGATAGGTGGTACACATTTATTATATATAAGAATGACATCACATTATACACTTAGGATGTAAGTGTATGCCCTAATCTTTTCCTAATATATACTTGTTTCCTAATATATACTTGTTTTCTCTTTGATCATAGAATGGATAGATCATGGATGTCCATTCGTAATCGTTGCACCCCAGAGTTTATATCTGGTCTTGATCAGTTTATTAGATTTGCCGAGGAACATAGGAAAAAACCTACAGATAGGTTCTAGTATCCATGTAGGCATTGCGGTAACAACTTGAAAGTCAACACTGGTGAGGAAATCAAAAGTCATGTCATGTGCAATGGGATTGTACAAGGCTATACAGAATGGCACTGGCATGGAGAGATTTCAAAATCAAAACCAGTAGATGTCGATAGCAGTGCTTGGGTGGAAGAAGAAATTGCCTCCGATGACGTAAATGTGAACGAACCAGTTCCAACAGACATCGTTGATGTGATGCTGGATAGTTGTAGGGTAGAGCACACCGATCCACCTCCTATCTTTAGAAACATTGTGCATGATGCTGAGATACCATTATACACAGGCTGTGCTAAGTTTACGAAGCTTAGCGCTGTGTTGAGATTGTATAAGTTGAAAGCTAACAATAGATGGAGCGAAAAAAGCTTCACTTCATTGTTGACTTTGTTGAAAGAAATGCTTCCTGAAGGAAACGAGCTGCCAATCTCAACATACCAGGTAAAAAAAATGTTGTGCCCAATGGGAATGGAGGCCAAGAAGATACACGCATGCCCGAATGATTGTGTATTATTTCAAAAGGACTATGTAGATTTGAAAGATTGTCCAAAATGTGGTGCGTCACGGTATAAATTGACGACTTCGGGGGAGTCCAAAACTAGTTCTCCTGCCAAGGTGTTGTGGTATCTACCTATAATATCACGGTTTTAACGCTTGTTTGCAAATCCGAAAGATGCGAAGAATTTGAGGTGGCATGCATATGTTAAGAAAAATAATGATGGGATCCTATGACATGCGTCTGATTCCCCACAGTGGAAGAAGATTGATCTATTGTACCCCAAATTTGGTGAAGAAGATAGGAATCTAAGACTTGGGCTTTATACAGATGGGATGAATCCGTACGGGACATTGACCAGCCAACATAGCACTTGGCCAGTCATGCTTGTTATATATAATCTTCCTCCCTGGATGTGTATGAAAAATAGGTACGTTATGTTGTTGTTGTTGATATCGGGCCCTAAACAACCCGGAAATGATATCGATGTTTATCTTGAACCTTTGATTGATGACTTAAAGAAACTTTGGGCTGAAGGTGTGATGACCTATGATGCTTCAGCAAGAGAGACATTTCGTTTGCACGCTATGTTGTTTTGCACTATTAATGACTTTCCAGCATATGGGAATTTGTCTGGATATAGTGTCAAAGGAGCTAAAGCGTGTCCTATATGTGAAGAAAACACTGATTCAATAAGACTAAAACATGGCGGCAAGACTGTATATCTTGGTCATCGAATGTTTCTTTCAAAATTCCATCCGTATCGTAGGAAGCGCAAAGCTTTCAATGGATGGAATGATGAACGGAGTGCACCTAAACCTATACCAGGGGATGTTGTTTATGAAAGAGTAAAAGACATTGTCAATGAATTTGGTAAGAAATCACAATGTAGTATGGCCACACGGAGTGACAATTCTTCATTCAAGAAGAAGTCAATATTTTGGGATCTTCCTTATTGGAGTTCTTTGACAATCAGGCATTGTATCGATGTAATGCACGTTGAGAAAAATGTCTGTGATAACATCATTGGTACTCTGTTAAATATACTAGGTAAGACTAAAGATGGGATAAAATCTAGACTGGACCTACGTGAAATGGGAATAAGGTCAGAATTAACAGAATTACGTGAAATGGGTAATAAAAGAACATACTTACCTCCCGCTTGTTACACGTTGTCTAGAAAGGAGAGGAAAACTTTTTGTGAATTCTTGGTAAATGTTAAGGTGCCACATGGTTACTCATCCAACATCCGTAGATTGGTATCAATGAAAGATTTGAAGTTGATAGGTCTTAAATCTCATGATTGTCACACTCTAATGCAACAAATATTGCCCGTGGCAATTTGATCTATATTGCCGAAGCATGTAAGGTTTGCAATTACCAGACTTTGTTTCTTTTTCAACAGTCTATGCAGCAAAGTTATTGACCCTGATACTCTCGATAATTTGCAAAGAGAAGTGGTTGTTACCCTATGTCAGCTTGAGATGTATTTCCCTCCTTTGTTCTTTGATATCATGGTACATCTTGTTGTCCACTTGACTAGGGAAGTGAAAATGTTGGGACCAATTTTCTTGCATTGGATGTATCCCTTTGAACGATACATGAGTGTTTTTAAAGGTGATGTTCGAAACCGTTATCGGCCTGAAGGGAGTATTATTGAAGGTTATGTGGCGAGAGAGGTTATGGATTTTTGCAATGACTTTCTCAGTGGTAATGACACTCCTGATAATGACAAGAATATTGAGGAGGGCAAAGGAATTTTGGGATCACAGGTGAAAGTAATCAGCCGTGAGCAGTTGGAACAAGCTCACTTGTATATTTTACACAATATGGACGAAGTGAGTGTTTATATCGAGGACCATTCCAATTTTATAAAGAGACAACATCCTCGAGCAAGTTCAATGTGGCTTGCTAGAGAGCATAATAAGACTTTTACTAAGTGGTTTGAAGATAAAGTCTTACATCAACTATCTCAAACACCAAATGATATTACAGAAACTATCAAATGCCTTGCCTTTAAACCAAAACCGAATGTTATGTCTTATGAAGGGTTTGACATTAATGGATTCACATATTACACAAAGCGCCAAGATGATAAGAGTGTCATCCAAAATGGTGGGGTCACTCTTCAAGCGTCGACTATGTACTTTGCAAGTGCAAAGGATAAGAGTCCACGTGAAGCTAAAATGTCATATTACGGTGTCATTGAAGACATTTGGGAGTTTGACTACATAGATTTCAAAATTCTGCTCTTTAAATATAATTGGGTTGATAACACCAAAGGAGTTATAGTGGATGAATTGGGTTTTACTTTGGTGAACTTTGAAAAGATTGGCGAGAAGGGTGAACCATTCATATTGGCATCACAGGCGAAACAAATATTCTATATCGATGATCCTGCAAATGATAAATGGTCGGTTGTTCTTCATGGTAAAAGACAGTTCATTGAAGATCCTATAGATGAAGAAGAGTACTATGATAAGTATGATGACTCCAGTCCATTCTCAGTTGGGTTGCCAACTCCACAAAATATTGAAGCTAATGATGACTTATTTGTGCGCAGAGATCACAATGAAGGATTGTTAATTGATAAAAGATCACAATTTTAGAGACATGTATGTTTATACAAATGCTAAATGTTTGCCTTTTTCTAGTTAATACAAATGCTAAATGTTTGCCTTTTTCTAGTTAATATAAATGCTAAATGTTTGCCTTTTTCTAGTTAATACAAATGCTAAATGTTTGCCTTTTTAATGACATTTTCAGATGGCTGACCATGATGAGCATGCTGTCCATGATGAGCATGAAGTCCATGATGAGCATGCTGTCCATGACGAGCATGGCGAGGATACCAATGTAAGTTCTAAAAACATATCCTGTATTTCTATAAAATTCATTATCTTCTAGTTATGTCATATATCCTATATTTCTATATTGTGCTAATTCAGTGTGTTTATTTTTGTCAAATTTTAGGTTGATGATGCACATGTACCCACTGAAGCACTGGAGCAACTTGATGCGCAACACCAAACACTTAACAAGAAAAGGGGCATCACTCTGTTGAAGAAGTTAATAGCGCTAAGTGGCAGTGGATCCAAATTGGTTGTGGAGTTTGATAATGGAGGAAATGCAATTGGAGTGAACCGCAATAATTTTGTAAACTATCTTGGGTGTACCACTCGGAGCCATTGTGGTGTTAAGTATGATAATTGGCATAAAGTTCCTCAGGGGAAAAAAGACTTGATATGGAAGGATTTATGCGTGAGTTATTATTATTTGCAATTCTATTTTGTAGATTACAAATTCTATTATTTGCAATTCTATTTTGGATACTAGTTAATAACATTTCTATTTTACAGAATCTGTTTGCATTGGATGAGAAGTTGCATCGTAAAAGTGTGATGCAACGCGCTGGAAAGATGCTTAGGAATTATAGGACAAATCTGAACAGAGAATACATAAAAGAGGGTGATAAGAAGAAGAAGTCAACCCTTGAACAATGGAACTTCTTGGACAAAGAAGATTGGGACAATTTTGTTACTTCAAGAAAATATGAAGAATTAAAGGTATTAGGCGTCACTCCCAATTTAATTAATATACATTGTATTCACCTATTCAAGATTAACATTTAGTGCTACTAACCAAATCATTAATGTGCATACTAACTAGGCCCTCAGTGACGCACAAAAAGCAAGGCGTGCACTGAATGTGCATGACCACACTATGGGTCCAAAAGGCTATGCAAGCATTCGCCAAAGACTACAGGCGGAGTCTGCGGCTACTCAGGAGTCTGCCACACCCATGCCTCGCCATGATATCTAGATAGCTGGGAAGCAAAACAAGAAGGGTGAAATAAAGAAGCCCGTAACTGCTGAGGCGGCTGCGAAAATGGTAAAATACAACTCTTAGAGCAATCGTTTGAATATTGATTATTTGTGGTGTTAACTTACCAATTTCTATTGATGGTGATTAGCGGGAGCTGCATGAGCAGAGGAAACAAGGCACGTTCATCTCTCAGGGCACAAGGGATGAATTGACAGTTGCTCTGGGTAACCTAGAGCATCCTGGATGTGTTAGGGGTGCAGGCGCTGATGTGGGCATCAAAGCATTCTTTGGGCCATCCCAGCGCAAACCCAGAGCGGGACTTTCTCAAGAAGAGGTAACCTATTCTTTTTTTAGAATGTTACTGCAAAAGGAAATTCAATAATAAGAAGCTAATGTTTCTTTTATCCATGCATAGGAGAATAAGAGAGTCGAGGATATAGTTGCTAAGAAGGTCAACGATGTAGTTGCTGAGAAGGTCAAGGAAGAATTACTGCGGTGGCAGGCATCCCAGGCTTCCAATCAGCCTATGGCGACCCACTCTTCTCCTGATGCACAGACTACGAGTAATACTAGAAACCCATCGCCTAACACGTCTGCTGTAAGTATTGTTTATGACATTGTAGCTAGTCTTTTCAAGATGATATGTTTTCAAGATGATATGTATATATGTATAACATTCTTTACGTAAATTTATGGGCATTGAAGCCATGCCGCTTAAGAATGTAAGACTATGTTGTTGCAGAGGCACATGCTTACCAGTCCCTTCCTGGGGCAACGTTTCATGGGACTCCAATGCCGCAGGGCTACATTCGTGTGAGCCCGATATGTGTATTACCAGATTGGAGGGAAGTTGCGTTGCCATATGCCCACCCAGATATTGATACACTTGGTGAGGCAGAAGGCGGGGTCATATTATGGCCCAAAGCAGATGTCGTCTATACTAATGAAATTGTAAGATAAATTTACATTGATTTCGACTGTTAATGTGTATATATGAGGTCAACTGATCTGAAATTATATATACAGGTTATAAAGAAGACACCAGGAGCACCTAGGCCTCCACCTCCACTTCCCGCATTACCAAGTTGGGTTCCAACTGACCTAACATACCCGTTAGGTCCTGCTTGTAGGGGAATGGCATGTTGGCTACGGGCACATAATATACATTGCCCTATAATTGTTTCTTTAGATGCAGATTATGCAGGTCAATCTTACGATAGCTCTTTATTTACACAAGATATTATTGAGCTGTTTATGTATGCTTGGCTGAATACATCAATGATAGAGACATGGATAAGGTGAGATCTTGTTATACATCCATATACCTTGTGTAAGATCCGGTGATCTGGTTTCTTATATATTAATGCATACGTAATACATGTTTTGCAGCTACTTAGTCGAAGATCAATGCAAACAATTTGCATTTGATCATGTGGGATTTTTGATTCCATCATTGATTAGTATGGTAGCTAAAGACCCTGATAGTGTTCAACAATACTGTATAGATGCTTTTACAAATTTTCGGTCAGCAAAAGAAGACGATTATAATAGCTCCATTCAATGTCAAGTAAGTTTACTTTATTTATAATTTGGACTTAAGAAAATTCCATTTTTATTATGCATTTTGAGTAATTAATTGTTAACTTTTTACCTCTAGCGGTAGACATTGGGAGTTACTAGTTATTGTCCCCGGGACGTTCACTGTTTATTATCTAGATCTCGCGGGAAGTACATTAAACACTAAGATTGGACACGTAATGAGAATGCCATTATTTTGGTGAGAAATATTTCATTTTTGTATCTGTTAACATCTGTTATTACATTACTATTTACTTATGCAATTTACTGTGTTATATTAACATGTAGGGGTTTAGATGCATTCAAAAAGGCTGGAAGAACGGTCCCAAGAAAAAAGAACCAGCCAATAAATTGGCAGAACGTACAAGTAAGTTCCCGACTCCAATGTATATATTATTGATGTGAATTGTGCTTAGTTGTATTATTTTGTATGTTTCAATTTATAGTGCGCTACACAAGACAACGGCTGGGCATGCACATACTATGTGATGCGATTTATGCAGATGATTATCCGACATGCGGCATTGGACATCGATACCATACATGAGGTATTATATATAGTCTCATTAGTTAGTATGAAATATATCAATCTTATTTTTATATTATTACTTATATATATACATCATTCTCTTTGTAGGTGTTTAAAACTGACCACACTATAGGTAAACGCTTAAAAAATATACATGCTCTATATACGATGGAAGCATTAAATGAAATAAGAGAAGAATGGGCAAAAGTCATACAAGAAGTGGCAATTGCAAGATATAATTGGGATGTTGATAGCGATACTGAATGATACTTTGTAAATGAATATTTCTAAATGTTAATACATGTATTTGAATGTTTCTATATGTGTGAATGTGAGAATTGAATTGATGTCTGAATGTATCTACTTGTGTGAATTTTTTGTTTGTTAATTTTACAAGTTTGTGGCCTGTTTATAGGATGATATCAATGGATGTCGTAAACCTACAGTTCAGAAAACTGAACTGCAGGTTCTCATCCTGCTGACCAGCCACAGCAGGCCTGCAAACTGATATGAAAAAAAAATAGATATAGGCGTCGGTTATTTACAGAAAACCATCAGCAAATACCTACAACGTCAGTTTTTTGAACAAAACCGACGCCTCATGTGGCCACGGCCGTACTGGAAATGGCGTCGGCTGTTAGTGTAAAACCGACGCCTATAATACATATAGCGTCAGTTGTTTAGTTGATCACCGATGCCAAATGTGTCGCGCCACAGAAAACAACATCATCTAGGACACTTTCTGCGTCGGTTACCAATTAAACACCGACGCAGAATGTGTCCTAGATGACGCCATTTTCTGTGGCGCGAACCCTTTTGGCGTCGGTTTTCTATAAACAATCGACGCCTGTACGTTAAATAGGCATCGGTTAAAAAACCGACGCCGAAGTGTTCGACCTTTAGCGGCGCCCACATAGGCGTCGCTCGGAAACCGACGCCAAAGGGGGTTAAACAACCGACGCTAAAAGGCATTTCTGTAGTAGTGCCACTAGTATGAGATCCATGCCCTAGTGATATGATATAACACTATATATCACTCTATGCCTACAAGTCAACTATTAAAATAGTAATAAAGGTTAATTAAATAATAGTAAATTTGAGCAGGCATAATCAATAGTAGATGCAACACATTAATAGAAAGGTCAACAGTGGTAAAGCATTGAGGAGAAATAAAAGCATCCAATGTGATTCACCAAGTTACTTAATTAGAGATCTCTACACTGATATATTACTTTTTTTATTAGCAAGTCCTAGTAGTTTGAGGTGACCACTCAAACCACTAGCTAGAAACTACAAAGTTCCCCATCTCACCATATAAGATCCTAGGATTACTAGTCTCCATATGAACTTGCTACACTTCACTGGTTCCAATATAAACAAGGACATATCAACCATAAACATACTAGTAGGGGCTCAAAAGGCAACCTACAACACTAGGTTTGTCCTGGATACTCATGCCATAATGCCTCATCTCTTATGTATGAAGCCCATATATTATCATATCACATAACCTAATAGCACTAACACATATGGTTGGAGATGCTCGACTGCACTTATATTCATATTCATCATTTAAGTGTCAAGTAAACCTACCGTGGGTCACCCACACATATTCAATGTATATGAATCTAAGCACATTCACAGTGCAAGATTTCTGCAAGGTTACCCATTTTCACTATCCAGTCTCTTCAAAAATTGAGATAGTTCCTACGATCAAAGGGCACAAATAGGATATCACTTGATTATTTTAGAAAACTACTCATTTTTAAGAAACAACCAAGCTGAAAGCATAGCATGAAGATGTACTAAAACATAAGAACAAGTAAAAGAACTCTTAGAGGCCATACAAGCCTCACATCATGCATCGAGGTGCACGTACTTAGCACAATTATTCATTTTTGTCCATAGGAAGGCCATACCTTCATAAACCTTCAAGATTTACCTCCAAGGAAGAATTTACCACCACATCACATCCACAAAAAAATATGCCAAATTTTGTGAACAAACTCCATAATATAAGAGAGGTATGGTTAAAACAAGAATATGCATACAAATGTCACTTTTAGATATAAAAAAGCTACCTTTAGATATGAATCATAGGTTCCATGAATTTAAATAGAAAGGAAACATATTATTTTCACCTTATATGATCGTCCAATCAAAAAATAATATTATCGATTTGTATTTCATTTGATACCACCCATAATAGAGGCATTTTTATGGCAAGAACATGCGTTTTTTTGAAACTTTAGCCTTATAGATTTAAGAGAGATAACATATACACATTATACATCATCATGAAGTGAATGGGGGAAATAATAAAATTCGTGACCAATTCATTATACCACCGAACAGTCTATAAAAACTCCATTTTCAAACACAAAACATGTTTTTAGCATTATTAAAGATTGCTCGTAGGTAAAGAAGGCTTAAAGTATATCACTCACCTCAAGATGAACATAATGTGATTGAAAAAATAAAAACAAGAATGAGGATTCAAACCACATTAGAACATCCCACCAAATCTCCAAAAAACTCCTCCAAGTAACTTCTATGCTCAACTAAACCAAGGAAGGAGAAAAAGGAAGGATGTTCAGCCATATGGAGCAAGATCTTTCATGGTTTACCATGGATCTCAAATAAGAATAGAGAAGAGAGATAAAAAATAAATAAAGGATAATAATAATAATAATAGTCTTACATGATTTAAGGTTTGAACAAAGCAATATTTCTTTATATCCACTAGATAAAGCTTGATCTTCGTCTTTCATGCACATGCAACCTTCAAACCTTACTTGCGAACCTCCTTGGAGCCTCTCTCAACCTCCATCAATCTTTGTCCGCATTCTATCATAGATTCTTCAACACAGATAGTGTTGGTTGTATGTTCTGAGAGCCATAATGTGATGGTTGTAATAAGGATACTTTGTATATCTTTTGATTATTAATAAATGTCAAATCCACTTATTATGTATGTTTTATATTGAGATAATGAATACAGTTAATAATGTTCTAAGAAGTCAATGCCATGTGGTTTTGGTTGAGGACCTAAAAATGAGATCATATGTATACTTAGACTACTCATTCTTGTTATATCCCTAGTCAGTCATGTTGTGGATATTATAGGACAACAATAATACACAAGACTACCATATATGGTGAGTGATGACTATGTCTCTTTAGTAATGATATTGGATATCAACTTAGATACATCGGTACTTGTTAGAGAAAAAATTATACTTGACAAACTTACCTTGAGAATTACACATGAAAGTGATGTAATGACATGTCAAAGCTGTATCTCAATGTGAAAGTGATGATTGCGATCCCTAGACTTAAAGTCATTATAGTAATCACATGTTATTTTGTGTAATTTGACCACTAGCCCAAGGTTCTCTGAATAAGAGTTGTTAAAAAGGTAGTAATTGGGTACTATGACTCTTATGTAATAGTTTGAGTGATATAGATGGAAACCTCCTTTAGAGTGACATCCATCACTTGATAAACAAAACTATGGAAATGCATGACCATTCTCATATGAGATAATATAATATATTGAGTTCACTATATCTCAAATAGTCTGTGTTCCTCCCTTCGTCACAAAAAATGAGATTACTCAAATCAAAATGCGAAATGAACAATAATCACTCTATTACCATAAACCAGGGTAAATTTGAACCATTTGCAATTATATATCTGAAGAAGAAGTAATTACTAAAATAGCCTCAACTCAGGCTATCTTTGATTAATATATATACCAAAGGATGTTACATGTCACGTTCAAAGGCTATCAAGCCATTACTGTACAACACTTATAAACTGTTTACACATATATGCCATATATATACACACATGGCATAAAGACAAAATCTACATGTTGATATACAAAACCCATCAATATACAAAACACAAAATCTCCCCAAAGATCAGAGACTACAAGGATGACACATAGGACATCTACTACAAAGCTCTAGCAGCATATCCAACCTCTAGGAAATATTACTCCTCTTGCTGCTCAACACATGTACCACGACCTCTACCTCATCATCCAAAACTACCTAAAAAGTGGGGAACCAATGAGGTGAGATCACATCTCAGTGGGATATATAACTCTTCACCAACATCTATTATAAGAACAATAGTTAAGTAAAGCAGTAAATACTGGTTAAACAGTTCAAGTACTTGCAATTGAATAGTAGAACATCATATGTTTTTAGAAGGAATATGAAGAACATGTATGACTGTTGTAAACTAAACAGTATAAGAAATAAGGTATGGGGGTCATCCAATGTGATTCGTATTTGACCCTAAGCAAATATACTACATGGCTGTATTAGCGCTTCTATTATTATTGCCCTGAGGATTTGTGACGTACCAGTCAAATCCAACTGAACACTATTAAGTCGAAATCAGTACTATACAAGATCAATAGAGGAGCCAGACTCCATGATCATCACCAACACTACTTAGTCAATTCAAGTCTGCAATGCAATGGCATAATAGTCAAAATGATTTGGACAACTACTTATATTCATAGCTATACTTTTGTAGAGATAACAACTCATAGTCAAGATATGGTTATGTGAAATAGCTAGCCTGCCTTGGTACATGGCACAACACTAGAGAACTGGCTCACGCATGGCCATTCTATAACAAAGTATCACATCACTCTTTCAACATTTTAAGGGTACAAAGAAATACTTCAATTGCACCCTACATATTCAATAATATGTGCTCTAATTTTCTAATAGGAGTTACTCGTTTCACCATCCAGCTAGATACCGACGCTGAAGATGGATCTATGGTACAAGGCAACTACATGATTAGGGTTTCGCTTGATTAAACATTCCAATTGAGTATCTTTTAATGCATCAATCAAGTTACAGTGTATTAAACCTAAACATTTCCTACAAAATTAAGGTAGAATATAACTTCTAAAGATATAAAATGTACAAGGTGAGAACTTGTCTCATTATCTTAAGATACCTATATCACAACCATTACAAGGTCATCAATGTCTCAACACTATGGGGTATCAACCCCTCAATTCCAAATTTGGAGGATTTCACCTCTTAAATTGTGCTCAAGGCACTCAACAATTCACTAGGTTCACATCACATGAACCTGTGCAATCAATATCATAAGGTATCTTAACAATTGATACATGCTTATAATCACCACCCTGTATAGTACAAGGTTCACCATAGCATTCTCATAGGTATGCATATTCATCTCACCTGCAAAGTTAGGGATACATAGAATCGAAATAGAAAACTCTATTTAAAACAAGAATCTTTAAGTGAAGCAATCATATACATCACATGAACAATGGATTATGGTTAGGGTTTCAATCACATTTAATTAGGGTTTCATAGCACCACTCAACCCCTAAACCCTAATGTCATTACTTCCCACTCTGTTGGAGAGTTCTTGAGCCAAGCACTTATGGTTAATAATCAACCATTTATGTCACATTATCTAATGTAGATCATTACACTATGTTTTAATCATCTATACATGTATGAATGTAAGTGTGTTAATCCATCACTATAAAGTGTAGTGACCTAGAGACACACCATGTGTCATGACCGCAATACTTGGTGTTTTGACCCTAGATCATGATGATGTATCAAACTCAACCATTCCAAGTGTATTAACCTCATAAGACATGAGTGTCTAGACCTCCAAAAAAAGTGTTTCGACCTCCACACTTCAAGGTGATTCAACCTTAACCATTCATGGTTTCAACGCTAATATGAGTAGTGCTTCGACCTCAACCACATGGGGGTGTATCAGCTGATCTTAACCACTCTTATCATAAGTTTTTTGACCTCTTTATATAATGGTATCAGCCATAATACTTCATATACTCGCTATCTTCAAAACCCTAAGTGTTTCAACCCTTTAATGTGCATGGTCACCACCACACACCATCCTAGGTGTTGTGACCTCATGTAAGATAATGTTGTGACCTATGTGGTGTCTATCCTACTACCAACAAGTCGTAACACCTGGGTAGAAATAGAGAATGTTGAAACATCAACCCAAGAATAAGAACCCTACACAAGGGTGTTCTCCAAACCCTAGAATCAAGATTATAGAAGATCATCTTAAGGATCGTTCTTAAGGTTATGCAAAATAGGTTTCTCACATATGCAACCATCATCAAGACCACCCTTTATATTAAATGAACGTATCATAAACAGAACACAATAGTTCCATAAACAAAGAATAAGAGATCATCACTACTTCTTCCAAAATCCCAAACCGGGAACAAAGATTTTAGGGTTTATAAGAGGTATACATTATCTTCGAGATACAATATAGCTCAAACATAAATATCATCACTTTCTTCACCAAAAGAACTTATTTTTAAGATCTGGAATAGAAACACATGAATAACATGTAATCAGGTTACACATAATATAAAAGGAATGAGTTATATAACCCGCCTATAATTGATGCTCCAAACTTCCAAGATCTCAGGCTTCAAAGAAGAAAAGGAAGCCCCAATTAGATCCAAACCTTTTACCACTGGATGTCCTTCAAAAGAGAGGAACAACATGGTTAAATAAAAGTCCAGGGAAAAGAAAACCTAAACCCTAACTTCAAACCAAGGTAGAAGATGAAGAAACCCTAGGTTAACACATGATTTTTGACCCAAGAGAAGTAGAAATCCCCAAGAGGTATCACCATGGATCATCCACAACCCTCATGGTCGAGACGGAGGAAGAAGAATATGAAGAAGCAAGGGAAGCTAGATCTAGGGTTCAAATCATTTACCTAGATAAGAGATTCTCTAAGAAACCACCACCAAGAAGAGCACTAAATCCACCACATGCAGGATGGATCAGCCACCCTAGCTTCAAGATCTGCTCCTTCTTGCTTCTGAAGCTCCAAGGTCAGTTCATGTTCAAGGGAGGAAGAAGAGGAAGCTGAAAACTCTCTTACATAGGAAGAAAAAGGAATATATACCCCAAAGGAGAGAGAGAAAGTGATTTGTGATGTGTCACCATTCTAGATTGCCCAAGGACACATGTTCTTCAACCTCATGGTCTTATCCTATCCCACATGCAGAAATAAAAAAATCTTATATTTATCTAGAAAGTGTAGTGATTTCCATGGTCTCTACCATCTCATCTTGGTTGTAACACTTCATCCATTCTTGGTTTCGACCCAAAGCCCTAATCCATCATGTATGCCTATATGCAATGGTCGATACACTAAAGGACAAGGGGTGTTTTGACCTCTAGGTTGTATAGGGTCAAAACCACATGACCTTATATCATGTGTTGTGGTCGCTACCCTCACCCAAGAGTGGGGTAGTGGTTGCAACAACCAAACCTTTGTTTGTCACATCTTCCATGTAGCAAACCCTAGAAACCCTAGAACATTATGATGTGTTCCATCACCAAACATGATTCAAACAAGACGCCCCATGTTTCCATATTATCTCTCATGGTTTCAAAGTACAAGAAGCACTCTCTACATGTGATATTTTTCATGTTAACCCTCAATTTTGGGTAAATTGCAAACTAGTCCAAAACACTTACTTATATAGAAAAGATGGTTCAAACCTCAATCAAATTGAACCAAATTGAAACCAAATACCTGTCACATGATATTAAGACACTTCAAAAAATTAAATTAAAGTTTATGAATCTCATTATGAAAAGGAAACATATTTAAGAACAAATCTAGGTCAAGGATCTTACAACTATAAACCCTTAATAGGGATTTCTCCCCCCAAAATCCTATGGAAAAAATAAATGGATATTTCTTCCACATCTCATATTCAAGATCCCACGTGGCTTCTTCCATGCCACAACGATGCCACAAAACTTTTACTGTGGGCTCCGATCTCCAAATCACGAATTAATCCCGACTTAAACATGTGCGGAAGTAATCGATAAACAGCGGAAGACAAAAATCACGGGAAATTAAAACTTTTCGAGACAAGAGCCTGAAATCACAAACCTTTTCCATAGAAAAAGGATTTAACTGTTTACATCACTGACAATTACTTCTTGAGTAATTATATACAACATGATACAAAAATTCTCAAGAGTTCATACTCCAAAACACTCCAGGACCTGAGAGTACAGAGGACATATAGGACTTGACTCTATCTACACCATGAAGCAGACTAGATCTCCACCTGAGATAGTTACTGCTCCTGATGCTGCTGTTTCTGAGATTGGTTACCAGAGTTCTTGTTCCTCCGTCTACGACGACCACCTAAAAAGTAGAAGTCTACGGGGTGAGACAATTATACATAATTGCCCCAGCGAGAGTTATAACTCTCCACTAGAAGCTTTATAAGCAAAGCAGGGAATAACTAAAGCAATAAAAAGCCTTCAAGATATTCACTAGCAGTTTTGATGATAAGCAGAGTTCAATCAATATTTAAATATGAGAACATCTATGCTATTCAAGGTAACATCAATCAAATAACTCGTAGATAACTCTAACAGATATACTACGCTGTTGATTATGTTTTTCAAACATTATTGTTATGCCCTGTGGAGATGAGGCATACCACTCATACTCCAACTGATCACTAAGAAGTCACATCAGTATCATACATAGGTCATTAAAAGAGCCGGATTCTTATGACCTCATCTTCCTCAGTCAGTTAGAGGATTGATTGTTTGACATCTGGCGGGATGTCTTTATAATAGCTCACCAGGGTACTCTGGTCCTTCGCTATTTTTAGAGTTACAGTGGCATTCTGTACTCTCTTCGCTATCGGAAGATTTCTTGTTTATCTTTCACCGATACGGTATTTGTGTCTTTAAGGGAGTGTAGAGATACATCTCACCTTAAAGACTTTATGGTGGGGTCTGATGGACTACTAGAATCTACATCATCCTCTCACCCTTTCTTTTATAGTGAAGGTATGACGGACTACAAGAATCTACATCAAATACCTACACTAGGATGTAAGATTCTACACATCCATGTACCCCACATACTCAAAAGTATGTGATCCAGGAGTTCCCTTAGGAAAACCTGTTTCACCATCATTTAGACTCTGACAATGATGAATCTATGATCAGGGCTCTACATTTCACTTGATTAGTTAGGTACATTCAGTATTCTTATCATCATACAATAACACAGCTATATATGAGAATACTAAAATGTAGCAGGCCTAACTTATTACCATCATCAGTTATTTCATCTCAAGTCATCTGTCAAGCATGACCTTGATAACATTTATGGCTCTTACAGCCCATAATTCACAAAAGATGTCACTTATCAGTGCATCAAGATGATTCATTATTCATAAAGCTTAAGACATGCTTTCAATGAATATAACATGGTATTCCATACCTGGGTGTGACCATCATCTCATAATAACCTGTATGGTTAATTCAACAGATAATAGTAAGCAATTCAACAATTAGGGTTTACTATTCATCTTTCATGTCATCACCCTAAAATTAGGGTTTACTATTCACTCCATGGTGAATTGTACTCATTACATCATCATGTAAGAGAAACATCATCACTAAGGCTCTTAATTAAGATTAAGATCCATTAGATATCATAATTAGGGTTTCCATGACCTCACATAGGTGGGTCATTCCCTAATCATGCACATTCATGTGTATTTGAAGTATCTCACTTGAGTTTCCACCCAAAAAGGGTACTTCTCTCTCTAGGATACTTTCTCTCTCTAGAAATACTTTCTCTCTCCTCTCACTAGTAGATGGTGCCAACACCACTCTAGATCAGGTTGAGATAAGTCTCCATTGACTAACATGAGCCAAAACATCAACATCATGTGATTAGGGTTTGATTAGAACAAGGTTTTACCCCTTTTGACCCCTCAAGGGTATCTTGGTAATTTGCCACATGATTACCATCATGGGTTAACTCACTAATCACATAGTCCCTTAATGACCTAGGTTACCATTAGGGTTTAGATTGGATCACCATTGAACTAATTTACACCATCAAATGGTTAAGTACAAACCATCACCAATCTCCAAACGGTTTCAACCTTCAAACGGTTTCAACCACCCAAACGGTCTTGAGACCGTTTGGATCCAAACGGTCTTGAGACCGTTTGGAGGTGAAGACCGTTTGGAAGGGTTGACTTCCAAACCGTTTGGAGCTTCAATCAGTTTGAGACCGTTTGATCAAACTTGCTTGAGATCGATTGGACCAAACGATCCTGAGGTCGTTTGAGCCCAAACGGTCTTGAGACCGTTTGGACCTCCAAAGGGGTTCAAAGGTCACCAAAGTTCGTGGATATGTGTGTTGAAGCTCTCAATTGGCTAAAGCTATGCTAACCACTTATAAATTGAGTCAATTAGGGTTAGCCTTAACCACTTAGACATCCAATTGACCCTCAATTACAAGCCAATTAGGGTTCAATCCTCCTCAATTAGGGTTTCAAATCGATTGGTCATCAATGTTCAACAATGTGAATCAATTCAAGGTTGAACCTATCAATTGACCTCCAATTGGGCTCAAACTTGGCCCAAACGGTCTTGAGGTCGTTTGGACATCATCCAAACGGGCTTGAGACCATTTGCCCAAGGTTTGACCAAAATCC
This sequence comes from Alisma plantago-aquatica, assembly GCA_963693085.1. Taxonomy (NCBI): domain Eukaryota; kingdom Viridiplantae; phylum Streptophyta; class Magnoliopsida; order Alismatales; family Alismataceae; genus Alisma; species Alisma plantago-aquatica. Next base: position 331,904,151 of record OY856414.1, read on the forward strand.
AAGTCATTTTGACTAAGGTTGAAGTCCAATTAGGTCAAAATCAGCAATTTTCATCAATTCACCAATTTCCTACAATTGGACCCTCAAACCATTAGATTAACTCAACCCTAGACCTTCAAACGGTCTTGGGTTGTGCCCAAACGGTCTTAGGACCGTTTGGAGGAATCCCCAAACGGTATTGAGACCGTTTGGGTTCTTCAACCCAAAACTCAACAAGATCTATATGTTAAATCAACACTTTTTCACCCGATTAGGGTTTCATGTTGAAGTGCCTTCAACTCTCAATTGGTTAAGAATTAGACTTTGATTCTTTGCAGAGATGAAATTAAATATGTTAGGGACAGACCCTCAAACGGTCGTCCCTTGGTCAACTCTTTCAAACGGTCTTGAGACCATTTCAATCCAAACGGTCTTGCAAGACCGTTTGAGAGCAAACGGTTTGAAACCGTTTGAACCCAAACGGTTTGCAACCGTTTGGACCAAAAGGGTCCAAGGTCGTTTGAAAAAGTAACATAGGGAATCACGCCCCTCATCTTCAACCTCTTGCAAGGTCGGTTTCTCTACTGATTTGCTTGCAAACGTGCAAGGAAGAAGGGTGGTAGAAGGAGAATTTACCAAGTAAATTGCAAGAATTGAGCATACATATAAAGCATAAGTTTAGAGTTATAAAACCCGCCTAAAGGTTGATCTTAGAGCTCCAAGCCTTCAAGCCCCAAGCTTTAATGGCATCCTTGAGCTTCCACAACTTGGTCAGAGGTGAATTCTCCAAGGAAACGTTGCTTTGGTCGGCTAGAACAAGAAGACTAAGTAAGCTAACCATAAAACCAACCTTAGAAAGTGAATTCCTCCATGAATTCGAGCTAGAAGGTGGGGTTCTCTTACCTAGAACAGGTTGGTCGTCCCCCCTGAGCTCCAGAGCTATCCTTGGTCGTTTGAGCAAGAAAGGAAGAGAAATGAAGGAAAGAAAGTTCGTTCACTTAATTGCAAGGGAAAAGGGGTTATATACTTTAGCCTCTTTTACACCCTAAGGACCTCACAAGATTGGAAATCACATCTAGGTCCCTCCTTGCTCAAGGGCACGTCCAAACCTATCTATCCTTATGCAAATCTCATGAAATCTCAAGATCTAAGGGTAAAGGAATCCAACCTTCAACTAGGGTACATACATGAAAGATTTCTAAACCCAAATTAGGTGTCTTTTACCACAAAGTTCATCTTTTCTTATCTGATCAATCTTTGATGTGCCCCTTTCATAATTTCCACTCTAAATGATGACAAGAGTCTTAAAAGATGTTTTAGATATTAATAATTACAACTTGGACCCCTCAATTTGGGTAAATTGCACTTTACCCCAAATTAGGGTTTCTAAGCATGGGAATTGCTTCCACAGCTGCACCTTGGTGCTCAAGCTTGGGAAATCCCTCAAACTTTATCATAGACATCCTCATGATGTCTCAACATCAAAGAAACATCTTATCTTGTGAATTTTGCAAGTTCAACCCTTAAACTGGGTAATTTGCACATAGGTCCCTGCATACAACATAATGCTACAACTTTATACAAAAAGGAGCAATATTGAAAGTAAATGTTCCTGAGGAACTTAATTACATGCCAGGGAGTGTTCACAAGTATATTAATTACATATTTAGGCAAAACTTCCAGGGTTAGGTCATAACCCAGGTCAGGGGTGTTACAAATTCTTTACCCCTTCAAAAGGATTTCGTCCCCGAAATCGATAAAGCATATTATAAGAAAAGAGCAGGATATTTTCTTCTCATTTCATCTTCTAGTTCCCAAGTGGCTTCTTCAACACCACGATGGTTCCAGAGGACTTTTACAAGGCTTATATCCTTCTTCTTTAACTTTTTAGTTATGTTATCGAGGATTGACACTGGTCCCTCCTCATACGTTATATCTTCATTCAATTCTACTTCCATAGGTTGTAGAACTGACTCGGTATCTGGATGACATTTCCTCAGCATGGAAATGTGAAACACAGGGTGCAGCTTCTGCAACTTCTGAGGTAACTCTAGTCTATAGGCCACCTTTCCAACTTTTTCAACAATTGGATAAGGTCCCATAAATCTAGGAGCTAACTTTCCTTTCTTCCCAAAACGAAGGACTCCTTTCCAAGGTGAGACCTTGAGATACACTCTGTCTCCAACCTGAAATTCTAGGGGTCTACGACGTTTATCGGCATACGACTTCTGCCTATCTTGTGCAGTCTTAAGCTGTTGTTGTATAACTTTAATCTTTTCTGTAGTTTGTTGTACAAGATCAGGGCCTAACAACTGGTGCTCACCAGGTTCATACCAACACAAGGGTGATCTACAACGTCTACCATATAAGGCTTCATATGGTGCCATATCAATGCTATGTTGATAGCTATTATTATAGGCAAACACTATCAAGCTTAGATGTAGATCCCAACTCCCGGTAAACTGGAGAACATATGCTCTCAACAGATCTTCTAAGGTCTGTATAGTCCTTTCTGACTGTCCATCAGTCTGGGGATGAAAAGCTGTACTAAACCTTAGCTTGGTGCCTAGGGCTCTGTGTAACTGCTCCCAAAAGCGACTTGTAAACTGGGGACCTCTGTCAGAAACTATAGTGACAGGAACTCCGTGCAAACGCACTATCTCTTGAACATATATCTGGGATAACCTCTCAGCAGAATAGGTTGTTTTGACAGGTAAGAAATGTGCTGTCTTTGTCAACCTATCAACAATTACCCAAATGGAATCATGTCCTTTGTTTGTCCTGGGTAGGCCAACAACAAAATCCATGGTCACATGGTCCCACTTCCACTGTGGTATGGGTAAGGGTTGCATTGTTCCTGCAGGTCTCTGGTGTTCAGCCTTGACCTGCTGACACACAGGACACCTCAGAACAAACTCAGCTACATCCTTCTTCATCCCAGACCACCAATACATATCCTTCAAGTTTCGATACATCTTGGTGCTCCCTGGATGCATAGCATACATCGAAGAATGAGCTTCTTCCAGGACTAACTTCCTCAGGTTGTTCACATCTGGCACTAGCATCCTTCCATGATAGCATGCCACCTGGTCATCTGACTCATGAAAACCTTCTCGCTTCTCATCTCCAAACTCAGATCTAATCTGCTGTACAAAAACATCTACTTGTTGTGCCTCCCTTATCTGCTCTCTTAAGGTAGGTTTAATCTGCATCTCAGCTAACAGACCAGCTAACAATGATGCCTTTATCTGCACATTGTCTTGCCTTAAAGAGATAAGCATATCTCTTCTAGAGCATACTAAGGAACTTAGTTGTGCCCTATCCATGGTTGATGTTGCTGATTTCCTACTCAAGGCATCAGCAACCACATTGGCTTTGCCCGGATGGTAATCAATTGTACAATCGTAGTCCTTGATTAACTCCATCCAGCGACGTTGCCTCATATTAAGCTCATGCTGAGTGAAGATGTACTTAAGGTTCTTGTGGTCTGTGAAAATCTGAAAAGTCTCTCCGTAGAGATAATGTCTCCAGATTTTCAAGGCATGGACCACAACAGCTAACTCTAGATCGTGTGTTGGATAATTCTCCTCGTGTTTCTTAAGCTGTCGGGAAGCAAAAGAAATCACTTGTTTATCCTGCATCAACACACATCCAAGTCCATTCTTGGAGGCATCACAAAAGATTATATATTCCTTTCCTTGCTCAGGTAACACAAGCACAGGTGCACTTGTTAACCTCTCCTTCAACAGCTGAAAAGACTGTTGACACTTATCACTCCAAGCAAAAGGAACATCCTTTCTGGTTAACTTGGTCAAAGGTAAGGCTATAGAACTGAAATTCTTAATAAACCTTCGATAATAACCAGCTAACCCCAAGAAACTTCTAATCTCCGTCGGTGTCTTCGGTTGTTCCCACTGCAGAACAGACTCTATCTTTGCAGGGTCAACACGAATTCCCGAGGCAGATACCACATGTCCAAGGAAGGATACTTCAGATAACCAAAACTCACACTTGCTAAACTTAGCGTATAGCTTATGTTCCCTTAGCAAGGTCAAAGTCTGGCGAAGGTGCTGCTCATGCTGCTGAGCATCCTTACTATAAATTAGTATGTCATCTATGAAGACGACAACACACTGATCAAGAAAAGGTCGAAAGACTCTATTCATGAGTTCCATGAATGCAGCCGGTGCATTGGTTAGTCCAAACGACATAACTGTGAACTCATAGTGACCATATCTTGTCCTAAAGGAAGACTTGGATATGTCACTGTCCTTAATGCAGATTTGATGATATCCAGACCTTAAGTCTATCTTGGAAAAGACTGTTGCACCACGCAACTGGTCGAAAAGATCATCAATCCTCGACAAAGGATACTTATTCTTTATTGTTACTTTATTGAGTTGTCTATAATCAATGCACAACCGCATCGATCCATCTTTCTTTTTAACAAACAAAACCGGAGCACCCCAAGGTGAGGTACTCGGTCGGATGAAACCCTTCTCAAGTAACTCTTGAAGCTGTTTCTTGAGTTCTGCCATCTCAGCAGGCGCCATCCTATACGGAGTCTGGGCTATGGGTTTCGTATCTGGGACCAAATTGATCTCAAAATCAATTTCCCGGGGTGGTGGTATACCAGGAAGTTCTTCGGGAAACACATCCTCGAATTCCCTGACTATCGGAATTTCAGCAGGGTTGGAACTCTCCTTGGTAACATCTACCACATGGGCTAAGAATGCGTAGCATCCTTGCCTCATCAACTTATCAGCAACCATAGCTGATACAAGACAGGTGGGCAGAATCTTTCTTTCACCTTGAAAGATCCATGTGTTGCTTTCATCAGCAAACACAGCCAGCTTGGACTCACAATCCAAGACAACTCGATACCTTTCCAAGGTATCCATCCCTAGGATTATATCAAATCCTTGCATATCAAGTGGTATAAGATCCACTTGAATGCGATGTTTAGAAAAGAAGAGTACGCAAGGAGAGCATACTTCTTGCAGAACAGCAGACCCACTCAATGGAGTCTCCAACAACAACTTATCTGCCCTATGACTAGTTATCATATTGCAGTTACGAATCACTCTTCGAGTGATGAAAGAGTGCGTAGCACCCGGGTCAATCAAAACAGATACTACACAAGATTTAGACATATCAGAATATAAAAGTTCCATCTGACCTGTTACTACTTGTGGATTGACCACTGCCTCTGGTGGGTTCATGGCATAGAACCTCGCCGTATCCTGTTGTTGAGGTGGTGCTGATGATCCAGCTTGAGACGCTTGTCCACGTCCTCAAGCTGCTCATTGATGTTGTCTATTCTGAGATTCCTGTTGATTCTGTCTCGGGGTTTGTTGTGTCACACCGACAGCCCTAGAACGGCAATCCTTCATCAAGTGTCCCACCTTACCACAGTTGTAGCAACTCTTCTCCTGTTGCTGTGGTCTGGGTGGTCCAGTAACTGACACAGATGCAGAACTGTGCGTCCCTTAAAGCGGTCGACTTCGTCCTCTACCTCTGCTTGGTGTCCATTGAGTTTGAAAACTCGATCTGGGTGGTGGAGGGTTAGGTGCAGAGAATCTAGGTTTCTTGGAATCCCTAGATGAAGAACCCTGGAACTGTGGATATCTTTTATGGGTTTGTCTTTTCTCAACCACAGATCTCTCTATCCTTCGGACTGACTCAACGAAGGTAGAGAATCTCTCTCTGTTTTCTAAGGCAGACACAGGGGTTGACATATCAGAATTCAGACCCTTCTCGAATCTTCTGATTCTTTCCTCATCCGTAGCAGCCATGTGCGGACAGAACCGCAACAACTCCATAAACTTAGCTTCATACTCACTAATGTTCATCATACCCTGCCTTAGTTTCTCAAACTGAGAGATCTTCTCATCTAGGAAGGTCTTTGGAAAATATCTATTGATAAATTCCCGACAAAAGTCTTCCCACGAGATCTCTATTCCAGGTCTCTTCTGCTCTTCCATGGTCTACCAGTGACCAGCACTTCCTTTGAGAAGATAGACAGCATGTCTAACCTTCTCAGCTTCAGGGATGTTGAGGATCCTGAAAGCCTTCTCCAGCTTTGTCAACCACAGATCAGCATCTGTGGGGTCAGCAGTCCCATGGTACTCGGTAGCTCCGACACGACGTAGTCGCTCGAACGTCTTCCCGATACCTTGCCCCTCAGGCTGGACAGGTGCCCTAGGTGCAGGCATAGGCAACCTGTCGGTTATGTGTGTCATGGCAGTCATAAACTGCCCAAACATTGTCTGGACTGCTGGGTTACCCATGTCAGCTGGGTCAAACTGGGGTGGCTCTCTAGGTTGTTCTGGTACAGGATGTTCCACCTCTGGCACTCCTGCACCGCCTTGAGGTGCACTGGCACTACTTTCTTCCACATTCTCATCATGTGGCTCTGACATCTTAAGTATCTTCTTCTCCTGAGGAGTAGAAGATTCTATTAGATAAGGAAGGAATACTAAAGATAGACTCGACTTCCTAAGTCCTATGCCTCTGTAGACTCGGCGAACCTAGAGCTCTGATACCACTTAATTGTGGGCTCCGATCTCCAAATCACGAATTAATCCTGACTTAAACATGTGCGGAAGTAATCGATAAACAGCGGAAGACAAAAATCATGGGAAATTAAAACTTTTCGAGACAAGAGCCTGAAATCACAAACCTTTTCCATAGAAAAAGGATTTAACTGTTTACATCACTGACAATTACTTCTTGAGTAATTATATACAACATGATACAAAAATTCTCAAGAGTTCATACTCCAAAACACTCCAGGACCTGAGAGTGCAGAGGACATATAGGACTTGACTCTATCTACACCATGAAGCAGGCTAGATCTCCACCTGAGATAGTTACTGCTCCTGATGCTGCTGTTGCTGGGATTGGTTACCAGAGTTCTTGTTCCTCCGTCTACGACGACCACCTAAAAAGTAGAAGTCTACGGGGTGAGACAATTATACATAATTGCCCCAGCGAGAGTTATAACTCTCCACTAGAAGATTTATAAGCAAAGCAGGGAATAACTAAAGCAATAAAAAGCCTTCAAGATATTCACTAGCAGTTTTGATTATAAGCAGAGTTCAATCAATATTTAAATATGAGAACATCTATGCTATTCAAGGTAACATCAATCAAATAACTCGTAGATAACTCTAACAGATATACTACGCTGTTGATTATGTTTTTCAAACATTATTTTTATGCCCTGTGGAGATGAGGCATACCACTCATACTCCAACTGATCACTAAGAAGTCACATCAGTATCATACATAGGTCATTAAAAGAGCCGGATTCTTATGACCTCATCTTCCTCAGTCAGTTAGAGGATTGATTGTTTGACATCTGGCGGGATGTCTTTATAATAGCTCACCAGGGTACTCTGGTCCTTCGCTATTTTTAGAGTTACAGTGGCATTCTGTACTCTCTTCGCTATCGGAAGATTTCTTGTTTATCTTTCACTGATACGGTATTTGTGTCTTTAAGGGAGTGTAGAGATACATCTCACCTTAAAGACTTTATGGTGGGGTCTGATGGACTACTAGAATCTACATCATCCTCTCACCCTTTCTTTTATAGTGAAGGTATGACGGACTACAAGAATCTACATCAAATACCTACACTAGGATGTAAGGTTCTACACATCCATGTACCCCACATACTCAAAAGTATGTGATCCAGGAGTTCCCTTAGGAAAACCTGTTTCACCATCATTTAGACTCTGACAATGATGGATCTATGATCAGGGCTCTACATTTCACTTGATTAGTTAGGTACATTCAGTATTCTTATCATCATACAATAACACAGCTATATATGAGAATACTAAAATGTAGCAGGCCTAACTTATCACCATCATCAGTTATTTCATCTCAAGTCATCTGTCAAGCATGACCTTGATAACATTTATGGCTCTTACATCCCATAATTCACAAAAGATGTCACTTATCAGTGCATCAAGATGATTCATTATTCATAAAGCTTAAGACATGCTTTCAATGAATATAACATGGTATTCCATACCTGGGTGTGACCATCATCTCATAATAACCTGTATGGTTAATTCAACAGATAATAGTAAACAATTCAACAATTAGGGTTTACTATTCATCTTTCATGTCATCACCCTAAAATTAGGGTTTACTATTCACTCCATGGTGAATTGTACTCATTACATCATCATGTAAGAGAAACATCATCACTAAGGCTCTTAATTAAGATTAAGATCCATTAGATATCATAATTAGGGTTTCCATGACCTCACATAGGTGGGTCATTCCCTAATCATGCACATTCATGTGTATTTGAAGTATCTCACTTGAGTTTCCACCCAAAAAGGGTACTTCTCTCTCTAGGATACTTTCTCTCTCTAGAAATACTTTCTCTCTCCTCTCACTAGTAGATGGTGCCAACACCACTCTAGATCAGGTTGAGATAAGTCTCCATTGACTAACATGAGCCAAAACATCAACATCATGTGATTAGGGTTTGATTAGAACAAGGTTTTACCCCTTTTGACCCCTCAAGGGTATCTTGGTAATTTGCCACATGATTACCATCATGGGTTAACTCACTAATCACATAGTCCCTTAATGACCTAGGTTACCATTAGGGTTTAGATTGGATCACCATTGAACTAATTTACACCATCAAATGGTTAAGTACAAACCATCACCAATCTCCAAACGGTTTCAACCTTCAAACGGTTTCAACCACCCAAACGGTCTTGAGACCGTTTGGATCCAAACGGTCTTGAGACCGTTTGAAGGTGAAGACCGTTTGGAAGGGTTGACTTCCAAACCGTTTGGAGCTTCAATCGGTTTGAGACCGTTTGATCAAACTTGCTTGAGATCGATTGGACCAAACGATCCTGAGGTCGTTTGAGCCCAAACGGTCTTGAGACCGTTTGGCCCCAAACGGTCTTGAGACCGTTTGGTCTCAAACGGTCTTGAGACCATTTGGATCCAAACGGTCTTGAGACCGTTTGGTCCAAATGGGCTCAAACCGTTTGGACCTCCAAAGGGGTTCAAAGGTCACCAAATTTCATGGATATATGTGTTGAAGCTCTCAATTGGCTAAAGCTATGCTAACCACTTATAAATTGAGTCAATTAGGGTTAGCCTTAACCACTTATACATCCAATTGACCCTCAATTACAAGCCAATTAGGGTTCAATCCTCCTCAATTAGGGTTTCAAATCGATTAGTCATCAATGTTCAACAATGTGAATCAATTCAAGGTTGAACCTATCAATTGACCTCCAATTGGGCTCAAACTTGGCCCAAACGGTCTTGAGGTCGTTTGGACATCATTCAAACGGTCTTGAGACCATTTGCCCAAGGTTTGACCAAAATCCAAGTCGTTTTGACTAAGGTTGAAGTCCAATTAGGTCAAAATCAGCAATTTTCATCAATTCACCAATTTCCTACAATTGGACCCTCAAACCATTAGATTAACTCAACCCTAGACCTTCAAACGGTCTTGGGTTGTGCCCAAACGGTCTTAGGACCATTTGGAGGAATCCCCAAACGGTATTGAGACCGTTTGGGTTCTTCAACCCAAAACTCAACAAGATCTATATGTTAAATCAACACTTTTTCACCCGATTAGGGTTTCATGTTGAAGTGCCTTCAACTCTCAATTGGTTAAGAATTAGACTTTGATTCTTTGCAGAGATGAAATTAAATATGTTAGGGACAGACCCTCAAATGGTCGTCCCTTGGTCAACTCTTTCAAACGGTCTTGAGACCGTTTCAATCCAAACGGTCTTGCAAGACCGTTTGAGAGCAAACGGTTTGAAACCGTTTGAACCCAAACGGTTTGCAACCGTTTGGACCAAAAGGGTCCAAGGTCGTTTGAAAAAGTAACATAGGGAATCACGCCCCTCATCTTCAACCTCTTGCAAGGTCGGTTTCTCTACTAATTTGCTTGCAAACGTGCAAGGAAGAAGGGTGGTAGAAGGAGAATTTACCAAGTAAATTGCAAGAATTGAGCATACATATAAAGCATAAGTTTAGAGTTATAAAACCCGCCTAAAGGTTGATATTAGAGCTCCAAGCCTTCAAGCCCCAAGCTTTAATGGCGTCCTTGAGATTCCACAACTTGGTCAGAGGTGAATTCTCCAAGGAAACGTTGCTTTGGTCGGCTAGAACAAGAAGACTAAGTAAGCTAACCATAAAACCAACCTTAGAAAGTGAATTCCTCCATGAATTCGAGCTAGAAGGTGGGGTTCTCTTACCTAGAACAGGTTGGTCGTCCCCCCTGAGCTCCAGAGCTATCCTTGGTCGTTTGAGCAAGAAAGGAAGAGAAATGAAGGAAAGAAAGTTCGTTCACTTAATTGCAAGGGAAAAGGGGTTATATACTTTAGCCTCTTTTACACCCTAAGGACCTCACAAGATTGGAAATCACATCTAGGTCCCTCCTTGCTCAAGGGCACGTCCAAACCTATCTATCCTTATGCAAATCTCATGAAATCCAAAGGTATAAGGGTAAAGGAATCCAACCTTCAACTAGGGTACATACATGAAAGATTTCTATACCCAAATTAGGTGTCTTTTACCACAAAGTTCATCTTTTCTTATCTGATCAATCTTTGATGTGACCCTTTCATCATTTCCACTCTAAATGATGACAAGAGTCTTAAAAGATGTTTTAGATATTAAGAATTACAACTTGGACCCCTCAATTTGGGTAAATTGCACTTTACCCCAAATTAGGGTTTCTAAGCATGGGGATTGCTTCCACAGCTGCACCTTGGTGCTCAAGCTTGGGAAATCCCTCAAACTTTATCATATACATCCTCATGATGTCTCAACATCAAAGGAACATCTTATCTTGTGAATTTTGCAAGTTCAACCCTTAAACTGGGTAATTTGCACATAGGTCCCTGCATACAACATAATGCTACAACTTTATACAAAAAGGAGCAATATTGAAAGTAAATGTTCCTGAGGAACTTAATTACATGCCAGGGAGTGTTCACAAGTATATTAATTACATATTTAGGCAAAACTTCCAGGGTTAGGTCATAACCCAGGTCAGGGGTGTTACATTTACTAAAACAATGTCCTTCTTTTTCAACTTCTTGATCCTTCTATCCAGGATCTGAATAGGACCTTCCACATAAGAAATGTCATTATCTATCTCCACCTCAACTATCTGAAGAGTCCACTCTATATCAGGGTGACACTTCCTCAACATAGAGATATGAAACACTGAATGTAACTTATATAACTGAGGTGGCATATCTACCTTACAAGCCACCTTCCCAACACGTGCAACCACATGATAAGGTCCCAGATATCTGAGAGACAACTTAACCCTTTTCCCAAACCTTAAAACACCCTTACACAGAGAGACTTTGAGGTACACCATGTATCCTTCCTAGAACTCTAAAGGTCTACGGCGATTATCAATGTAAGACTTCTATCTATCTTGAGCTGCCTTCAGTTGTTGTTGAATGACTTTGATCATTTCTATTGTCTGTTGCACTAGCTCATGACCTAAAATTTGGTGTTCTCCCGTCTCATACCAACACAAAGGATATCTACAACGTCTCCCATATAATGCCTCATATGGTGCCATATCGATGCTCCTCTGATAACTAGTATTGTAGGCAAACTCTATTAGACGAAGGTGTATATACCAACTGCCTGAGAATTGCAACACATAGGCTCTCAACAGGTCCTCCAAGGTCTGTATTGTTCTCTCAGTTTTTCCATCTGTATGTGGATGGAATGCAGTACCAAATCTCAACTGCATACCCATTACTGCATGTAGATGCTCCCAAAAGCGACCCATGAACTGTGGACCTCTATCTGACACTATAGTAGCTAGGATCCCATATAGACGTACTATCTCATCTACATACATCTAAGCAAGCTTTTCAGCTGTATTTGTCATTTTCACTGGTAGAAAATGCACTGACTTAGTTAACCTGTCTACTATTATCCAAATAGAATCATGACTTTTGGATGTCCTTGGAAGTCCAACCACAAAGTCCATTGTGATATGATCCCATTTCCACTGAGGTATAGACATTGGTTGCAAGGTCCCTGCATGTTTCTGATGTTCAAATTTAACTTTCTGACATACTGCATACTTAGACACAAACTTAGCTACATCACACTTTAATCCTGGCCACCAATACAGTTCCTTTATATTATGACACATCTTTGTGATACCTGGATGCATAACATACATAGAAGAGTGAGATTCTTCTAGAAATAAGGTCCTCATATTATCTATATCTAGCACAAATGATCTACCATGATAACACATTGTCCCCTCATCAGATTCATGGAATCTATCATGCTTCACACTTCCCAATTCTGCTCAAATATGTTGTGTCATAGTATCATTCTACTGTGCATCTCTAATCACTGACTCAACATCACCTTTACTTGTAACTATGCTAACATACCTACTAACAAGGATACCTCTAACTGTACATTCATCTATCGAAGAGTGACCAACATATCTCTCTTATGGAAAACTAAAGCACTCAACTGTGCTAGCTTGGAAGACGTCCTACTTAAATCATCTGCCACTACATTTGCCTTTCCTAGATGATAATCTATAGTACAGTCATAATCCTTAATCAATTCCATCCAGCGTCGTTGTCGCATGTTCAACTCCGGCTTCAAAAAGATATACTGCAGGTTCTTGTGGTCGGTGAAGATCTATCACTTCTCTCCATACAAGTAGTGTCTCCATATCTTCAAAGCATGAACCACAACAGCTAACTCCGGATCATGCATTGGGTAGTTTGTCTCATGTTTCTTAAGCTGTTGTGAAGCAAAAGAAATCACGTTCTTATCTTGCATAAGCACACAACCCAAACCATTCTTGGATGCATCACAAAAGGCAATATAACCCTTTCCCTTTTATGGCAGCACTAACACTGGTGCACTAGTCAATCTCTCCTTCAGAATCATAAAATCTCATTGACATTTGTCATCCCAAACAAATGGCACATCCTTTCTGGTAAATTTTGTTAGGGGTAAAACTACTGCACTGAAACTCTTAATGAACCTCTTGTAATATCCTACCAAACCTAGAAAGCTGCAAACCTCCACATGTGTCTTTGGTTGATCCCATTCTAGCAATGCTTCTACCTTATTTGGGTTTACACATACTTCCCTGACAGATACTACATGCCCTAAAAAGGCCACTTCCTTTAACCAGAACTCACATGTACTAAAGTTGGGATATTACTGGTGCTGCCTCAGTATTGACAAAGTCTGACGTAGGTGCGGCTCGTTCTGCTGGCTAAATTAGAATATCATCTATAAACACAACTACAATCTGGTCTAGATGTGGTCTGAACACTTGGTTCATCAGATCCATGAATGCTGCTGGTGCATTGGTTTGCCCAAACGACATAACCATGAACTCATAATGACCATACCTTATCCTAAAGGCTAAGTGAGGTATGTCATCTTACTTAATTCATAACTAATAATATCCCAAACTCAAATCTATCTTAGAGAAAATTTTAGCACCCCATAACTAATCAAGCAAGTAATCTATACACAAAAACATATACTTATTCTTAATCGTCATCTTATTTAGCTTTCGGTATTCTATACACAACCTCATTGATCCATCATTCTTCTTTACAAGAGTGATCATGTAATTTCTTTTGCTTCCTGACAGCTTAAGAGACATGAGAAGAATTATCCAACACATGATCTAGAATTAGCTACAGTGGTTCATGCGTTGAAAATCTGGAGGCATTATCTCTATGGAGAAACATGTCAGATTTTCACAGATCATAAAAACTTAAAATACATTTTCTCACAACATGAGTTGAATATGAGACAACGTCGTTGGATGGATTTAATCAAGGACTACAATTGTATAATTGATTATCATGCAGGGAAGGCCAATGTAGTGGCAGATGCACTGAGTAGAAAATCTTCGTCTCCACCCACAAATAAAGAAGAATTAAATTCTTTAGTGTGTTGTAAACGGGATATGCTTGTCTCTTTGAGACAAATGAATGTGCAGTTAGAAGTATCTTTGCTAGCCAGGTTGTTAGCTGAGATGCATGTGAAACCTACTCTGAAAGAACAAATCAAAGAGGTACAATAGGCTGATATTGTGATTCAGCAGATCAGGTCAGAGTATGGAAGTGAGAAATGTGACAGTTTCCATGAGTCATAGGATAGGATAATCTGTTACCATGGTAGGATGGTAGTCCCTAATGTTAGTAACTTAAGAAAGTTAGTTATGGAGGAAGCTCACTCATCCATGTATGCAATGCATCCAGGTAGTACCAAAATGTATCATAACTTAAAAGATATGTATTGGTGACCCAGTTTGAAGAAGGATGTAGTTGAGTTTGTTATGCAGTGTCTGGTGTGTCAGCAAGTTAAAGAAGAACACCAGAATCCTACAGGAACATTACAAACCCTACCTATACCTTAGTGGAAATGAGATCACGTGATGATGGACTTTGTGGTTGGTCTACCCAGAACAACCAAAAGTCATGATTCCATTTGGATGATAGTTGATAGGTTGACTAAGACAATACATTTTCTTCATGTTAAAACAACCTATACTATTGAAAAGCTTTCACAAATCTACATAGACGAGATAGTGCGATTACACGGTGTTCCAGCTATGATTGTGTGAGATAGAGGTCCCCAGTTTACAAGTCATTTTTGGGAATGACTACATAAATCCCTGGGTACACAGTTGAAGTTTAGTACAACTTTCCACCCTCAGATAGATGGGCAGTGTGAAAGGACTATACAGACTTTGGAAGACTTGCTTAGAGCGTGTGTTCTTCAATTTATGGGAAGTTGGGACTTACATTTGAGCTTGATAGATTTTTCCTATAACAATAGTTATCAGGCTAGTATTGACATGGCACCATATGAAGCGTTATATGGTAGACGCTGTAGATCTCCGTTATGCTAGTTTGAAACAAGAGAATACCAACTTCTGGGTCCTGAGTTAGTGCAGAAAATAACTAAAAAGATTAAAGTTATACAATAATAGTTGAAAGCTGCACAAGATAGATAGAAATCTTATGCTGATAAACGTCATAGACCTTTAGAATTCCAAGTTGGAGATAGAGTGTATCTCAAGGTCTCTCCTTGGAAAGATGTTCTTAGATTTGGGAAGAAGGGTAAGTTAGATCCTAGATTTATGGGACCTTACCCAATGACAACACAGATTGGAAAGGTAGCTTATAGGTTAGAATTGCCAACAGAGCTACATAGACTACATCCAGTATTTCATGTGTCTATGCTGAGAAAGTGTCATCCTGATATAGAGATGGTGTTGCAACCTGTAGAGGTTAAATTGAATGAGGATATATCCTATGTGGAAGGTCCTATGATGATTTTTGACAGAAGAGTCAAGAAGTTGAAGAAGAAAGACAAAGTTCTTGTGAAAGTTCTCTGTCATCACCATGGCGTTGAAGAAGCCACTTGGGATATAGAGGAAGATGTGAGGAGGAAGTACCCTTCTCTTTTCTCTTGAGATTTCGGGAATGAAATCCTTTTTAGGGGTTGATAATTGTAACATCCCTGACCTGGGTTATGGCCTAACCATAGAAGTTTTTCTTAAGAAAGTTATTTACAAACTTGTTCTAAATCTTTTGAAAGTAATTAAGGCTCTTTGTGAAGTTTATTTTAAAGTTTGAGCTTATTTGCAAACTATGTGTGAATTATATGATAGTCTGAGTGTAAAGTGCAATTTACCCAAGATGAGGGGTTATATTGCAAATATCACATGTTTAATGTACCCTAAGTGTTTTAACATCATAAGAGAGAGAATGATGCTAAGTGGTGTCTTGTGGAAAGCCTAAATTCTAAAGTAAAGAACTTGTTTGAATAATGCTAAGTTCTTTGTGCATCAATTGTGGTACAAATTGTAAATTATCTAAAATAAAGGGTTGATGTGCAAATTACCACTTCTAGAGTGTCTCTACTCCTTTCTAGTGTCATATAGAGGAGAGACAAAGGAGGCACTATGATTGAATCATCCTAGAGTGGTAACACTATTGGTGATGAAAAGACCAAGGAAGTTGTATAGTTTAAAACTTTATATGAGCTATATCAAGTTGTAGACTTGAAATGGGAGTCCCTATCGGCCAAGGAGCCATAGAGGAAGTCTCCTATCGGTTTTATGAATCTTGTCTTTGCCCATGATGGGCTAAGCACCTCAAGTAAGTCATATGTACCTATTTGCAACTTTTCTTTGGAAAATGTTGTGTTGATTATAATAATAATGTGAGTGGAAGTAACTTGCCTTAGAAGATAACCAAAGGGACGACCATTACCCTTTGAATTATCCTTAAGATTTTATTTTTTCATGGCAATATAAATATGGGATGCATGCAAATACATGTGTCAATCCATGCATGTCCATGTGGCACTTAGTAGCTTAAGGTAATGACACCTCTTACATTCTTTTTCATAAACCACAAGTATAAATACCCTTCTCTTCACCTATTAGTAGAATTTTTGGATCTTGTTACCATATTTCCTTTAGATATCTTGCATACCACTTTGGTATCGTGCATACGCATAGGAGTGTCAAGTTTATAGCTTGGTATCGGTTATAGAGAAAGGATATCCGCCAAGCAAGGTGATATCAACCTAGCAAGGCGATATCATGCAAGTGCTAAGGAGATCAAGCCTTCGACCTTGGATAAAGCTCATCTTCAACCTTTGGAACGTGAATATGTGGATCTTGAAGCTTGGAAAATTTTTCTAGAGGTGGGTTATATAACTTGAACCCAACTATGTTATTATTCACTTTCAATATTGTTGAACTTGTTGAACTACTTTCAAATTCAAAATCCTTTGATCAATTGATGTTCCTTTGAGTTCCAATAAGTTGTTAGGACTATTGTCCATGAAATAAAATATCAAGACAAAGGACTTAAGGTTGATGATGGTGACATCATCATGGTACAACCTGATATGAGGTTGAAGTACCTTAAAACTGATATGAAACCCAAGATGAAGTGTAACTTGATATAGTGGTGAGGGATACCACATGAACGATATGAGTGATATCTCATTGATGATAGGAGTAGTACCTACTTGTACCTTGTGAATGATATGAGGTCAAGATTCATACCTCATGCACGATATGGTACACTCTATCCGATATGGTTTAAAACCCTAGACGAGGAAGTGAAACCCGATATGCTCTTGAAACCTGACACACCCTATCTTTTGTGTGAAGGATTGTTATGAAAAAGCTCAACCTGATATCCAACTTGTCATTCAAATATATGATGGGACTGATCCTTGGTAGGAATGAAAGGTTATGAGCATAATGGTCTATCCGAAATGCTAACCCGATATGATCATCCCACATGGCAACCCGATATGATAATCCAACACAGGAACCCTATATGGTATTAGGTTTAGACTGCTAAAACGATACCATGATGAGGCATATACCCCTATGCCTGACATAGTACACACCTTGTGTAGGATATGGCAACAAATATACCCTTATACCCGATATGAGGTAAAGTATCTAGCCCATACATGATATGAGGTTAACTTGAGATGATAAAAACTAAGTGATAGCTAACCCGAGATGGATACACGTTATGGTGTTAGGGGATACACCCTAAACACTATATGATAATGTTGTTATACCACATGCCCAATATGGATACATGATATAATGTGAAGGTTGTATCTCAAGCACAATATAATAGCATATATACACCATGATGCCCGATATGGTAAGTATGCTTCAATATAATGTATTTGACTAAGTGATATATGTTGTCTGTTATGTTAAATGCAACATTAAAAAGGTAATGAGTTTAATACAATTTCATAATTATGAGCTAACGTGCCTTAAAAGGAGAATGGATCCAAGTTAGTAGAAGTATGGTGGAATCAACATCCTAGTGAGGGTGAGAGAGAAACTAATATTTGAATGTTGAATATGTAATAAGTATATGTTGATACTCCTAGGATGAATGGAGTATGAATTAGGGTTTGATCTTTAATGATGTAATATTGAAACCCTAATTGATTAATAAAGGTTAATCGTAACCCTAAGAATGGGTGATGCGATGATTTGAAACCCTAATCGGTTGATGAAGGGAAAACCTAACCCTAATTAATGGGAAAAATGTGTTTCTTTTTGCATTTGCATGGTAATGACAGGTATGTGATATTTCTGTTATCATGAAATACTAACCATGTAGGTATCATGAGGCAATGAGCATAGCTAAGTAAGAGAGATGATATTTATTTGATACAGATTTAATGAGCTTTGTGCACTATGTGAATTAATACCTTGGTCGGATGACCTAGAGGTAATGGTTACCTAATAAGACGTAACAATACTTAATGATGAATTAAGGGTTTGAATACCCAAGCATGATGACGATAAGAGATTGAGATTCTAAGTATTATATGTGTTCCAAATAATTATGAAAGTACTCGATAAACATATTTTATCTTTCATTGTAGCATCTGATATAATTCTTTCTTGCAACTTAATTGATGCTAAAATATATTGTAATGCACTTAATTAATCAAGTTAAATGTTATCATGTAGTTGCCCAGACCATAGATCCATTCAGTGTCAGGATTTGCTGAATGGTGAAATGAGTTTAACTCAGTACACATATTTTTGAATATGTAATTATTATACTGGGGTGCTCAGTGGACTCCCCAACTAAACAAGGGTGCTTAGTGGACTCCCCAACTACACCAGGTTGCTTAGTGGACTTCTTGATGAAACTAAACCAGGATTGCTCAGTGGTCTTCCTGATCAAAAGTAATTCAGGAAAGCTCAGTGGTCTTCTCCCAAAGAGAGTACATGATGTGGCTATAACTCTATAGCGAAGATGCCGCTATACCCCGACAAGCTAATTTTAGTTGACACAAGATGTCCTGCCAGTTATCTCGTACTGACTAAGATAGGTGAGGTCTTGACATTCGGCTCTGCCACTGACCTTGTATGGTATCAATGCTTAACATAGTCATGGCCGGTTGGAGAATGAGCAGTATACCTCATCTCCTCCGGGCATAAGTGTGAATGTGAACATGTAATCAACCGTGTAGTGTATTTGCTTAAGGATCGAATACAGAAAACATTGGTTGATGCCTCATTACTTTTATACATCTTAGTAGATAGATGTTATACATGTTCTTTGTATCCCTTATAAATCAAATAGATGATTTATAACTCTATTATGAACAGTTGAACTATCTTTCAATACTATTGCTTTGCACTGCAAATATACTTGCTAATTGCATAAAGTATCATATGCTCAGTTTTATACTATTTCCTGTAATAATAATATTATTGGCAGAGAGTTATATCTCTTTCTGGGACAATAGTCTCATCCTGTGGGATCCACAATTTTTTAGGTGGACACGGATGATGAATTATAAACCGGACTGTAGAGGAAGGTCTACATCAGTAGGGACAACAGTAGTAGCTCAGGTTGAGTGTACTATTTGTCGTGTCTTGTAGATAGAAGTCCTATGTGTCATCTTTGTACTGTCAGGTCCTTGGGAGATAGTTCTTAGTGGTTTTTATGAACGACTTGAGATTTTGGTTTGATTACCTCGAGGTTTTATGTTGCTATTGTATATGTTAAAGTAAAGCAACTAGTACTTGTTATCCTCGAGATGAGATGGTACAATGTATGCACGATATGATCCACATGTATATAAAGTTTTGGTTCTTTTTATAAGAGTTTCTTGGAAGAGGATCTATGTGCAAAATGGTTTTAATTCTTAGTGATTTTTGTTAAACTCCGCTACTTACGGTTATTCTGCAATTATTACTAGTGATGGCTTGATTTGTTATCGGGTCGTCACAGTCATGCTCATTTCAAATTCACTCTGCATGAGGGAACTAAACTCCTTGAAAAGATCAAGATTACTACTTCCAAAGATAATATCATCAATAAAAACTTGAATGACTAATAATTGGTAGTATTGTTTTTCAAAAAGATAGAGTCAACCTTTCCCATGAAATAACCATTACAATATAAAAGTTCCTTAGTTTCACATACGAAGATATTGGGGCTTATTTGAGTCCATAAATGGGGATTTTGTAATAAACATGATTTGTAAGTTTGTCAGCTTAAAAGCCAAGAGGTTGAGCAACAAAGACTTCATCATCTAGATATCCATTTAGAAACACACGTTTACCATACATTTGATAAAGCACAAAATTTCTATGACTAGAAAATGCAAGTAGCATTACAATAGATTCAAGTTTAGCAACATGAGTATAAGTTTCATCAAAATAATACCTTCATGTTTATTGTAATATTGGGATACGAACCTTGCCTTATTTCTTACCACTTTCCCACTTTCATCGAGCTTGTTCATGTAGACCCAATTTATGCCAATGATCTTTCTATCATTTGGTCTTGGCACTAGAGTTCATAGCTCATTCCTTTCAAACTACTCCAGTTCTTCTTACATTGCTAGGATCCACTCATCATCCTCAAGAGCTTCTTTGACATTCTTTGACTCACTTGTGAGATTAAGGTGATGTTGGCTTGTTCTTTATTGAAAGCAGGCCGTGTCTTCACTCTTTAAAAGGGATTGGCTATTATGAACACTTTTGGATGATCTCTTGCAAAGCGAGGAGTAGGACCTTTATTTTCATCTTCTTTGGGGCATTCAAGTTCAGCCACCTCTTTACCTTTGTTGTTGATGTCTAGTTCTTTTAATCTGGGTATCACCTTATCTAGAACATCATCATTTATAGCATTCTTGGAAACATATTGGTTAGTTTCAACAAATTTATCATTGATAGACTCTTATATTTTGGACAATTCAATGTTAAAGATTCTATACACTCTATTAGTAGTGCTATATCCAAGAATGAAAGCCTTGTATGATTTTGCATCAATCTTGTCAAGAGAGCTTTTGGTGTTAGAAGCAAAGCATGGACAACTAAAAACATGAAAGAAGTCAATTGAAGGCTTTCTACCACACTATAACTTATACAATTTTTTTAAGAAAAGGATGTGTGAAAAACAAAATTTACACAAAATAAGCAGTGCTAACGACTTCAACCTAAAACTTCTTGGGGTGTCATACTCCAAAAACATTGTCCTATCGATTTCTTACAAGACCTATTCTTCCTCTCTACAACCTCATTTAGTTGAGGTGTACGGGGGGAATTTTTTGCATGTAATTAGATTCTTCACAAAATATTTCAAATAGATCATTTTCAAACTCTCCCCCATGTTTACTACAAATAGAAACAATTTAGTAAGAAGCTTCATTTTCAATTTGTTTGCAAAAAGTAGAGAGAACACCAAGAGTATCACTCATTGCAACAAAATAGAATGTCCAAGTAAAATGAGAGAAATCATCAATAGTCACTAAGCAATGCTTGCTACCTCAAAGAGTTTGAGTTCTCATGGGTTCAGATGGGTCAATGTGAAGCTCAAGAGATCTTCTGGTGCTAAGGACTTCTTTGAATTTAAAGGAGGATTTGGTTTTCTTCCCGCATGTGCAAGGTTGGCATTCTTCATCCTTCTCAAAGTCCAATTTTGGTAGTCCTTTGACCAATTCCATTTTTTTTTTCAAATTTTCCAATCGATGCATATTTACATGACCAAGCCTATGGTGCCACAAAGGTATATCATTTTTATCTACAACAAGACTCACCAAAAATAAGCTTAAAATAATTAAGAACTATATTGTAAAGATTTCAAATTCTAGTTCCCTTGTATATGACATTGTGAATGATAGAATCTAGAAGCAACCATTCTAGAGATGTGAAGAGAACAAAATGACCATTATCACAAAGTTTCCTAACACTTATTAAATTGTATTATAGGCCATCCATGAGAGTGTACATTGTTTGTGCATAGGAAATCACCTACATCTCCCTCACCTTTTACTTTACCATTCTTGTTGTCCCCAAAAGTCATTTAACCTCCTTTCATTCTTTTAAATACATTGAAGTGGCTCTTCTCACTAGTCATGTGCTTCGAGCAACCACTATCAACAATCCATTTTTCTTTTTCCTACAAGGAAAGAGAGGGCGGTGCCCCATTTAAACTTTGAGTTCTAGGGTTAGCTTGGGAACCCATTTCATGTTTGGGTTGGTACCCTTCTTCTTATAAGGGCAAAGTAGAGTAATGATCATCACATTTACAGTGAGGACAAACCATTGCTGTTGTAATATACCTGAATCTAGGTATACATGTTAAGCCTCCCTTCTTTTAGGCCCCTATAAAATCATTTTAACATATAGTATCGATTTCCCCTAACTCAAAACTACACTAGGAATCTTTAGAGACATCTATTATTATGGATATATAAATGACCTTATATATGATAAACTAAAGATAAAGTAACCATAATACATTCAAATAACATGACTTTGTAAAAAAATATGCTAGATAATAGGATTGATTAAAGTTGACGCTCTAAGATATTCCTATGAGTTGAAGATGAAGGAAATCATATTAATATGTAATATGGTGTCATAAATGACTAAATGAAACGAGTAGATACAATAAATGAGTGTTTAATGTACACATGATGAAATCTAATAGTAAACATTGATAAAATCTAAAATTGATTCAAAATGTGGATTCCTCACACCCTGATTAGCTAATATATTAATTTCCAGGTCGATCAAATGATCAATATACCCCAATTTAATTAATTAAAAGAAGTGATACTTTGTGAAGAGGAATGAGTCCATTTACATTTTGCCACACTATAATAGTTAATGTTATAAAGATTTTGCTTGTCACGCGGCCTGGTGCTTGCTTTGTGCTAGGTAGTTTGTGATCCAACGACTCCCATCCCTGATCACAAATCTAGCAAAAGGGGACTTGTCCCCAACATCAAGACCGCTTCTTCCATAGGTATAAGCAGCTGTCGCGACTCTGTCTCTCCCTCCCCTCACGTCACTTGGTATTGCAACAAGAATATCGCCCTCCAAATTCTCTACATTCTACCTCTCTACACCGCCTTTCCCCTCCTTCCTCCCATATAACCCTTCAACCTACTAACACCTTATGCCGCACGATGCCTCCCTTGACTCAATCATGTTCCCCACTAACTAAAATATTGTCACCAACACATCTGTGCTAAAACCCTAGTCGCCACTACTTACCCTCCTCCTTGTGCTCTGTGCAGAGAAGGCATGACCATCGCCACTGGGTGTAATGACCGAAAATGATGATGTAGCTCTACATGTCACCTCTGGTTGATTGTGGTACTTCCATGAAGATTTCCCCCTTCACTCCATGTGCATCTGATCCCTAGTCATAGACTTCAACTTCTCTATGTAGAACCTCTATAGAAACACAAACCAGCAGTGGTGGAAGCCCACTGATGAGAACCATGCAGACTACTGTTGTGATGACACAATACTCTCTTTATAAATACAACACCACCATTGTAAACACACCTACAATCAATACCTTCACATCATCAACTCACCTCCCAGCCTCTCAATTTTCCAACCACGATTGCTACAACCTATGATGACCAGTAGCTAATTTGTAATACACTTGAACCACCACTATCAGGCCACCACCAGCCTAGCCATAACCACATAGCTGCTTGACTCTTCCTTATAATCTCATTGTCCAATGAATCCACCACCACTTATACCTCTAGAATCAACTTCCTATGCCTACTATATTACAACTATGGTTTTTTAAATACTGTAATGTTCATCATATCAAAAGACAAGAGAGTGTTTCCCCCTAACTCCATCAACTCTGATGATCGTTGGTCTATAAAGGATGAACTACATGAGGTCCTAATACCCTCATATGTCACCAACTCAAATAGCATCCCTTTTGCCTCCAAGTAGCACCATGGCCAATAACCCAACCTCAACCTTAGAAGCTGGTCATGAAATCGATCAACAATCATCAGTTCAAGCACATAGCCAATTCACTAAATTTTGGATGATGATTCAGTTAACGTAACCAAAATATATCATATTAGAATATGATCTTGGTAGTAAGTATCATATGCTAGACTCATATGTATTTTTATGTGTAAGGTGATGGTTAAAACATATCTAGGTATATATGTGCATCCATGTATTAAAACCAACAAATAGAAATTAGTGATCACTATTAGTTAATACTAATGTAGTGCATCAATACCTAATGATAACTAGGGTGATATAGGGCCTTAAAACCCATCCATGTTACCTAGTCATTCTTAAGTGTTTATATGATGATATAGTTATTCAGTAGAGGCGTGGATTAAAAACTCTAAATACATACGTATACATAATGTCTTTTTGGAAAGAACAAGGACCTAGGTTGTTTAGTCATTTAGTTTGAATGATTTTGTATAAGTCAGTGTATAAGAGAGAATATACAAAGACAATTTCTTACACAATCATAATAATGGACACTATAGTAATATAGAAAACATCCTATTTTGAACTCTTATCTCATTAACTTAGAACGTACATAAGGACACACATGCAATTGACTTGAATTTTGGTATGAATAATGTAGGTCTCATGAAATACTATAATTAATGTTATTATGAGTCGATTAATATAAAGATGAATGTGGTAAATCTTAATGGCATTTAATAACCACCAAAGACAAATGTTAAGGCCATAATGCATGAATGGTAGAATGTTGCCTTCACACAAGCAAGAGCCCATGATTGTAGTGACAATGACTCTAATACTCTTTTGGAAAACTAAAACCATAGGACTAGACAAAGAATATGTTTAAGTCAACTTTAGGGAAGTATACAAGTCATTTGAAACCAAATGGACATGTAATATAGTCAACCTATGTTATAATCCCTATATAGACAGTGATACATAATGGGACTTAATAGGATTAAGAACCCTAATATGCCTTTGGGTAACAATAACTAGTATAAGAACGATATATGTGTAGCCTATTAGGGTATACTTATGTTCACTTTGGTTTGACTAACATACATGATGTGTCCGTAGGGTGAAGATTTGACTGGGGCTTTTGATACTTTATGTGAATCATGATTGAAATGATGGTATTTCCACTCTATTTGTTCTTGTTATATGTTTGACTAGAATATTTAAAATAGTGGTACTTATGTACAATCATACTTATGTAGCTGCACATATTTCTCCTGGGGTGTACGTTTCCCCTTACCTTTTAGGCCACGATCCTATGGTGTTAAGTCCTTACTTTAGGTATATTTAGTCTAGATTGTTTATACATACACATATATTATTTATTTGGAAATTGTGAATGTTTATTATGACAAGATGATTCTTTTATTTCAAATATTTCTCTTCATAAATATTATGTCTTAATCTCTTTATTTGATTCTTTGTTATAACCTCAATTTCACTTGTACTTTATATACTTGAAATGATTTTTTTAGTAAAAGAGATATGGTTTGAAATTTGTTTGCTTTATTTTTAAAGAATGGCATTCTTTGCAAATTTCCCTTAAATGATTGATTATGTGATTTCCTCTGAATTTTTAATCCAGTAATGAATAAAAGGGAAAAAGGAGAAAAGAAAATCCCCTAATAAGCATAAAGCAAAGGAAAATAGATAATGACTATTTGTACTTGAGAGAATTATGTAGAATCCTCTAGCAAGTGGCATGGATGGCCACTATTAATGAGTTTTCATTTACGCATGGTTTATATTAGAAAGAACATCCAAAATAAACAAAATAAAAAAAAAGAAAGAGAAAAAGATGTGTTTTAATGCTTGAAATATGCCTTATAAAGGGAATACTTGCATATTAAGAAACACATCATTTCCTTTCAAGTTTTGGACTCAAACCTTGCCCATGGTTAGATAAAGTCATTATATATATTCGTTTAAAATTTGAGACAAAAAGGAGTTTCCATGAGGTGTGAATAATTAGTTAAAGGTTTTGCTAAAAGAATAAGTTTCGACCAGTTAAGTTATTCTAATGACCCCAAAAATTAAATGAATGTTGGCAAAGTTAATATTTACTTATCCTCCAAATTTGGGATACAAATCATGCTCCTAGTATCCTAGAGAAATTTGACAAGAAAGAAGGTTTTCATTTCAATTAATGTATAAAATTTCAAAATGGAAATCGATTAAATACTTTCCAACTATATCTCTGGTTGCGGATCCCTTTAATATTGTCACACTGCTTAGCAGCCCTTGGATTCTGATCCAATGGCTTTTGGACTTTCTTCTACTTCCTTCCCAAAAAGGAAAATGGGCCACAATAAATTCCTACCATCCTTGGCCTCTCTCCCTCTCTGAATCGTCTCCGCATCTAGAACCTTTTCCTTTGTATTCGGGAGACAATTTCAGACTAGATCATCCATGGATAACACCAATTTGGAGACCTTAACTATCTTTCCCCTTTTCAACATTGAGGGCCAGACCCTTTGGAGTTTACATCACCTGGCTATGCCTATATAAGGCACTATGGTTTCACCTAGCGAGGGGGCGAGACTCCTTGGACCCGAAGGAGACCCTCCTGGCCTCCAATTCTCTAGTAATGTGCTACCCTTCTCCTCTTTTCACCTTTCCATGCTCCGCTCAGTATGAGCCGTCGTTCCCTCGAATCCTAGCTCATGTGATCAATTGAAAGCCCCCATTGAATCTGAAGGAACCCAATGGAGATGCATGTACCTTCATATGGTCTCCATGAAGTGAGACATGGAGAGTCAACTACTCAGTTGATCTTCCACCGAGTCTGTAACACCCCTCCTCATGATATTGAACATAACTCTACAAAAGCTTTTACTTTGAAGGGGAATGTCACATTTAAGGAATCATAGCAAATAAACACACAAATCGCCATTGAGATTCATACATTGTTCTTTACATAGGAAACTATGGTTGAGTTCTATAACATGTCTAAACAATTCTAAGTATGGAAATCTAAACATAAAAGTATAAATCTCTATAACATTGGATCGACTAGAGTGGATGGCACCCCACCAGTTATCTCTTGAAGGTCTTATAGCCCTTGGTTGCTTCTCTTTAGTCTTTGTTTGCTCCAATAACTGGGGACATCACGTCCCCAACCATGCAAAGGGGAAAAGTCAACACATCTGTAAATGGTACTGGCATTTTATAATAAGAGAAAAGTAAATATACTTGACATGTAAGAAAACTTGACATGAATTAACTATAAGCATTCTTGAATAGCATTATTAACATGAAGAATTGAAAAGAAACTATATGCGTCCCTCTATGATGCCCCCTTAGGAGCACATGATTGCTAGGAAATCCCTTGACAACCCCTTTGAGGTCCATGATTTGGGAGCATATAAAGACTATTTCAATTCCAATTAACTTGATCATTAACATGACATTAAAATAAACATAATCATGATTCTTGAACTTAACATGATGGGATTAATCCCTTAAGCATGTCTCTTAAACATGACGGGATTTCTCCCTCTTGATCATTAACATGATTTTCATGAGTCATTAACCATAAGCCATAACCATAGTGAACATTATAGACATAGGACATAGCATATAACAATCATCAGGTAGTAATATAGTGAACATATATAAAACATTAAACTTGAAATGATAAAGCCTACTTTATACTTAACATGCAAACAACCAATAGTACTTGTGCTCAGCAACATGACCTGTTTACCTTGGAGCAAAGCTGATCCTAAGATAGCCTCTCTCTGATCTTGATCAAATCCAGGTCTTCTCTTGTCTTGATTAGGCCCTAAACACCTGTTCATAATTATTAAGCATAATAATCAATACCTTGTATTGATTTTAGGTTGAACTATGGTGAATTAGGGTTTGGGTGTATTAGGATTAATGTTACTGAGAAAAATCATCAATTAGGAAAAACTAGGTTAGATTATATCATATTAATCACATGTAACACTTAGTTAGGGTTTCAAGGTTCAAACTAGGGTTTTTAGTAAAACATTAGAATAGGAAGGCAAATAATGGTGTGAAAACCTTAAAATTGTATTCCTCCCAAAAAATGCTTTCCAATGACTATTTATTCAAAATTCTATGAGCATCCTATAATTTAGTAGGAATTTCTAAAACCCAACCAATCACAAATTGAAGAAAAGCCATGTAGGCTTCATTATCTAAAATAGAGAACTATTGGACCTGGGCCCGCGCTGAGGTGGACCAATGGTGGACTACCATACTGGTATCGTACCTCAAAACCAAATAGGATGTGGTGACGCTGAAAATTGAGAATCACCCTCGCGATATTAATTGTTTAATTAAATACATAGGATCACCACGGTCATTACATGATCGAGTTTCTTCCCTTCGCGAGCCATGGCTCGAGCAGTTCATGTGATGGTGAAACTCCAACCGGGAAGTTGTACACTATGATCAAACTGATTAAAAAAAGGCACAACAAGATCCCTCGTGCCCTGTCAAACCCAAAGAACCAAGCTTTGAGTTCTGGGGCACACTGGAGCATCGAGCTCCTATCCATGGCCGTGGGCAAGACTATTAGGAGGTAGGAACCCCACAAAATTGATAAGAAAAGGAACAATGAGAGAATGGATCATAGCGTGGGAGTATGGTAGAAGAAAAGGAATGAAAATGAGGAGGGAAGAACCTTCGTGGCTCTGGCATTGGTCATAAGCCTAGAAAATAGGGGAGGATGAGTCGAGAACTAAACCATTTAATCCATGAGTTAAAGTATCAATTAAAAGTGCTAAAACACTTGTGGAGTCGCGACGAGGTCGAGTATGTGGTTTTCCATGGTCGGGGTGACCTTCAGGTCCATGGCGGCTAGCGCCGGCAATGAGCAGGCATAGTCCCTATAGGGTACGGTGAAAGGGGCTCTCCCGAGGCAGAAAGATAAAAGGGAGATGAAGAGGGGTGGTTGAAGATGCTTACCCATGTGTGAATTTGGCTGTAGGCGGTAGATGGGACCGGGCTTGTGAGTTGTTCACTAGAGATGAGGTTCGAGCAGGTTAGGATGTTTGGTGGAACAAAGGGTTCAATTGAGGGTGGAGGAGGAAGCGAACTGGTTCATTGGTGCCCTAGACACCCTTAAATAGTTGTGAAGTGGCTAGGTCGCCATCTAAAACTCTTGATAGCATGAGGAAGCGAAGCCCTAAAAGGGTGTTTCATTGATAAGGCACGAAATCCCTCAAATATCAGAGTTGATTGGTTCATTTGGATGAGTCGATATCATCGGTGGAGATAGTTTGGACAGAGACAGATTGTGGAGGGAAATCACAGTCAGAGAAGAAAACATGACTTGTCTTCCTATTCTGGGTCTCCTTCTTGAGGTAGGAGACGGGTCCAAATTCGTCAGATCGCGAGCACTAAGACATTGATCGTCTGATCGTGCCCAAAAGGAAAAATAAAAAAAGAGGCGCACAACAGTGAAATAAAAACAGAACTTTAGGAAATTTCGATGTATTTTGATTAAATTCTTTACAAAACTATATAGAAACTTGTATAATCGATTTGAAGGGTCAAATATGGTCAAAATGAGTCCAAATTTAGACAATAGACTAATTAAGTAGTCTAGATTATTTTTATTCAATTAGATTTAGGTTTTTTTGCAAGTTTTGACCTTAATAGTCACATAACTTAACTTAATGCATTAATATGTTGGATAATCTTAAAAATATACTTTCCTTTATTAGTATATTGAGAAAATTTGAGATAGACATTAATTATTCTCTTAAAAGATCATGTCTTATATATTTGTAAGTCTTGTGAGCAACTTTGATGGAGGAGAGAGAAAAAGAATTTCCTTCCTATTAAAAATATAAAGATAAGAAGGTTACTTCTTTCTTAAGTTATACTAAGTATAAATTCCAAATTGTGAAACCTCTTATCTCTCTCTTTCACTTCCATTAAATAATATTTAAGGTTAGGAAAGAGAAAAGGGTGAGGGGCTAACATTTATTTTCTTGAATGCATATATCATAATTAAAATTGAGAAAAAAGTGGATTGATTCTAATATTGTTTTCTGACATTATTATTATTTAATAAAAATTCCTCTTTAGGGTCTTTTGCTAATATGCCACTCGATTATCATTTATTTAAGAGAACCACATTTTAAGACTCAAATTATTATAGAAAATTTGGGATGTTGAAATTCTACCCACCTTAAACAAATTTCATCCTCAAAATTTCATTAAGCGACTCACCTTAGAACGTTTCATATCTTTAGCACAAAAACTCCAACACATTATCATTATCATATGAATCCATGGTTCTAAACATTCTCATGTGACTATATCCTTGAAAGTAAAATAAAATTACTACACTAAACCCTACTCATTCTTTTCATCCTCACTCTCATCTACCATAGCAAAGACTCCAACTTGTCTTTTAAGAGGTGTATTATGATTCCTATCATGTCCCTGAGGTGTATCCTTCTTCATCTTTGGGAAATTTGACTTGAAGTGTCCAGTCTCTCCACGATAGTAGCATTCTCCCGTACCATACCTGCATGGGCCTGCATGGTGCTTCTTACATGTTGGGCATTGGGGCTTCTCAACTTCTACTGCAGGCTCAAGTACCTTTCTCTTATGGTTGTTGGGAGGTTGATACTGGTTGTGCTTTTGGGAAACTTCCTTCCTGTAGGATCTTCTAGGGTGATCTTCAAGCTCTAGGGATGCATCCAGGGTGGCCTAGAGGGTCTCGTGGCCTCTTCCTGACAAGGCAAAGCTCAGGTCGGGCTTGAGTCCTCGGATGAACTTCTTTGTCCTATGACGTTCATCATAATCGTAGTCGTACTTCTGTAGGACCCTGAACTTCATGGCATATTGGGTCACAGTCATGTCACCCACTTGACCCAAGTTGGAAAATTCTAGCTCCTTCTTCTCTAACATGGCTTCAGACACATAGTGCTCTTGGTAGATTCAATGAATCCTTCCCATGTGAGTGGAGGTGCATAAGCTTCCCTTGAGTTGAGGAAGTTTTACCACCATGTGTGGGATGCTCCCTTTAGCATGTGGGTTGCAAAATGAACCCCGAAGTGTTGTGGGAAGTCCATGTCTCAGAAGCAATGCTCCATGCCTCAAATCTAGTCCTCCGCTTTAGTGACTACATCAATTTCTCCTTCGCCTGAGAAAGAGTCAAGACTTATCTTTAGGAAGTCCACTAGAGTTATCTCATGATGCCTAGGCTGATGTTGTCCTTTTGCTATGACATTGGTGAGTGCTTGGACAAGATCTTCTATGGTTGGCTTATTGTTCTCTCTTGGTCTACTTTCCCCACTAGACGAGCTAGCACCATCATCCTTATCCTTTCCCTTGTCTGCTCTCTTAGGGGCCATCTAAAAAAGGGTCACATAAACCTAGGGTTAGAACATATGAATCAAATTGCTTTCTGGTGGCCATCCATTTATTGGCTCTGATACCATTAATGTAACACCCCTCCTCATGATATTGAACATAACTCAGCGGAAGCTTTTACTTTGAAGGGGAATGTCACATTTAAGGAATCATAGCAAATATACACATAAATCACCATTGAGATTCATACATTGTTCTTTACATAGGAAACTACGGTTGAGTTCTATAACATGTCTAAACAATTCTAAGTATGGAAATCTAAATAGAATAGTAAACATCTCTATAACATTGGATCAACTAGAATGGATGGCACCCCACCAGTTAGCTCTTGAAGGTCTTCTAGCCCTTGCTTGCTTCTCTTTAGTCCTTATTTGCTCCAATATCTAGGGACACCACGTCCCCAACCATGCAAAGGGGAAAAGTCAACACATCAGTAAATGGTACTGGCACTTTATAATAAGAAAAAAGTAATTATACTTGACATTTAAGAAAACTCGACATGAATTAACTATAAGCATTCTTGAATAGCATTATTAACATGAAGAATTGAAAAGAAATTGTATGCATCCCTCTATGACACCCCCTTAGGAGTACATGATCGCTAGGAAAGCCCTTGATGCTAGGAAATCCCTTGACGACCCCTTTGAGGTCCATGATCCAGGAGCATATAAAGACTATTCCAATTCCAATTAACTTGATCATTAACATGACATTAACATTAACATAATCATGATTCTTGAACTTAACATGATGGGATTTCTCCCTTAAACATGATCTCTTAAACATGATGGGATTTCTCCCTCTTGATCATTAACATGATTTTCATGAGTCATTAACCATAAGCCATAACCATAGTGAACATTATAGACATAGGACATAGCATATAGCAATCATCAGACAGTAATATAGTGAACATGATTAAAACATTAAACTTGAAATGATAAAGCCTACTTTATACTTAACATACAAACAACCAATAGTACTTGTGCTCAACAACATGACCCGTTTACCTTAGAGCAAAGCTGATCCCAAGATAGTCTCTCTCTGATCTTGATCAAATCTAGGTTATCTCTTGTCTTGATTGGCCCTAAACACATGTTCATAATTATTAAGCATCATAATCAATACCTTGTATTGATCTTAGGTTAAACTATGGTGAATTAGGGTTTGGGTGTATTAGGATTAATGTTATTGAGAAAAATCATCAATTAGGAAAAACTAGGTTAGATTAGATCATATTAATCACATGTAACACTTAGTTAGGGTTTCAAGGTTCAAACTAGGGTTTTTAATAAAACATCAAAACAGGAAGTCAAATCATGGTGTGAAAAACTTAAAATCATATTCCTCTAGAAAAATTCTTTCTAATGATTATTTATTCAAAATTTTCTGAGCATCCTATGATTTACTAGGAATTTCCAAAACCCAACCAATCACAAATCAAGGAAAAGCCACGTATGCTTCATGATCTAAAATAGAGAACTACTGGACCTGGGCCCGTGCTGAGGTGGGCCGATGGTGGACTGTCATGCTGGCACCACACCCCAAAACCAAAAAGGTCGTGGTGACACTGAAAACCCAAAATTACCCTCACAATATTAATCATTTAATTAAATACATAGGGTCTCCAATTGGGAAGTCATACACTACGATCAAATTGGCTAAAAGAAAGGAACAATGAGATCCCTCGTGCCCTGTCAAACCCAAAGAGCCAAGCTTCGAGTTCTCGGTCACACTGGAGCATGGAGCTCCTATCCATGGCCGTGGGCGGGACTGTTAGGAGGTAGGAACCCCACAAAACTGAGCAGAAAAGAAACATGGAGAGCATGGATCATAGCGTTGGAGTATGGCAGATGTGAAGGAATGAAAACAAGGAGGGAAGAACCTTCGTGTCTCTGGTATTGGTAAAAAACCTAGAAAATAGGGGAGGATGAGTCGAGAATCAAACCATTGAATCCATGAGTTAAAGTATCAATTAAAAGTGTGAAAACACTCACGGAGTCACGATGAGGTTGAGTATGTGGTTTTCCATGGTCAAGGTGACCTTCAGGTCTGTGGCAACTAGAGCCAACAATGAGAGGGCATCGACCCTATAAGGTACGACATAAGGGGCTCTCACGAGGCAAAAAGATAAAAGGGAGATGAAGAGGGGTGGCTAAAGATGCTTACCCGTACGCAAATTTGAATGTAAGCGGTGGAGGGGACCAGGATTGAGAGGTGTTCGCTGGAGATGAGGTTTGAGTAGGTCAGGATGTTTGGTGGAACAAAGGGTTCAATTGAGGGTGGAGGAGGAAGTGAACAGGTTCGTTGGTGCCCTAGACACCCTTAAATAGGTGTGAAGTGGCCAGGTCCATCATCTACAACTCTCGGTAGTGTGAGGCAGCGAAGCACTAAAAGAGCATTTTATTGATAAGGCATGAAATCCCTCAAATATTGGGGTTGATTGTTTCGTTTAGATGAGGTGATATCATCGATGGAGAGAGTTTGGACAGAGACAGACTGTGGAGGTAAATCACAGATAGAGAAGAAAATGTGACCTATCTTCCTATTTGGGGTCTCCTACTCGAGGTAGGAGACAGATCCAAAGATGTCGGATCGCGAGCACTAAGACCATGACCATCCGATCATGACCAAAAGGAAAAATTGAAAAAGAAGCCCATGATAGTGAAATAAAAATGAAACTTTAGGGAAATTCTATGTATTTTGATTAAATTCTTTACAAAACTATATAGAAACTTGCATAATCAATTTGAAGGGTCAAATATGGTCAAAACAAGTCCAGATTTGGACTATAGACTAATCAAGTAGTCTAGATTATTTTTATTCAATTAGATTTAGATTTTTCACAAATTTTGACCATATATTACTTAATAGTCACTTCACTTAACTTAATGCATTAATCTGTTTGATAATATAAAAAAACACCTTCCTTTATTAGTATATTGAGCAAATTCGAGATAGAAATTATTATTCTATTAAATGATCATGTCTTATATATTTGTATGCCCTTTGAGAAACTTTGATGGAGGAGAGAGAAAAAGAATTTCCTTCCTATTAAAACTATAAAGATAAGAAGGTTACTTCTTGCTTAAGTTATACCAAGTATAAATTTTGAATTATGAAACCTATTATCTCTCTCTTCCACTTCCATTAAACAATATTTAAGGTTAGGAAAGAGAAAAAGGTGAGGGGCCAACATTTATTTTCTTGAATGCATAAATCATAATTAAAAAGGAGAAAAAAAGTGGATTGATCCCAATATTGTTTTCTAACATTATTATTATTTAAGAAAAATTCCTCTTTAGGGTCTTTTGCTAATATGCCCCTCGATTATCATTTATTTAAGAGAACCACATTCTAAGACATAAATTAATATAGAAAATTTGGGATGTTACAGGGTCTGTTTGCGAGAAGAGGAGCAAGCAATAGAGCTTGAAGATGATGGCCTAAAGACTTAATTTTCTACCCCTTTAGCGTGTGAAAACCTTAGCCTGAGGAGTAGGAGCAAAAGAGACCTTGCACCCCTGACTCAGGCCCTGGCCCATGTGGAGCACACATCAAAGTGGCAGTTGCCTATTGGTCCAAGTGGATCAACATGGAAAATAAGGTAATAACAACTAATGTTGACATGGCTCTTCCCTATTGGTCAAATTAGTATTTATTTTGTAAAAATCATAACTAATGATTGGCAACTCAGATCAAAACAAATTATATATGAAAATCGACCAGAGAATGCAATTATTTCAATAAATACATAAGCAACACCTAGATCTGCTTCCAACTCGATAAGTACCTAAAGTTAGCATATTTAATATGTTAAATGTATAACAATCCTAAGTTTTAGGTTTTGATAATCCTAATGTGTCCAATTGATATTGATAATAAAAGATTGATCTTTTATGAATAAAAAGAGAAACTAGAAACTTATGTGAACTTAACAACCATTAATTTGGATAATTAGGGTTTCCTTGAGATTAAAAGTGCAATTAATGATGACATTAAGGTTTATCAACCCAAATTACATGAAAAGTGGTAAATAAGGTTTGGAAAGCCAAAACACTAATGAAACCCTAAAGTTGAACTTAAATTCCTATCTTTGAACCCAAGTCTGTCTTAATGATTGATTTTTGATAGAATAATGATACAACTGTGTTATGTTTTAACTTTCAGGAATAATGACTTGGTTGCTTGCTTGGTTGTTCTTAATTATTCTTGCTTGGAACTCCAATACACCTGATCAAGGTATTTGTCTATGTCTATGAATAACTGCTTTAGTTTCCTGACATTTTGTGAGGTTTTCCATATTACTTGAAATGAAATGCTTGGATGATATTTATTTCCAGCAATCTACAAAGTCAATGTGGCTTTCACAGTTTATGCTTATAACTTACTCGAACTCTGCATACTAACTCTAGGAATTGAGATCTGAAAGAAAGGAAAATTCATGGTGATAACAAAAGACCAGGCCCTAGATTAGGAAGGTTATACCATACCCCAATTTGGGAAGGTCCTATGAGGTAATGTCCCAGATTGGGAAGACCAACATGGCATCTAGCTCCAGATTGAGAGGTGGCCAACATGGAACCTAACTCTAGATTGAGAGGTGGCCTAACGTTCGATGTAGGGACAAAACCCTAAGAGAGGGTATACCATAGGTTGAGTAAAAATGAGTTGAGAAGTTATGAAGAAAACTATAATTTTGATTATGTAACAATAACTATTGTGATTATGTCATTACACCTAGATGCAAACTTTTGTTTCCCCTACATACCAGTGTAACTCATTATACTGACAAAGTTTTAGTTTCTCAACATTTTAGGATAATCTTTTGTTATTGCTACAAGTTAAATAGAAAGTAGACTCTCATGAAGAAGGCACCAAACAAACAAGAAGTATGAAATATCTAGAGGATTTAGTTGGTTTTATTTCTTATTGCAAAACTTTAGAAAACTATATATGTAATTCCTTATGGAAAGTTAATCTTGTACAAACTCATTCCTATTTAGTGAAAATTTATGAATTATTTCTGGTTATTTGCTAAACCTTCAATCTTGTATTATTGATAATGGTCCTTACCCTCTCGGTCCGCCTGAATAGGGCATATCATGGGGAGGGGGTTGTTACATTTGGTATAAACTAGTTTACCATATAACCTCTAATAATTATTTAAATTTTAAGAGTTTTGTAGAGACCAATTAGAATTATTAGTGTTTTCCAAAGACAATGGAGTCTAGAAAGGACCATGATCTGGGGGTTGGCAATATTTTTCCTCTACAATTCTAGTCAGTTTATGAGGACTCTGAACCTGTGCATTTGTCTTGTTCAAAGTCAGAGGACTTTACTCAAAATAACATACCTCTAGGATTTCTCATATAATTTAGTCACTTCTCTATCCCCTTCACTCTCTAAACCCTCGGTACCTATAGATGCTCTCTTTATCCCTTCTGACTACTAGGGTTATGGATATTAGGGATTAAGGCATCCTCTGCCAAATAATAAAATGGACATAATGATAAAGAGAAAATGTTTTCTGGGTAAACCCTAGATGGAACTAGGGTTAGTTTGGGAAACAACCTTAGCGGGTCAATGGAATCACAAAACCTAAGGTACATGTTGTAGTCCCTAACCTTAACCCTATGCCTTAATTTTGGGGTATGAACAAAGTAGGAGAAAAATAATAACCGCACCCTAATAAACTGTAAGCAGTGGATAGAGAAAGAGAGCACCCAATAAGTTGGGATACCTTAGTTGGTCCATGCATGTAAATAAGTAGTCTAGGCATGCATGATACATGTGAAGGAATTGAATATACATGGGGAACATAGACAATAAGTGGTTGCATAACCCTTAATGTGACTTTTTGATGTCTCGAGAAGAAAAAGATCTATGAGAGATGAAACACCCTGAATGGGAAAGTTAATTTGTAACCAAGGAGTCTAAACTCCTCCAGGTAGTAACCCTAATAGAAGTGTGTTCCCGCTCAAATACAAGTAGGAGGTAGACATGCATCTACATGAAAGTAAGTGACGCTAAGGTTGTAAACGAGGATTGGTTCTAAGCTAGATGGTTTATGCATGTTGGATTGTGAGATAGGCATACTAGATGGAATGTACAAGGGGTTTAGTATGACATAATGAGTCAATACGGTATATGATGACCTCACTCGAATTATAGAGTTTGGTTGTTTGGACAATAAGATTTGATAATACAAGTGTGTGTGTGATTCTCTGATAAGATAAGATAGGTGAGGATAAGATGAGAATATGTAGGATCCTTGACCTATTTGACAAAGCGGGACCCATCGTGTTAGGACCACTTATAGGGTTAACTCCAGGAGAGAGTGAGACCTAAAAAGAGTCAATAAACTAGACTCCAAGATGAGGAATTACAACATACATTTGTATGATATGTCCTAAACTAGATTGCCCCTGAAAGAATGAGTTGAGTTACTATATGCATGATCCCTAGGGCCTTGTTGTACCCTAGATGTCCTTGGAAGGACCAAACCCTAGAGATAGATGAGGCTTCTTATATAGATGCGTACATGATATGAGTACCTACCATATAGGTGAGGGAAAGCGAGTCCCAAGATCCTAGAGAGGCACAGAATGGTAATATGTTGGGAAGCCTTGTACTCAAATTGGTAGTTCCTTGTGTTAGACTCTAATAATATTGGGACAAAAATTCCAAAGCATATTTTGGTTCGGTACGTGCTTAAGTGGCTAAGTCATGCAGTTTAAATGACTAATGCTAAGGAGGAAAACCCGAGGTTCCTAGACCAAAGAGGGGAAGTGGTGGTATCTAGTACAAATAATTCTCACAAGGTTGAGTGAGTTGATA
The DNA here is from genome assembly GCA_963693085.1 of Alisma plantago-aquatica. Classification (NCBI taxonomy): domain Eukaryota; kingdom Viridiplantae; phylum Streptophyta; class Magnoliopsida; order Alismatales; family Alismataceae; genus Alisma; species Alisma plantago-aquatica. Next base: position 331,942,225 of record OY856414.1, read on the forward strand.
GAGATTAAGCACGACACCCCCTCAAGTTTTGGGTTAAAGGAAACCCCACTTGGAATGTAATATATGAGCCACTCACACAAGTTGGTCTAGCACTACCATGTTTTCCTATGTACATATGAAATTGGTCCAACCTGGAGAGATGGTGAATGGACCTACCATAACAAACAAAAAAACTTAGAAATGGTTTAATAGGTTCTATACTTGATATTGGTTAGCCACATGCATGAAATATGATAAAGGAAAGTGATTAACTAACTTCAGGATGAACATGTAATAAGGAACACAAGCCTAATACAATGAAGTGGGAATAGGAAATGTGCCTAAGAGACATGTCCTCTAGTAATAATAAAACTTTGGATTTGCATGTGTTTTGTGAACCTTGGTAATGCCAAGTAATAGTTTTATCCTATAGGAAAGGACCCTTCCTAAAGGGGTGAGCTCATAAATTATCTCAAGAATTGAGATAATATTAAAGGGATGAATAAAAACTAGAGAGATTAAGAGGATGAAACGTAGAAGCACATAATTTAAGTATGATGAAGAAAAGTCACCATGGAAGTGACTGATAGAACGGGACCATGCCCGAAAGGGTCACCACGAACCCAATGAAAAGAATAGACGGAAAATTGTGTGTGCCCTAAGAGATGAAGGAAATTTAGGTGGAAGAATTTTAAAGTATATAATGTGCTCAGATAGTGTTAGAAAAACCACAAGTAAAATGTGGGTTGAAATAAAATAAAGTTATGACATCTCAATAGAACCCGAAGTCAATCCTAAGGTCAAGAAGAGATGAGACTGATGGGAGTAGGAGTTGATTGATCCCGAAATGCACAAGACTATAGGGTCGGGAGGTAACAACTATGTTTGCTCGAGGCCCATGGGTTAGGAGGTTGGCCACCTTCATGAGTTCATGTGGCCCAAGGAGTAAATGTGAGAGGCACTCCTTAGATGCATAAGGATGAGATAACCCCAAAAGTATAAGTGCCCTAGAGAGTTTGAGGATATCACAAAGGCTTGTGAGAAAAGATATAAGAAGTCAAATAATAATTAAATTGCACAAACCCTAGATTGATGAAAGGTCTTGACTTTAAAATACGTATGGTTTAAGTCATGTTGAGAGGGATTCAACCTAAATATGGAATTAAAATTGGTAGCATGTGATGCACCATCTCTACTCTTGGAATGGGGTTAGCTTTGTATAGGGCCTACAATCAAGTGCTTAATTCATCTTGTTATGAGTGTGAGAGAGGAGACATACAAATGCAATATTAGAAATGGAAATGATATGAGCAATAAACACTTAAGTTGAAATCCTTTTAGGATAATAGAGGATTTGAGGTATTATCACAACCTTATGAGAGGATATTGAGTGAATGGTTTGGAAACCTAGGCAAACAAGATAATCGACAAATTGAAATTTCAAGTAAGGATATAATTATCAAGTGGAATTTGAATTCTATAGGTATAAGATTGATTCTGGTGATCAAAATAATGGATGTAAGATTTGAGATACCAAGTAAAGATGACCCAAGCCTAATTTGTTGAACAAGATTGTAGCAACTCAGTTAGATGACCCAGAGTTAGTTGAGACGAAGGGTTTGATAGAGAAACCTCTGACACATACCTTGATGGGTGTCAATGGTGGAATCTAATATAAAAGTTGTATTTGGGGTTCCTGAGGATTAACTCTTAAGGACTTAAAAGTTCATTAGTCTAAGTTTATCGTGCACCCCAACATCACTAAGATGTTTGAAGACTTATAGTGATATTCCTAGTAGCCTGGAATGAAGAGAGACATGGCAAGTAGCCAGTTGTCTCACATGACCAGATGGTGAAGGTTGAACACCAACAACTTGATGGTACTGCAACCAATTGAGATTCTTGAGGGAAAATGAGACTGAACACTATGGATGTTGTAGTAGTTCCCCCCCCATATAAAGAAAGGTCAGGATGTAATATGGGTTGTGGTGGAACACCTAACTTAAGTCGGCATGTTTTGTCACCATATAGATTATTACCAATATGTCAGACCTAGATGAACTATATGTTAGAGAAATCGTTTGTTTGTATAGTATTTCGAGTTCGATTATCTTTGATCATGACCCTAAGTTCATCTCTAAGTTGTGGAAGCAAGTGCATGAGGAACTTGGTACAAGGTTGAAATTTAGCATTGCCTATCACCCAGACTAATGAACAATCAGAACAAATGATCCAAACCTTAGAAGACCTATTGATAGCATGTGTGCTCGACTGGGGTGGATCATGGGAGCAGTACATGCCCCTAGCTGAGTTTACTTATAATAATAGTTGCCAAGCTAGTATTTGGATACCTTCATATGAAACTCTTTATGGGAGGCTGTGTTGGTCACCACTTCACTGGGATGATGGTGGTGAGAGGACCTTGTTGAGGTCAGAAGAATTGCAGTTGTATGCAGATAAAGTCACTTTGATAAAGTAAAGGCTAAAGAAAGCCTATGATCGATATAAGTTGTATGTTGATGTGAAGCAGACTAACTTGCACTTCACTATGGGTGAACATGCATTTTTGAAAATTTGACTCCTCCGAGATACAACTAAGAACAGAGGAAAGTTGAGTCCCCGATATGTGGGTCCATTTGAAATCCTAGAATGAAGTGGTGAAGTTTCTTATCGTTTAGCTTTGCCCCCTCAATCTAGTATGATGCATGATGTGTTCCCTGTGACCAATCTAAAGCACTATGTGAAGGATCTAAGCCATGTGCTGAGAATTGAACCTATTGAACTCCAAGGGAGGCTGACATACCCTGAGTCACCTGTGAGAATACTGGATACCAAGGTGAAAGAGCTCATGAATAAAAAAATAGAGATGGTAAAGGTTCTTTGGAAGCACCATGAAGAGGATGAAGCCACATGGGAGATAAAGATGACACAGAAAAGTCATATAGTGAGTTGTTTGTTTGAGTGCTCTATTTTTGAGAAATTCCTATGTGAGGGGAATGCTGTTATAACCTTCCTTTATTAGTATATTGAGCAAATTCGAGATAGAAATTAATTATTCTATTAAATGATCATGTCTTATATATTTGTATGCCCTTTGAGAAACTTTGATGGAGGAGAGAGAAAAAGAATTTCCTTCCTATTAAAACTATAAAGATAAGAAGGTTACTTCTTGCTTAAGTTATACCAATTATAAATTTCGAATTATGAAACCTATTATCTCTCTCTTCCACTTCCATTAAACAATATTTAAGGTTAGGAAAGAGAAAAAGGTGAGGGGCCAACATTTATTTTCTTGAATGCATAAATCATAATTAAAAAGGAGAAAAAAAGTGGATTGATCCCAATATTGTTTTCTAACATTATTATTATTTAAGAAAAATTCCTCTTTAGGGTCTTTTGCTAATATGCCCCTCGATTATCATTTATTTAAGAGAACCACATTCTAAGACATAAATTAATATAGAAAATTTGGGATGTTACAGGGTCTGTTTGCGAGAAGAGGAGCAAGCAATAGAGCTTGAAGATGATGGCCTAAAGACTTAATTTTCTACCCCTTTAGCGTGTGAAAACCTTAGCCTGAGGAGTAGGAGCAAAAGAGACCTTGCACCCCTGACTCAGGCCCTGGCCCATGTGGAGCGCACACCAAAGTGGCAGTTGCCTATTGGTCCAAGTGGATCAACATGGAAAATAAGGTAATAACAACTAATGTTGACATGGCTCTTCCCTATTGGTCAAATTAGTATTTATTTTGTAAAAATCATAACTAATGATTGGCAACTCAGATCAAAACAAATTCTATATGAAAATTGACCAGAGAATGCAATTATTTCAATAAATACATAAGCAACACCTAGATCTGCTTCTAACTCGATAAGTACCTAAAGTTAGCATATTTAATATGTTAAATGTATAACAATCCTAAGTTTTAGGTTTTGATAATCCTAATGTGTCCAATTGATATTGATAATAAAAGATTGATCTTTTATGAATAAAAAGAGAAACTAGAAACTTATGTGAACTTAACAACCATTAATTTGGATAATTAGGGTTTCCTTGAGATTAAAAGTGCAATTAATGATGACATTAAGGTTTATCAACCCAAATTACATGAAAAGTGGTAAATAGGGTTTGGAAAGCCAAAACACTAATGAAACCCTAAAGTTGAACTTAAATTCCTATCTTTGAACCCAAGTCTGTCTTAATGATTGATTTTTGATAGAATAATGATACAACTGTGTTATGTTTTAACTTTCAAGAATAATGACTTGGTTGCTTGCTTGGTTGTTCTTAATTATTCTTGCTTGGAACTCCAATACACCTGATCAAGGTATTTGTCTATGTCTATGAATAACTGCTTTAGTTTCCTGACATTTTGTGAGGTTTTCCATATTACTTGAAATGAAATGCTTGGATGATATTTATTTCCAGCAATCTACAAAGTCAATGTGGCTTTCACAGTTTATGCTTATAACTTACTCGAACTCTGCATACTAACTCTAGGAATTGAGATCTGAAAGAAAGGAAAATTCATGGTGATAACAAAAGACCAGGCCCTAGATTGGGAAGGTTAGACCATACCCCAATTTGGGAAGGTCCTATGAGGTAATGTCCCAGATTGGGAAGACCAACATGGCATCTAGCTCCAGATTGAGAGGTGGCCAACATGGAACCTAACTCTAGATTGAGAGGTGGCCTAACGTTCGATGTAGGGACAAAACCCTAAGAGAGGGTATACCATAGGTTGAGTAAAAATGAGTTGAGAAGTTCTGAAGAAAACTATAATTTTGATTATGTAACAATAACTATTGTGATTATGTCATTACACCTAGATGCAAACTTTTGTTTCCCCTACATACCAGTGTAACTCATTATACTGACAAAGTTTTAGTTTCTCAACATTTTAGGATAATCTTTTGTTATTGCTACAAGTTAAATAGAAAGTAGACTCTCATGAAGAAGGCACCAAACAAACAAGAAGTATGAAATATCTAGAGGATTTAGTTGGTTTTATTTCTTATTGCAAAACTTTAGAAAACTATATATGTAATTCCTTATGGAAAGTTAATCTTGTACAAACTCATTCCTATTTAGTGAAAATTTATGAATTATTTCTGGTTATTTGCTAAACCTTCAATCTTGTATTATTGATAATGGTCCTTACCCTCTCGGTCCACCTGAATAGGGCATAGCATGGGGAGGGGGTTGTTACATTTGGTATAAACTAGTTTACCATATAACCTCTAATAATTATTTAAATTTAAGAGTTTTGTAGAGACCAATTAGAATTATTAGTGTTTTCCAAAGACAATGGAGTCTAGAAAGGACCATGATCTGGGGGTTGGCAATATTTTTCCTCTACAATTCTAGTCAGTTTATGAGGACTCTGAACCTGTGCATTTGTCTTGTTCAAAGTCAGAGGACTTTACTCAAAATAACATACCTCTAGGATTTCTCATATAATTTAGTCACTTCTCTATCCCCTTCACTCTCTAAACCCTCGGTACCTATAGATGCTCTCTTTATCCCTTCTGACTACTAGGGTTATGGATATTAGGGATTAAGGCATCCTCTGCCAAATAATAAAATGGACATAATGATAAAGAGAAAATGTTTTCTGGGTAAACCCTAGATGGAACTAGGGTTAGTTTGGGAAACAACCTTAGCGGGTCAATGGAATCACAAAACCTAAGGTACATGTTGTAGTCCCTAACCTTAACCCTATGCCTTAATTTTGGGGTATGAACAAAGTAGGAGAAAAATAATAACCGCACCCTAATAAACTGTAAGCAGTGGATAGAGAAAGAGAGCACCCAATAAGTTGGGATACCTTAGTTGGTCCATGCATGTAAATAAGTAGGCTAGGCATGCATGATACATGTGAAGGACTTGAATATACATGGGGAACATAGACAATAAGTGGTTGCATAACCCTTAATGTGACTTTTTGATGTCTCGAGAAGAAAAAGATCTATGAGAGATGAAACACCCTGAATGGGAAAGTTAATTTGTAACCAAGGAGTCTAAACTCCTCCAGGTAGTAACCCTAATAGAAGTGTGTTCCCGCTCAAATACAAGTAGGAGGTAGACATGCATCTACATGAAAGTAAGTGACACTAAGGTTGTAAAAGAGGATTGGTTCTAAGCTAGATGGTTTATGCATGTTGGATTGTGAGATAGGCATACTAGATGGAATGTACAAGGGGTTTAGTATGACATAATGAGTCAATACGGTGTATGATGACCTCACTCGAATTATAGAGTTTGGTTGTTTGGACAATAAGATTTGATAATACAAGTGTGTGTGTGATTCTCTGATAAGATAAGATAGGTGAGGATAAGATGAGAATATGTAGGATCCTTGACCTATTTGACAAAGCGGGACCCATTGTGTTAGGACCACTTATAGGGTTAACTCCAGGAGAGAGTGAGACCTAAAAAGAGTCAATAAACTAGACTCCAAGATGAGGAATTACAACATACATTTGTATGATATGTCCTAAACTAGATTGCCCCTGAAAGAATGAGTTGAGTTACTATATGCATGATCCCTAGGGCCTTGTTGTACCCTAGATGTCCTTGGAAGGACCAAACCCTAGAGATAGATGAGGCTTCTTATATAGATGCGTACATGATATGAGTACCTACCATATAGGTGAGGGAAAGAGAGTCCCAAGATCCAAGAGAGGCACAGAATGGTAATATGTTGGGAAGCCTTGTACTCAAATTGGTAGTTCCTTGTGTTAGACTCTAATAATATTGGGACAAAAATTCCAAAGCATATTTTGGTTCGGTACGTGCTTACGTGGCTAAGTCATGCAGTTTAAATGACTAATGCTAAGGAGGAAAACCCGAGGTTCCTAGACCAAAGAGGGGAAGTGGTGGTATCTAGTACAAATAATTCTCACAAGGTTGAGTGAGTTGATAGAGATTAAGCACGACACCCCCTCAAGTTTTGGGTTAAAGGAAACCCCACTTGGAATGTAATATATGAGCCACTCACACAAGTTGGTCTAGCACTACCATGTTGTCCTATGTACATATGAAATTGGTCCAACCTGGAGAGATGGTGAATGGACCTACCATAACAAACAAAAAAAACTTAGAAATGGTTTAATAGGTTCTATACTTGATATTGGTTAGCCACATGCATGAAATATGATAAAGGAAAGTGATTAACTAACTTCAGGATGAACATGTAATAAGGAACACAAGCCTAATACAAGGAAGTGGGAATAGGAAATGTGCCTAAGAGACATGTCCTCTAGTAATAATAAAACTTTGGATTTGCATGTGTTTTGTGAACCTTGGTAATGCCAAGTAATAGTTTTATCCTATAGGAAAGGACCCTTCCTAAAGGGGTGAGCTCATAAATTATCTCAAGAATTGAGATAATATTAAAGGGATGAATAAAAACTAGAGAGATTAAGAGGATGAAACGCAGAAGCACATAATTTAAGTATGATGAAGAAAAGTCACCATGGAAGTGACTGATAGAACGGGACCATGCCCGAAAGGGTCACCACGAACCCAATGAAAAGAATAGACGGAAAATTGTGTGTGCCCTAAGAGATGAAGGAAATTTAGGTGGAAGAATTTTAAAGTATATAATGTGCTCAGATAGTGTTAGAAAAACCACAAGTAAAATGTGGGTTGAAATAAAATAAAGTTATGACATCTCAATAGAACCCGAAGTCAATCCTAAGGTCAAGAAGAGATGAGACTGATGGGAGTAGGAGTTGATTGATCCCGAAATGCACAAGACTATAGGTTCGGGAGGTAACAACTATGTTTGCCCGAGGCCCATGGGTTAGGAGGTTGGCCACCTTCATGAGTTCATGTGGCCCAAGGAGTAAATGTGAGAGGTACTCCTTAGATGCATAAGGATGAGATAACCCCAAAAGTATCAGTGCCCTAGAGAGTTTGAGGATATCACTAAGGCTTGTGAGAAAAGATATAAGAAGTCAAATAATAATTAAATTGCACAAACCCTAGATTGATGAAAGGTCTTGACTTTAAAATACGTATGGTTTAAGTCATGTTGAGAGGGATTCAACCTAAATATGGAATTAAAATTGGTAGCATGTGATGCACCATCTCTACTCTTGGAATGGGGTTAGCTTTGTATAGGGCCTACAATCAAGTGCTTAATTCATCTTGTTATGAGTGTGAGAGAGGAGACATACAAATGCAATATTAGAAATGGAAATGATATGCGCAATAAACACTTAGGTTGAAATCCTTTTAGGATAATAGAGGATTTGAGGTATTATCACAACCTTATGAGAGGATATTGAGTGAATGGTTTGGAAACCTAGGCAAACAAGATAATCGACAAATTGAAATTTCAAGTAAGGATATAATTATCAAGTGGAATTTGAATTCTATAGGTATAAGATTGAATCTGGTGATCAAAATAATGGATGTAAGATTTGAGATACCAAGTAAAGATGACCCAAGCCTAATTTGTTGAACAAGATTGTAGCAACTCAGTTAGATGACCCAGAGTTAGTTGAGACGAAGGGTTTGACAGAGAAACCTCTGACACATACCTTGATGGGTGTCAATGGTGGAATCTAATATAAAAGTTGTATTTGGGGTTCCTGAGGATTAACTCTTAAGGACTTAAAAGTTCATTAGTCTAAGTTTATCGTGCACCCCAACATCACTAAGATGTTTGAAGACTTATAGTGATATTCCTAGTAGCCTGGAATGAAGAGAGACATGGCAAGTAGCCAGTTGTCTCACATGACCAGATGGTGAAGCTTGAACACCAACAACTTGATGGTACTGCAACCAATTGAGATTCTTGAGGGAAAATGAGACTGAACACTATGGATGTTGTAGTAGTTCCCCCCCCATATAAAGAAAGGTCAGGATGTAATATGGGTTGTGGTGGAACACCTAACTTAAGTCGGAATGTTTTCTCACCATAAAGATTATTACCAATATGTCAGACCTAGATGAACTATATGTTAGAGAAATCGTTTGTTTGTATAGTATTTCGAGTTCGATTATCTTTGATCATGACCCTAAGTTCATCTCTAAGTTGTGGAAGCAAGTGCATGAGGAACTTGGTACAAGGTTGAAATTTAGCATTGCCTATCACCCAGACTAATGAACAATCAGAACAAATGATCCAAACCTTAGAAGACCTATTGATAGCATGTGTGCTCGACTGGGGTGGATCATGGGAGCAGTACATGCCCCTAGCTGAGTTTACTTATAATAATAGTTGCCAAGCTAGTATTTGGATACCTTCATATGAAACTCTTTATGGGAGGCTGTGTTGGTCACCACTTCACTGGGATGATGGTGGTGAGAGGACCTTGTTGAGGTCAGAAGAACTGCAGTTGTATGCAGATAAAGTCACTTTGATAAAGTAAAGGCTAAAGAAAGCCTATGATCGATATAAGTTGTATGTTGATGTGAAGCAGACTAACTTGCACTTCACTATGGGTGAACATGCATTTTTGAAAATTTGACTCCTCCGAGATACAACTAAGAACAGAGGAAAGTTGAGTCCCCGATATGTGGGTCCATTTGAAATCCTAGAATGAAGTGGTGAAGTTGCTTATCGTTTAGCTTTGCCCCCTCAATCTAGTATGATGCATGATGTGTTCCCTGTGACCAATCTAAATCACTATGTGAAGGATCTAAGCCATGTGCTGAGCATTGAACCTATTGAACTCCAAGGGAGGCTGACATACCCTGAGTCACCTGTGAGAGTACTAGATACCAAGGTGAAAGAGCTCATGAATAAAAAAATAGAGATGGTAAAGGTTCTTTGGAAGCACCATGAAGAGGATGAAGCCACATGGGAGATAAAGATGACACAGAAAAGTCATATAGTGAGTTGTTTGTTTGAGTGCTCTATTTTTGAGAAATTCCTATGTGAGGGGAATGCTGTTATAACCTTAATTTCACTTGTACTTTATATACTTGAAATGCAAATTTTCTAGTAAAAGAAACATATTTGGAAATTTGTGTTTTTTTTAAAGAATGTTCTTTACACATTTCACTTGAGTGATTGATTTCATGATTTATTTTGAATTGTTAATTCAATAATGGATAAAAGGGAAAAAGGAGAAAAGAAAATTCCCTGATAAGCATAAAGTAAAGGAAAATAGATAATGACTATGTGTACTTGAGAGGATTCTGTAGAATTCTCTAGAAAGTGTCATGGATGTCCACTATTAATAAGTTTTCATTTACACACACTTTCTAATAGAAAGAATAGCCAAAGTAAAGAAAATAGATAAGAAATGAAGAGAAAACAATGTGTTTTAATGCTTGAAATATACCTTATAAAGGGAATACTTGCATATTAAGAAAAGCATCTTTTCTTTTTGAGTTTTGGACTCAAACCTTGCCCATGGTTAGATAAAGTCATTATAGACTTTCCTTTAAAATTTGAGAGAAAAAAGAGATTCTATGTGGTGTGAATAATTACTTAAAGGTTTTGTTAAGAGAGAAAGTTTCAACCAATTAAGTTATTCTAACAAATCCCAAAAATTAAATGAATGTTGGGAAAGTTAATAGTGACTCTTTGAATTTGGAATAAAAATAGTACTCCTAGTAGCCTCAAGAAATCTGCGAAGAAAGAAGGTTTTATTGCAATTAATTTATAAAATTCCAAAATGGAAATCGATTAAATACTTTCCAACTGTATCTCTGGTTACGGTGCCCTTAATATTATCACATTGTTTAGAAGCCCTTAGATTCTGATCCAGCGACTTCTGTAATTTCTTCTACCTTCCACCTAAGAAGGAAAATGGGCCACAATAAATTCCTACCATCCTGGCCTCTCTCCCCCTCTATGAATCTTCTCCACACCTAGTTACTTTTCCTTTGTATCTGAGATATGATTCTGGATGAGATCATCCCTAGATAACACCGGTCTGGAAACCTCAATTGTCTTTCCCCTTTTCTACATTTAGGAACAGACCCTTAGAGTTGAAATCATCTAGATGTGCATATATAAGGCACCTTGGTATCACCTAGCAAGGGGGAAAGACTCCTTGGACCTAAAGGCGACCCTCATCGACTCCAATTCCCTAGCAAAGCTCTACCCTTCTCCTCTTTCCACCTCCCTATGTTCCACTACAGGACGAGCCACCATTCCCTCAAATCCTAGCTCCTACTATCAATTGAAAACCCCCATTGAGTCTGGAGGAACCCAATGGAGATGTGTGTACCTTCATATGGTCTCCCTAAAGCGAGACATGGATAGTCAACTACTCAATTGATCATCCATGGGGTCTGTTTGCGAAAGAGGAGAAAGCAAGCGAGCTTGAAGATGATGACCTAAAGACTTACTTTCCCACCCATTTGGCATGTGAAACCCTTAGCCTCAGGAGAAGGGGAAAAAGAGACCTTGCACCCCCGACTGAGGCCTCGACCCATGTGGAGTGCACGCCAAAGTGGTAGCTTCCTATTGGTCCAGGCGGATCAACATGGAAAATAAGGTAATAACAACTAATGCTGACATGGCTCTCCCCTATTGGTCAGATTAGTGTTTATTGTGTAAAAATCATAACTAATGATTGGTAACTCGGATCAAGACAAATTATATATGAAATTTGATCAGAGAATGCAAGTATTTGAATAAAAACATAAGCAACACCTATATCTGCTTCTAATTTGAAAAGTACCTAAAGTTAGCATCTTTAATATGTTAAATGTATAACAATCCTAAGTTTTAGGGTTTGATAATCCTAATGTGTCCAATTGATATTGTTAATAAAAGATTGATCTTTTAGGATAAAAATAGCAACTTGAAACTTATGTGAACTTAGCAATCCATGATTTGGGTAATTAGGGTTTCCTTGAGATTAAAGGTGCAATTAATTATGAGATTAGGGGTTTTCAACCCAAAAGACATGAAAAGTGGTAATTAGGGTTTGGAAAGCCAAAACACTAATGAAACCCTAAAGTTGAACTTAAAATCCTATCTTTGAACCCAAGTCAGTCTTAATGATTGATTTTGGATAGAATAATGATGCATGGGTGTTATGCTTTAACTTTCAAGATAATTACTTGGTTGCTTGTTTGGTTGTTCCTAATTTTTCTCACTTGGAACTCTAGTGCACCTGATCAAGGTATGTGGTTATGCCTATGAATAACCGCTTTACTTTTCTGACATTTTCTGAGTTTTTTTGGATTGCTTGAAATGAAATGATTGGATGATATTTATTTCCAACAATCTATAAAGTCAATGTGGCTATCACAATTTATCCTTATAAATTTCTCGAACTCCGCATACTAACTCTAAGAATTGAGATTGGAAAGAAAGGAAAAGTCATGGTGATGACTAAAGGCCACGCCCCAGATTGGGAAGGTCAAACTAGGCCCCATATAAGGAAGTTCCTATGAGGTCGTGCCCCAGATTGGGAAGACCAACATGGCACCTAGCTCCAAATTGAGAGGTGGCCAACATGGCACCTAACTCCAAATTGAGAGGTGGCATAACGTTCGCTGCAAGGACAAAACTCTAAGAGAGGGTATACCAGAGATTGAGTAAAAATGGGTTGAGAAGTTCTAAAGAAAATGACAATGTTGATTTTGTAACAATAATTGTTGTGATTAGGTTGTTACACCTAGATGTAAACTTTTGTTTCCCCACATACCAGTATAACTTGTTATACTGACCGAGTTTTGGTTTCTCGACATTTTAGGATAATCTACTATTATTGCTACAAGTTAAATGGAAAGTAGACTCTCATGAAGAAGGCACCAAACAAACATGAAGCAATGAAATCTCTGGAGGATTTAGTCAGTTTTATTTCTTGTTGCAAAACTTTAGAAAACCATATTATGTAATTCCTTGTGGAAAGTTAATCTTGTACAAACTCATTCCTATTTAGTGAAAATTTATTAATTATTTCTAGTTATTTTGCTAAACCTTTGATCATGTATTATTGATAATGGTCCTTGCCCTCTCGGTCCGCCTGAATAGGGGATAACAGGGGGAGGGGGTCGCTACACTCTTTTTGAACTTACCTACTTTTATATGCCCATTTTCATTGGAATGTTTCTTTCATGCTTGTAACCCTACACAATGCCCAAATGTTGTTTGTATGCACATGCTCAATGTTTACCGACACATGCAATTGTTTCATATTTTTGGGTGAGATTCCCCTTCCACCCAGGTGTGGGTACATTAGATGATAATGACTCAGGAATATCAATGTTGTACATGGACTTGAAAATAGCTTGGAATGGTTGGGTTGCCTTCTACAACTGACCTTACATGTTATTATATGTACACCTTATGTAGTCATGTCACCTTTTTAGTGGGGAACAATTGTAGATTCATTGTCATGTAACTTTGTAATAGTTTTATTTCCATTGCTTATTCATTATATTGTTTTGTAATATATGCCATATGGGAACTAAATGAAATCTATCCTTTTTCTCATTTATGGAATAGGATGGTTTTATTTCTCAATTCAATGAAGTGTGGATCCCCTCTGAGATCACACTCTTTGCAATATGGTATCAAGCCTAAGCAATCAGTGACTTGACTATTTTAAGTTATCCAATGTTAGGTAAATAAGTAACCCTATATCAGTTGTTAATATGCCTATCCAAGAGTTGCGTAGTACCAACTAGAGTTTTAATACCTGAATAAGTTGGTCATTTTCACTCCCCCAAACTACCTATGTAGTTGAGATTCAGTATCTTGAGTAATCCCAATCACCCCTAGCTTCATATGGAAGTAAATATGTCACCATGTAGAGTTGACTCTGGTAGCATCTGAATCCTATATCATGTGTTCCTAGGAAGTAAGCTTCAACACTATGAAGTGTATGTTGACTGGAACACCCTCAACCCTAGTTACCCTATCATCTCTATATAGTTGGACTTAAATGTAGTTCATGTGTTGCACCCTTTCCTTTTGTTTTTCCAATATGCCTCAAATATGTCCACTATGAGGACCAAGCATACCTGGATAATAAACATAGAACCCTGACTTAAATTTTATAGTGATGGTTGTTCCCTTGATAGTAAGTGATGGCCAAACTAATTCTATTATGGGAAGGTGTGACTTACCTTCAACATGGAGTATCTTAACATAACTCTATTGAAATCCATATACCTAAGGGATGAATACCAACCTCATGAGCTTGTCATGACTCATACATGAGATTTAGTTAATGAAATATGTAAGTTTTATAAAATATCCTTATGTGTTCACCTCTCGCATCTCTAATATTGTACTTGGCTTATTTAGTGATTGAGATAGGCATCTTGATTATATAGGTTACCTTATTCTGTGAAGGCACAATGGATGTAAACCAGCTAATGATGGGAAAATTGTAAATCTCTTCCTATAACATTGGATACTCTTATGACTCTATTAGTTCTAAAACTGATGTTGTGAAAATTATGATTAAGAGTGACATGGGGAATGGTAGATGTCGTGCCTTATTAGGGTTTGATATAAGTTGGCCATGCATAATAAAAAAATCATTCTCCCTCTTATGCTTACATATTAGAGATGTAGTCGGATGACCTTTTAGATGATAGAAGAATTAGACCTTTTTGGAATGAAGTGATGATAGATTAATATTATATGTCTCGTGTTGTGGTGGGTGGCTGATTTGGTTCTCAAATCTATTTGGGCACCAATTATGGATATACATCGCAACATATTTATCGCTAAACTTATTTTCATTATTAATTTATATGTACAAAAACAAGCTTTCAAATTTTATTGATGGTTTTTGGAAAGAAGTAACCACCATAAGAAAGAAACCCTTTAAGTGAAGGAACCTTTGACTAGCATGATCAACATTGAGAACTCTGACCTGGTATAGAGTATGAAGATGAATTTTTGGGTATATAAGATCTAATTGATCCACCCATTTTCTCCCTCCAGATGTTTATCTAAGTTATAGACTAATCCTTTTAAGGGGTGGAGCCTTGTACGCCTTACTTAGTACGTATGTAGCTAAATTAGGAAGCAATATAGTAATATCAATAATAGAAATCATGCCAATTCGCATGGAGGAATGTTGTTCCTAAACAAGATTATCTATGCAAAATTAGTGGTTTTGGTCTAATGATTCCATTATGAAACCTACTCAGGGATGATTGATGATTAATGCCTAGGTGATGGAAAAGTAGTGTTAGTGGAAAAACCCAATGATCACATACATGCAAGTTTTAAAAAAGATGACGTTGACCATGTTTATTAGATGGTGGTTATCATAGTAGTGTACGTGACCAAAATGAATAGTATATCAATGAGTTAATCCTAGAAGTTGCTATAATATCCCCACTTCGGCATCCAGTATGAAAATACTAATGATGATATGAGGTATAAAGTATTATAGTTCCACCTAAAAATGGACTATGATATTAATATGTTGTTTTATAGTGATAGAAGTGGTTTATAAGTATGACTTTGCATGCATGGTTAGTTACAGATGGATTTTGGGGACAAAATGTCTTTACGGGGTGGAGTATTGTAACATACTAAAATATAGAAATATATGTTAAGCCTTCATTCTTCTAGGCCCCTATCGGATCATGTTAACATATAATATATTTTCCCCTGACTCAAAACTACATTAGGAATCCTTAGAGTCAGCTATTATCATGGATATATAAATGACACTATATATGATAATCTAAAGATAAAGTAACCATGATACATTCAAATAACATGACTTAATGAACAAATATACTAAATAATAAGATTGATTAAAGTTGATACTCTAAGATATTCCTAGCAGTTGAAGATGAAGGAAACCATATAAATATGTAATACAATGTCCTAAATGAATAAATGAAATTAATAAATACAATAAATGGATGTTTAATGTACAAATAATGGAATCTAATATTCAACATTTATAAAATGTGAAATTGATTCAAAATTTGTATTCCTCACATCCATACTAACCAATATACCAAGATTTCAGGTCAATCAGGTGATAAATGTACCCCCAGTTTAATTAATGAAAAGAAGAGATATAGTGTGAAGAGGAATGATTAGATTTTTGTCATGTTTCACAGATTTTTCTTGATACATGGCCTGTTGCTTCCTTTGCACTACGTAGTCCATGACCCGACGACTCCCACCCCTTCTCACAGATCCAACTAAAGGGGACTTGTCACCAACCTCGAGACTGCTTCTTGCGCATGCATAAACGGTCACCACAATACCATATCTCCCTCCCCCTCACATCACTTGGTGTCGATGCCTAAATATTGCCCTCCACATTCTCTTCCCTCATATGATTTTATAACATACCCAAACTTAGGTATATACTACTCTTACCCCTTTACCTATGATCTTTAATTTTAGAACCCTCTTCTTAACTTGGTTTGAATTAGAATGTTAATAATCTTCAATTATAAAAGTTTTAGCCAATCACATAATTATTTGAAGATTTTTTACAAGAAATAGGAGTCATATACTAATATGGGATAGTTGTACAAATTTACCAAATTGAGGTAATTTTAAATAAATCTTCTAGATCTTTCATATAGAGAGGTTTAGGCATGAGAGAGTCACACATGAAATTTGGTTAATAAATGATAAAGGAATACATTAAAATACTAAAAGAAAGATTTTCTCCAAGTTGTGAATTTTGGACATTAAAGTTATCTAAAAGACAAAATTGACTTTAAATTCGAGTTCTTTCGGTCCCTATTAGTCTACTTGCCAAGTTTCACTTTAATTGGACATTGTTTACTCATCCTATTGGATTGGGAAATGAAAGAGATAAATGTGTGGCTTCACTTTAGTCAGAATCAAATTTAGCGGTAAGATTAATATGTCATGCAATAGTTACATTATTTTCCTATGACCCAACACAATATCTCATTGCAAATGGTTGGGATGTCTTCTGTTACGACCCCACCTCCCGATAACCCCAAATTAAGGGAAACCGAGAGGTTGAGCCGTACCCATTAATCCCGGATCAAAGGTTCGACATATAACCATAAACAATTATTAAATTCTAACAGACTATACTGAAAATGGTAATAAAATTTTTCTTTACATACCTTTTGAAAACTTGGATCTCTATTCTTCTATCCATACCGATACTAATCTATCTAATCCTCCTTTGCACTTTAATTCTCATTTAGTATCACATGTGCCACTTTACTGTTTGTTCTTTTCATTGTACCTAAAACGCCGACAAACAAAACGTCGGTCAGCCGTAGCTGGTATGTGGGGGAAAACAATAAACATGCAACTATGATAACAATGTAATCATTCAATTACTTGTTTAAAAACCAATATTACATTTTAAATATAATCTCCGCGATCCAAGAGTACCCTATCCTCTGTGTTGTCCCCATTAGACCCCTCATGATCCACCCATAAGTGAACCAATTTCTAGGGTTGAGTCACATGGCACTACTCGTAAGTAGTCCACTCCTTAACTCGGGATTTGCTAAAGAGTCTCTAACTCACGGTAACCTAGACCTTACTCTAGGATTACCCCTTTTTAGCCTTTTCAAAGTAACAGAGGTGGACCCGGATCTAGCCAGTTATATATGCACCTTTATAGTGATAATCATAGTCACTTTATATGTTGCATGAAATAAATAAACATCCAACAGTTTAGTTGCATTCAATGCGATTAAACATTCGAGAATACATCGGGAAACTATATCGGTTATTCATAATCGTAACCACATACCTGATCCATAGTAACTTGATGTCCATGCATTAACATTCAACACAATAAACAGGCAATCAACAATATCCTGAAAATAATGCATAACATCCAAGTGTCATTGTTTTATTCAAACATCCTTAAGATCAAATTTGATTTTTCCTTATGATTTCTAGGCCAACTTTAGAGTGTTATTAGGGTTTTAGCATTCATTATGCATTTATCACTTTTAATGCTCTTTTAGTTCACAAACCCTAATTTCTGCATCATATGCACAATTGCATGTCAATTAAGTCTAATATGTTTCTTTTATACTAAAATTATTACCTTTATCCTTTTAGGTCATATATAAAATATTAAGGCTAATTATCATCTTCGATTTCTTTCAAATTGACAGATCGTATTTCATTGTAGTTCAATTCACATATATGAACCTTATTTATCACTATTTCCACTTTATACACTAGGGAACACTAATTATCCAAATAATTCACATTAAAGATCTTTGGTACTCAAATTGGATTTATAACAACATAACATTGTCTTATTCATTTAATTGCACAATTAAATCATTAAAAGGGATATCTTCCTAAATTAGGGTTTCTAAGCTCATTAATGCAAACTTAGATATATGAAACCCTAATTTAAGCCAATTATGTGCAATTATCATCCTTTTATTATCAACAGGTTAACTATTTGTTCTAAACATTCAGAGAACATCACTATACTCAACTATCATCAATTTCAAGGGTTTTTCACTAATTAAACCAGTAAATACGGTAACTTTATGTATTTTTCCAATTTCAAGCATATAAACTCTAAATTAAACTAATCATGTGCAAAGTTCTTCCTTTTTGAACTCAATGCACCTTTTTGCATTTAACAGGTTAATATCAACTCTATTGATCCATTAAACCCTATTAATCTCTTTAATCATATCAAAGTAGGGTTTCTTTAGACATCATTATGCTAAAGTTGATAAATTACACTAATTTTCAAATTGCAAGAGGAATTGGCTTATAAACATAATTTATTCAGATTCCTCACGTCTTTCTGATCAACTTTCATATAAAACATTTTCTAATTGGAGCTACGGTTATTTATCTATGAATTTCGCAAAGTAAGCATACCTTTGGCCAATAGAGAGGTGCCACGTAGGCAACCAACTCATGCACATGCGCGCGCCCTTCTTTAGATTAGAATCAAAAGACGGTTCTGCCCTTTAGGGCGATCCTCAGCTCACGGAGGGGCATTTCGGTCAAAGGCCTCTGTGGCCTTCTTCTTCATCGCGAGAACCCTAGGGCTGCCGCCTGCAGCAGCTCGGGGTGTCTTCTCCACCTCCTGCCGGTCGTAGTCTCGCTGCCAACCGCCGCCCTGGCTTCTTTGTGCCCTTGCGCACGCGTGGAACCTCCCAGTCGAGGTCAGGGCGAACGGGTAGAGGCCTGCGCTGACTCTCTCTCTCGACCGACCTTACGGACGTGGTGCAGGTGGCTGGGCGACGTGACCACGCGTCTGGGAAACCCTCCACTGCCACTCTGACCCGGAAAGAATTCCCCAACTCTGCGAACCACCCTCCATCACCCATTGTTGCTTTCGGGATCACGTTGTTCCCCCCCCCACTTTCGTGATCAGGAAGGAGGCCGAGTTGGAAGGGGCCGTGTACTATCTCTGAGCCCTCTTGTTGCGGCATCTCTATGCCTGGGCTTTATATTGGTCGAGGGTAGAAAGGAAGAGACGAGGGTTTAGAGTTCCCATTGCCTTGGGGGAAAAGGAAGGATTCTTTCCAAAGAGGTATCCTTGTTTCAAAAGAAAAACCAAATTTCGAAAATATACTTGTACTCCTATCTTGGGAACCTACTCTCCTTAACAAGCAATGAGGGAAAATGTTCGCATCATATATAACTTTCCTTTGCCAATCCATACAAAATATTAAATGGTCCGAACATGTCCCTTTAACATATTCCTTACACATTTATCTTCTTTTTCTCTCTCATTCACCTTTTATTTCCTTATTGGGATTCCTTTTATCCCAAGAAACCAAGTGAATTCGAATTCCACTCTATGATGAGTAAACACTTATTCTTCTTAGAGAATTGCACATTGTTTTTAGCATTATCTCAATTTCTTTTATTATTAGATTTCTATTTATCATTATTCTCTTATTTTGTCTTTTTGGTATTTTATCTTTCTTTCCTCTTTATTGGGACTCCTTGGATCCCAAGACACTCCATCATTTCGAAATTCATTTTATTGGAATAATCATTATCCTTCTTAATGCACCTTTATGCATTATTTCACATTATCTTGTTTATTTCCTATTTAAATATTCCTTTTTGAGGATTTCTTTTTATTTCTCTTTTATTTTACTCATTAGCATTCCTTTTAATATTAGAAACCTCATGGATACGAAATCTCCCCAAGAAATCTCATTTATGTCTCTTTTCATTCATTTTCCACATTATATCATTATTTCTCAATTTCTTTCTTCATAAAGAAATACATAATTAATCTTTTCTTTTTCTTATTTCTTTTCTTTGCAACTTTAGACTCCTTGGAACCCAAGGAATCCAAGAGGCACGAAATTCTCTTTGGATTTGCCTTCTAGAGGTTTCCATTATTTCTTTTCTCAAATATCCATTTACTAATTGAATTTCCTTTGTTGTTTTCCTCTTTATTGGGCCCAATAGCCAATAAAGCCCACAAATCAAATAACAAGGCTATTTTAAACGAAATCCAATTATTCATAACAAATCACATCATTCTTTGTTCAATTATCCTTAATATGAGAAATTTCATTTCTCATCAATTGAACCCAAAAATTGGGGTTATAACATCTTCCCACATCCACGTTCCCTGGATCAACAAATCGGGAGTTATCTTCTTCCCCAGTTTCTTTATGGCCTCGAACTAGTTTGAGTGTGAAATACTATGCAAGAAATATTTATCTCTCTAGTTAATAGATTGTCACGATTCTTTCACTACTAGGTTCTCTACAACAAAAATATCAATTAGTGGCATTCACTATAGTTGCAATTGTTAAAAAATCCATTACATATACACGTTTAGTGGCGTTTATTGTCAAATTTCCATTAAATTAGGTAATCTAAGTGTTACACTAGGAACAAAACAATATAGGCATTTTAAACATTTTATTACCAGCAATTATAAATTCCTATCCAACCTTTTCACAAAATGATTTGATTTATTTGGACAAATTGCTTTCTGGGCCTCCCGCTTTGAGCTTCGCGCATCATTATTGATTATGGTTGTAACCACTTCCCTAATACTACTTTGCCGGCCCTGGAGATGTGCCATTGGAAAAGAATGACCTATACCCAACCATGTCCGATGAACTAATCGGGATCCTTTATCACGATGACTGAATCCCAAATCTATGGGTACGACTTACAAGAAAGACTTCCTTCAGTCGGACATGTGGTTTAAGATGCTACATGATAGGGCCATTGCCATGGATACCATGGTGGCTTGCTCATCAGAGATCAAAGGAGACATCCCTCCACTCCAACATGATCTGTTAGTGATGTTTTTGAGAAGGATCAAAACATAGCTTTGGTTGCAGAGGTGGAGAGGCTCAAAGTAGCTTACTCTCAAGGTAGCAACGTAACGTTGGACACAAGGACACCACCCTATTATGATTGAAGGAGAAAGTTGAGGCCTAGGTTGTAAGGAGATAGGCTCGAGTCTGATCATTCAAGTTTTCATTGATAAACGTATACGAGAATGGATGGTAGCATGGTTAGTAGAGTAACGAGGATGGTGAAGGGCATTGTGCGTGAGTTACAGTCATCAATGTTGATGCCAAATATAGTCGTACATGTTGCTTAGCCAAATACAATATGTTACCATCAATGCATATGCACCTATACAAGATGTTTCTAAATCTTACATGATCTTCTCAACTTGCTTGTTACAAACCAGAAAGTTTGCTCCATGTATGACACTATTGTAGCAACATGGGGAATGCTCAATTATGGCTACAAGATTCACAATTCATAACTACATATTTGACATTGATATTGCTACTATACTTGGTGCACACGATCTGTCAAAAAATTGAAGATCTTGATGTTGTTGAATCAAAACTCTTGATATACCTGGTATGAGTCACATGATCTTCTCTTATGCTCTAGTTTTTCTTGCACTCTTTGGTGCTTTTGTCTATCTTACTGTCCTTTCAACCATATATGTCATTGCCCTTAAATCCTTCATGGTTTGAGTTCTTACGTCACACTTCCATATCATTTTTTGGAAAATGTTGATGAAGATTGTTATAGTGCTTCACTAAAGATGTAGAATTTTTTTACAGTCAATTCAACACCATTCTGGCACAATTCATGGATGGTCAAGTCGTATCTTTGAGTTGAAGGCTCAAGCACTTCAACAGTCTGACAAAATGCTATGGTCAACACAACTACTGGTAGTTGTTCATACATATTTATTGATATATAGATTAAGCTGATCCTTAAGAGGTAAAGAATGTGTAGGATAAACAATTTCTTTTTATCTAGAGATCTTCAAATCTTTCACGTAACATACTTTTCATTGAATCTACTTTATAGCTTAGTACGTCTTGTTCTACTGTGCATTATACTGGTGTCCATACTTGTTTCTTTACTCTCTTTTAGCTTTATCATATTGGAGAGTAACTATATTACATATTATGATACCGACTAATGGTTCTTTGATCGATGGTGAGTTGCCACCTACACTAAAAAATTCTACAAAAATTACTATTTTGAACAAAAATCACAAAGGCATAAGCCCATGGGTGCCAAAGAATTACCATAGATGTTATAGAGGCCCCTTAGTGCTTATCAAGGGCATCACATGATACTAATATATGCAACTAGGACAATGCTTTTTCCATCTTCCTAAGACCTACAAGTCAACCAAGAGGTAGCCATGAAACAAGAGTTGCTTACATGTTGCAATTTTTCTCATTAACCTAACACAAAATCAATGTCAATATAATATATGTTTTCAAGATAAAACAATGAGTCATGTTCTCATTCATCTTTATTATTTTTTCTGTAGTAACTTTCATATTATATTCATCTCATTTCATTTGTTTGATAGGATAAGTAAAATATCTACAACCTAGTTATTGTATTGTGTTTTCATGTCAAAGATAGGTACACAAATATATAGGATTATACAAACTAAATCTTATAATGAATTTACCTGGAGTTTATTACACTTACTTTCATGTATATCATCATCATCATCTAAGCCTCAATCCCAACTATGTTGGGGTCGGCTACATGGATCCTTCGTTTCCATTCAGCTCTATCATGGGCCATATTCTGATTGAGATGTAGAGATTCAAAATCTCTCTTTATAAGCTCATCCCATGTTAATTTAGGCCTTCCTCTTCTTCTATTTATAGTGTTTGGCTCAATAGCATTGCTTCTTATAGGCGCACTAGTAGGTCTACGTTGCACATGTCCGTACCATCTGAGTCGGCCCTCACGCAACTTGTCCTCAATGCTCACCACCCCCACTTTATTCTTGATATAGTCATTTCTCAAACGATCTTTTCTTGTCTTCCCACACATCCATCTCAGCATACACATTTCAGCCACGTTCATCTTGTTGAGACCTTGTTTCTTCACCACCCAACATTCACTCCCATAGAGCATGGCTGGTCGTATAGCTTTTCTATAAAAGTTACTTTTCAACCTGAGAGGGATCTTCTGATCGCATAAAACTCCAGTTGCACTCCTCCATTTCAACCATCCTGCAGTGATCCGGTGACAAACATCATTTTGGACATCCCTGTCTATTTGAATAATAGAACCTAAGTAACGAAATTTGTCACATTTTGGTATATCTACTCTGTCCAACTTGGCTCCATCATTCACACTGCGAGATTGGCTGAAATTGCAATGCATATACTCAATTTTGCTCCTGCTAATCATCAATCCATTTGATTCCAATGTCTTTCTCCAACATTCAACTTTATCATTCAATCCATCTTTTGTTTCGTCAATCAAAACAATATCATCAGCAAATAACATACACCAAGGAATATCATCCTGAACATTCTTTGTTAACTCATCCATAACCAGAACGAATAGATATGGGCTGAGTGTGGATCCTTGGTGTACCCCAACTGTAATAGGAAAAGTTGGTGTCTCTCCTCCAGGAGTCTTGACACTTGCAGTAGAGCTATCATACATGTCTTTGATCAAGTCAATGTATTGGACAGGCACACCCTTTTTCTTCAAAACCATCCATAACACTTCTCTGGGTACTCGATCATAAGCCTTCTCTAGATCGATAAACACCATATGAAGATCTCTTTTGCTTTGTCTATACTTCTCCATAAGCCTCCTTATCAGAAAAATAGCATATGTTATTGATCTTCCAGGTATGAAACCAAATTGGTTGTTTGATACCTGCGTTATAGATCTTAACCTCTACTCAATAATCCTCTCCCAAAGCTTCATCGTGTGACTCATCAGCTTTATACCTCTATAGTTTGTACAGCTCTGAACGTCACCTTTGTTCTTGTAGATTGGGACTATAATACTATTTCTCCACTCATCCGGCATCTTCTTGTCTTCATGATCTTGTTAAAGAATTTTGTTAACCATGTAACTCCCTCATCCCCCATACTCTTCTATACATCAATGGGAATATTGTCTAGTTCGCATGCCTTTCTCATTTTCATCTTTTTCAAAGCATTCTTGACCTCAAATGGTGAAACTCGTCGTGTGTAAATGATATCTCTTGTATTCAATGTCACACGAGTCACTAACATTATATGCAATATCTCCATTGAAAAACTTATGGAAGTAATTTCTCCACTGGTTTTTGATATCATCGTCCTTCACCAATACTCTACCATCTTCATTCTTTATGCATTTTACTTGACTCAAGTCTCTTCCTTTCCTTTCTCTTATATGAGCCATTTTATATATATCTTTTTCCCCTTCTCTAGTGTCCAGCTTCTTATACATATCATCAAAGTATCTAGACCTTGCCTCCCGAACCACCTTTTTAGCTTCTTTCTTTGCTTGCTTGTATCTTTGGAATGTTGCATCATCTCCAGATTTGGGCAAGCTCCTATAGATCTCCCTTTTCAGTTTAATATCCTTTTGTACTTCATCATTCCACCACCAAGTCTCCTTCTGTGGAGGTCCACAACCTTTAGACCCCCCCAAAACCTCTTTGGCAATTTTGTATTATGCAGGAGATCATGTTATGCCACACTTACTTTCATGTATAAATTAACAAAAATTAGAAAAAATGTATATACTAATATGGATACACCTAAAGGATAGAAAATTTATGGGAATTTATTGTTATCAAAGAATAGAACATTGAGCTTTATAGAATGATGACCAAGTTGTTTATAACTCTTGGTATGGAAAAATATAATTACATTGGATAAGACAAATAAATATGATAAGTTAGGTCTAATATAAAAATCAAACCATTAAGATACATAGGTAGATGAATTATAACATCTTTGATAGTGGCTCTAGCAACTAATACATTATGGAAACATTTGTGGAAAATTTGTATCATTATAGATAGCATACTAAATAATTGAACCCATCCTAGAAATCTAGAAGGTTGTTTTAACTTCACATGAGTTATCTACTCCATGTAAATAGTGTATACATAAGTTTACATTCATTAGTATATTAATATCATCTACTCCATGAATCCATGTTTATACTAGGATTTTTAAGCAAACATTTTATTCATATTGAAAAGTAATAGTAGGTCAAAAAACCTAATTACATGAGTCAACACCTTAAAGACAAACTTGTCTTTGAAATCAGCCTAACCATACATTCATGAGGATGAACACAAACTATTCCATGTAAGAATAATTCTACTCTAATAGAAACATGCAACAACTAATCTAGATATTATCTACTTCCAATAAAATTAATATCTAAATTTGAATTATATCCAACAAATTCCAATGTAGATGCCCCTTTTGTAAAATGAGCTGAGTTTTATGTGCCATATCAATGTTACTACACCAGACTAAAGCTCATATACTACACTCTGTATAACATTCCAATAACCCACACATCACAAACTCCACAAAAAGTCATTGATAATAATTTGCATATTTCTATTGGTACAGGTGAATGGAAAGCCCATTGTCATTTCCACTTGCAATTCATATTGGTTCATTAAAATCAAGACCTTGAATAGAAGGATTTGTGTTGCACGTTAACTTTTTTTGGATAATCTTTTTTATTTTATTTTGTTGATAAGTTCTATAAATACATTCTAGATTTTATGAAGAAGTAGTGGATCTTAAGTGGCTTCCACACATCACCCTTGCACTTCCACACATCGCCCTTTGACTAAAGGTTGGTGTGTGTGGAGTGCACCTCTAAAGAGAATGATTATTGATGGGTCATGATACAATTTTCTACTATTAGATAATCAAGGGATTGATGCACATGACCAAATGGTTAGTTACATATTTAGGTTTCGATATTCTCTTGATTCATGGTTGCTATGATTTAATTTATATCCATTATATATCATTCTAGATTGTATAGGTGTTAATTGTTTGGTTACTATAACACTTTGCGATAAAGTCTATTACTCTTATACACCATTGTAACTTATCTTTATGGATTTTCATATATTCATGTCCAAACCATATGATGTGAGATATCATTTTACCCATGCCATTCCAATTTGGTTCAAGAAGAAAAACACTATGACAATACTTAGCCAATGGATTCTTTGTTTTTTTTTATGAATGTAAGACTTTTTAGAATATATGAGTTATTTGTGCAATTAGGCTACTCTTAAGTTTAAATGACTATTCCTCTTGTGGCATGCTGCTATGGAACAAAAATCTCAACCTCATGTTCCTAGAGCCACTAATACACAAGTGGTACATTTCTCTACATAGATAATTGCATATATTCGTAAGCACTAGACCTACCATAATCTGGATGCACACACCCTTTTGCTCATAGTTATAGGATGATCCACCTATTTAAGATTAATAAAAACTTGGACACTTGAGTAGCATTTCAATACAACTCTCGTATTTATATGTATATATTTTAATTACATATATGTATATATTAATTATATATGTGTATATATATTATATATATATAATGTACTGGAAAAGATGTTATCTAGTGGGGATTCAATTTGCCATAGACTTTTTTTCCCTTGTATTATATAAAATATGTATAGAAAATATGTCTACCTATGTAACATCCTAGGATTTGAGGCCTCGGATAAAAAGATCTTATAAGGAATGATTGGACTACCCATATCACCAAGGAGCACCTCCTTTTTTGGGAACCCATCACTAAAGAAATCCATAGTTAAGCATGCTCAACTTGGAGTAGTACTAGGATGGGTGACCAGTTGGGAAGTTGACCCCATCTTGTGCGTGAGTGAGGAAAAAGTGTGCAGTTAAGGCTAGTGTTTGTCTGTGGTCCCAGTTGTCACTCTTGAAACTCTACTAGAGCCTTGGGAAGTGGGCCCAACTGTTACAAATGGTATCAGAGCCAATTCCCCTCCGGTAGGTAGGTCCCACATGGGGATGTGACATGCCAGTCTTGAGCCATACGGTCCAGACATGTAGGAAAGGGCTATCCATGGTGATGTAGCCACCCTTGCATTGGTATTCTATGATCGGGAGCTGGGTGCCCATGGGTCATGTTGGGTCTACACTGAAATGGGGAAATAGTATGAGACCATATAGTTTAGCCTTGAAGAGGACGTCAAGAGTCTAAGTGGGGGAGATTGTAACGTCCCAAGATTTCAGGCCTCAGATAAAAAGATCTTATAAGGAATGCTTGGACTACCCATGGATTTCAAATCCTAGGACATTACAATCTCCCCCACTTAAACTCTTGGTGTCCTCATTATGGCTCAACCATATGGCCTCATAATATTTTTCCATTTCAGTGTAGACCCAGAATGGTCCAAGGACACCCAACTCCCGATCACAGAATTCCAACACAAGGGTGGCTACGTCAACCATGGACAACCCTTTCCAACATGCTTGGATCACACAGCTCAAGACTGGCATGCCAAATGCCCATGTGGGCCCCACCTACTGGAGGGTTTATGGCTCCGATACCATTTGTAACAACCGAGCCCACTGCCTAAGGCTCTAGTAGAGTTTCAAGAGTGACAACTGGGCCCACAAACCACCACTAGCCTTAACTGCATGCTTTTTCCTCATTCACGCGCAAGCCGGGGTCAACTTCCCGACTGGTCACCCATCCTAGTACTACTCCAAACTGAGCATGCTTAACTATGGAGTTCTTTAGTGATGGGCTCCCAAAAAAAGAGGTGCACCTTGGTGATATGGGTAGTCCAATCATTCCTTATAATATATTTTTATCTGAGGCCTCAAATCCTAGGATGTTACAACTTGCATGACTTATTAGTTATGTAACAAACATTTAATAATCATGCAGAAGTGTAAGAGCATCAACAACTTGAATCTCCAGAAGTATATTTTTTGCATGCTTCAATGATTGTTTCTCATAGTATAGAAAAATATTATGTCATTTCCATGCCAGCCACATATTAACTAGATGGTTTCATTTCATTTCTCTTTAGATTAGAAGACGTGAGACATATTACACATTATCTTGAGAGATTCTTTTGTTGGCTAATTTGTAGGTTAGAGGGCTAAAGCAACATAGTGGAGTTTAGATTTATCCCAGTTTCTCATGTTTCTACTAGTAATGGTATTGTTATCATGTGAATCACTATATTTATAAATTCTTTTCAATGACTTGAGATGCCAACTTTAGACTCTATGTTCATTGCTTGCATGTAAGAACTATGAAATGAGAACATATCATTAGTTGAGAGTGGGCAAGACACAAGGTAGTTCATTTCTTTTTCATGCAAAATCACATGTTAAAAGTACATGAAAGAGATCATAGTCCTTGAGAAAGTTGGGATCATATATTATTTAATCTTTTAACAATTCTTATTGTTTGCATTTGTTTCCTGATCATTGTAATGTAGAAATGTGATATATTAATGAATTAATAATGGAAAGTAAAACCAAAGTTGGCTGAGAAAGCAAGAGGAGAAGATCTTTTCCTAGAGGGACAATGTTTCCAAGAGGGGTGGTGCTTATGTTGATTTGATGCAAGAAGAAATCCCTAGGATTATGTGTGGCACAATTATTACTATCATTGATACAACTTGTTGGGTGGGAACAATCTAAGTAATTTTAATGTCTGTCAAACCTCTCATGATGTTCTAGTAAGAAGCTAACAAAGGAGACCAAGTTCTTGAAGAATGGTGATGCATTATTTGTGAAGATGATTCCCACCAATCCCAAGTTCTTATTGTCAAATCAACACTCAACAATATGCAAATATTATAACATCTAGTTCATATATATGCATTCCTATTATATCAATGAAGATGGTTAAAAGATGTAGAAACTATTGTACTAAATAAAATGTTGCACAAAAGAGTGTCTCCTATTTTGTATATAATAAAGGGGCAAGGTAAGATGCCCTCCTCATGTAATTTTAAATTGGTTAAATATAAAAGTGACTAATATTCAGAATTTTTACTTTGAAAATGTGAGTTTAAACTGCATGTGGCTTTCATTCAAAAAATAGGCAATGAAGTGAAAATCAAATCATTAAAATCCATTAAAATGATATCATATACAATACTTTAGTCATTGTAGGGGAATTTTTATATGCCACTATACACAACTAGAAAAGTTCCACACAACATCATAATACACAATAGTGGCATTTTATAAAAGCCAATTGAAGTTATAGTGGCATTTGTATAAAAACCATTGATGTTATAGTGGCATTTATTTATCATATAGTGAAAGCCATTAAAATTGAATATTTGTGGCATTTAAAACTTACTATCTCTCTAGTGGCATTGGTATTAGAGGCATTTTCTAATTGTCAACACCAGTAAAATACTTTTAGTGGCATCTATATTTTTTGTCGGTATTTGTCAAGTGCCACTAATGGGTATGTTTTTTGTAGTGCTTCCATTCTTGATTCCACATATAATGTGTGCTTACTTGAAATGTATTTTTACTTATTCAAGTTTTGCCCAAATTTCTTTCAGTCACCCCCCCCCAAAAAAATCCCTAACTCAAACCCCTATATGTATCTAAACCAACATTGCTCTCTACCACACCTTGTTGAAGGCTTTTTTGTGCCAATTTTAATCAACATTGTGCCCTTCTCGACCGACAACTGGTGTTACAATTATGGAGAATGACTTCAATAACCAGATCTTCCCTTCACCCCCAGACAAATTATCCCTAGGGTAAGAACCTTCATCCCCTTTCTTCATTGTTTGCCAGTCGAAATCGTCAAATCTTTGCTTAATCAAAAATCCCCCAAATTGGGTCTCATCTATAGCACACTAGAAAAGTAGCCATGGTGTGATTCAGGGAAGGGAAAAGCTTGCATGGATATACAATATCGTCCTCGGGTTTCTTCCAATACAATTTTCTTGCATGGGGTTTCATTTAATTGCCCCACATGTGAATTGTTTTGTCACATTATGATTTTAGATGAAGTAACAATGAAAAATATTATTAAAAATAAAGTTTTGATTTCTTATTTAAGGGTAATTTGGAGTTTTGTAAATTTAATTTTGTTATTAAGTCATTACATAATGTATATCTTATAAAAATCATATCTTTTTACTAGAAGCACCAAAAATTATAAAAAATATGCTTTAGAATTGTGAGATGTTTCTATATCATTTGGTATGGTTTTCATCACCTAATTTCAAAAATTTAAAGACGTGATTCTAAGGGTTTTAATCTCTCTTATCCTCTTAATAATAATTTAAGATTATAATTAACAAAGCTAAGTTTTGAGTCAGTATTATAACAAGTAATTGTGAGCCCTATATTAGGTTAATAACAAAATTCAATCTAGGATTTTATCAAATGATTAGATTTCTAGGATTTCATCTGATGTATCATAAGTTGGATCCTAATAGATGTACAAATTACTATATGTAGGTTTGAGGTGAATTAAACTTGGAAGGGTAGAATTTGATCTTTGATTTAATACTCAAGTCAATGTATGTGCATATTTTCTATCATCTAGGCATTGCTAATATGACCAATCACTATTTCCCATATGAGGCATGTGTTGACACTTCATAACCACTTTACATCTTTATAAAATTCTTACTTTTCTTGGAGATTATTTCACTGGAACTATTTTGTAATTTAATGACAAAATATTCAATGGTCATCTAACCCAAATTTACTACTTATATGGAAGTTCTCATACTTTTCCTGAATTATGGAAAGATTTGACTAAACTTTTACTCATCTTTCTCTATATGAGTGCATGCTTAGACTAATTTTATTTCATGTAGCGGTACATGTGTACAATCATACATAGGGCACACTTTTTTCTCTCGGGTGTGCTTTTTCACTCATTACATATACAAGGCATGCTTTTTCTGCCTAGGGTGTGATTTTTCCACCCATTATTTTTAGGTTGAAATCATATGGTCTCCCAACCTTGCTTGATATATCTTTAGTCTATGTTTATTTACATGCATATCTTATGTTTTGATATTTTTCATGGAAATTTTAAAGGTAAGAGTCCCCAATTGTTAATCTTCAGTTTGGACGTGCCTCATCTCTTGATTTGTTAATTCTATTGGAACTTATTCCTCTTTAGCATCCCTTTATTGAGATATTTTATTATACTTCCATTGATCTAAAGTAATGCCTAGTTGTTATTCATTGCATATATTCAACATTCACTAACATTCTTTCTCTTGTTTTCCTTCTCCTCATGGGTGTTGTTTTCAACCCACCCAAAGGTAGCAGAACCCGATGTTTAGGAAGAGGAAGACTTTGCACAATACCAGTTTCAAAGATCACATCCGAGATGGGCATGTTTCTCACCACAATTCAAGCATAATAGTCTAGAATCATATCCTGATAGTTGACCTGAGTGGCCCCTATGTTAAGTTTTAACAATGAAACTATATAATAGTTAGATTTATTTTTCATTGCCACAAAACTATACTTCTTTTATCCATCTGTTTGAGAAAAGATTGTGCTCCTTTTATTAAAAAATCATTGTTTATAGTCATGAATGAATGGGGTTTTATGCAATTTATTTTCTTAAATTAAGTAAGGAATGGTCCCATTTTCTTAAATTAAGTAAGGAGTGGTCCCATTTTGGGACCCACTCCTTACAAGATGGTATCAAAGCATTATTGTACTAAAAAATCTAACTATTTCAGATCCATGCTTAGAACATTTTTCCTTATATGTTATACCATGTTTTAGGAAAATCAACCTATTTAGCAACTCTGGTGCTACACCCCAATATGGTGTTTTAAATGGGTTTACTACACAAAAAACCCTCACTTTAGCATGCTAATGGATCCCCCTTCATGAGTCAACTTGAACCCTTAGGACACCCCTATGATTGACATCACTGCTACTACTTTGACTGCCATCTCCTTAGAGTAAGAGTTATCCTTGTCGCGACTGTTCCTCACTATGGCTATGGTGGAAAAGCTGATGACCACTCCCGTTTCTAATAAGCCGAAGGAATACTTGTTGATTGATTTCATGAGGATTCAACCACCCTACTTTAAGGGTGAAGGGGAAATATATATGGTCAGTAAGGCTGACAACTGGGTGTTGGCTATAGAATAAACATTTGAGGGTATGACACGCCCTCCTCACCAAAAGGTCAGCTTTGCCTCTTCTGTGCTGGATGGACCAACACGTTGGTATGTATGCCCATAGGTCCAATCATATGATGATTGTAATGAGGCATCATATACATGATTTGATAATTATAAAGGTAATTGTGTCTATTATGTTTGTCTCAATAATGAGATGATGGCACAAACATAATAGATGCTATGGTATGATGTTACTTGATGGCATATGTCTTCAGGTTGAGGATTTGAACAATGAGATCATATGCATGATAAGAGTTCATGCATTCTTGTTATGTCCCTAGTCAGATATTATTGTGGAAGAAAAATAGACGACGATTATACACAAGACTATATGTTGGTTGATGATAGAATCTCATTAGTCATGATATGTGATATCAAACCAAACACATAGATACATGTTAGAGACAATTGTATCAAACAAACCCACATTGAAAGTGAAACATGGAGACCATGGAATGGTAGTCAGAATCAGCTCTCATATTGATAGTAGTGATTGTGGTTCTTAGACCTAAAATTACTACACTCATCACATATCTTTTGATGTATTTTGACATCATCCATTGTGACCTTGAATAAGGGTTGCCACAAAGATGATGCTCATGTGCATTGTGACACATGGGGATTGAGTCTCGTGATGTAGATGGGACTTGTCCCTCCTATTTGAGATTGATATCCATGCCACTTGATAAGTGAGACTGAGAAATGTATGGCCATATTCATGTGACTCAGTATGTGACATGTGAGCCCACATGCATCTCAAACAGTATGCTCTAGTTCAAGGAACATGGATTAAATATTGAAGAGGATGACAATTCCATGCCTCGAGTTCAATCCGGATATCAGAGACAAAAGAACTATATGATCATATTAACATTGATCATGGATTGTAGGTTGAAGTTGTTCTCCAAATTTCCAATTACTTGGGTAGCAATGACATGTTGCTAGATACCACTCATTGCTTGTGATGTCATAAGTTAGTTATGGACATTCACTGCCAAAGTAACTCGAGACCTATAGGGTCACACACATAGGATGCACCTGGAATGGGAGTTTATTCATGAATGGTGATTAACTTGAATACAAAAGTGTTTAGGAATTCAATTTAAACAACAATTGGCTGACTGGACTATGAACCGACCGGTTCAAGTGTTAAACCGATTGATTCAAATGCCAGGTCAATTTAAACTACATTGGATGATCATTGCCTGAACCGGGACATGAACCAACCGGTTCACTTATTGAACCAATCAATTCAAGGTTTGAAATGACCGAATCAACTTGTGAACCACATGGTTCAATGATCAATGCAATTGGATCAAGGATTGATGCTGACGTCGTGTTGTTCATCAGTCAAATATTAAATGCCAATACAATTGCAAATAGGAAACATATTGAATCGACCGATTTAAGTGTTGAACTAACCATCTCACATATGAAGTGACCAGTTCATGGTTTGCAGCTTCTAGGAAATTCATGAAATTTTATCTCCTCGACTCCCGCTTGATCTGGAAATCCCGACCCTGACCCTCCTATAAATAGAGGGGTAGTTGAGGCTTTCTAGAGACACAAAAATAAGCTTTAACAATTTTTATCCTATTATAGTTGTAGTACTAGAGAAACCGAGCAAGTCCTACCCGTAAAAGAAAGGGATAGAAAGGGATAGACAACACGAGAGAGTGAATCAACCCTAGAAGGCTAACGTTTGAAGGGACAACTCCTTTCAATTGTCTCTAGTAGCACAACATGTAGTTCTCAGTGGTCTACGTGGACTACATAGAGGTGTTGAGGCCATTTCCACCCGCTAGGAGGACATCGTCAACCATTAGTTGTGGTGTTGCACCAGGAGGCAATGCTGACAACTGTCTGAGTGCTACTTGAGAAAAAAGCATGTTACTGTTAGGATAAGTTGTTGGACTTGCTCCAGGCTCAGGTATATGTCAACTTGCAACCTTCCTTCCCAATTCATAGTTGTTGACACGATATGCTATTTAAGGGGAATATGATAGTTAAATCTTGTTTTAGTTGTCATATTTCCCTATAGTGGTATCAAATCTATGCAAATTTACTTCTTTTAGGGGTTTAATCAATATGATCAAATTTTGGTTTCATCATTTATTTATTATATCTAATGTGAGTATTTAAATGATTAATGTGCATATCCAAGTAAATTCCACATTCAATCCTAGTACATATATGATATAATACATATGCAACATATACACGTCGCCTTAAAATTGTTTTGATGGTGATTGGAAGCATGATTATGACCTATACCCCCTGGATTTTTGTGCTTGATTGGATGGTTGTTATTCCCATTTTATTTCTCAGTCTGCATACCGAGCCTCTCTCTCCTTTTTGATATGTAAACGTATTAATGATTTCCTTACTATGCTCCCCTTGAATGTAGCTCAAGGTTTTCCTAATACAATATAATAAACTAAATAGGAATAGGATAACTTTTATTTCCTATTATGGCAAAGAAGGCATTCAGTAGCAAACAAACTGTCCGACTCATACGTTGAACCGATCGACTGGAGGAACGAGGAGGATAGACAATAGGAGGAGTTGAACATTTGACTGGTGTCCCAACCGATCCACTGGAGGAGTCCAGATGTCCCTGGAACTGGAGACTAGTCGACCGATCCAAGAGACTAACCGAATGACCAAGAGACCAACTGATCAGTTCAAGAGTTGAATCCATCAACCCAAACTGGTTCCAACATAGATCTTCATCAACAACATGTTGCTACATATGATGTGGACCTTAGGTGCTAGTAATTTCTTGTGGCTCCAAGGAATTACATTAGTATGGCCATAACCATCGCTCTTGTCTATTATAATTGCATGTTTCATTTGTAGATATAGTATGTATATGGTACATATTAGTATGTGGTGATTAGATATGTATATATACTTATATAAATATAAAATCCCTCAATCAAATATTAAGTCTTAGATTCTTTCCATAAACAACACACATGAAAAGCTTGATCGACTAAGCATGGGCACGCCAAGCATGGTGCGTTGTCCATCTTGTGGAAGTGTGATGGTACTTATGTGGGCCTGCCAAGTAGGGTGCATTATTATCGTGTTGGCTTTTGGGCCATACTTAACTAGGCGAACTTAATGAAATTAAGTGCTTAGAAGCATTCAAATGAATATGACAAAGAGTTGTGCATACCATCTATCCAAGAATTGCATGAGATGCTATTGGCAAAAGTTGCCTACCTTAATAATTGGTTATGGATGCTGACATGGGCCGGTTAGTAACTCAATTGTTTTGGGTCTTAGATCACTAGAAGGTTGTACGCTGCAATCTTCTGAATTGGCAGTGAGGGATATCAATTTGAACAAAATAGTGGGAGTGATAATTAATTAAAATCCTTATTAATATTGTCAAACTTATCAAATCAAAAGTGTTTTGTCAACATTTTAAAATTTTCTTTTATAGATTCTAATGGAAAACACAAACACATTTTCTTTGCAATCAGTCTTTAAGAAGAACAAGTTGAATGTGAAAAACTTCCATGAGTGATTTAGGACATTGAAAATCATTCTCACTCAAGAGTGCAAGCTCTATGTCCTGGAGATCTAGAGCCATATGACCTCACTCCCAACGTGCCTAAGGCTGACAAAGATGCTTACTAGAAATACTTTGAAGATGTTGTAGATGTCAAGTGCATGTTGTTGTTCTTAATGAACTATGAGTTGCAGAGACAACATGAGAATATGGATGTCATTGAAATTGTAATACATCTTAAGAACATGTACCAAGATCATGCAAGACAAGAGAGATATCTAAGGCATTATTCAAATGCAAAATGGCATAAGGAGATCCAGTAGGTCCCCATATGCTCAAGTTGATTGGGTATGCGGAGAACCTTGTTAGACTAGGATTTTCATTGGGTTAAGAGTTGACCACAAAGGTGATTCTACAGTCATTTCCAGAACAACCAGTTTTTCATGAAATGCAACATGAGTGATTTTAACAAACCATTGTCAAAATTACTTGGCATGTTGAGGATAGTTGAAGCACATATGGAGAAGGATAAACACAAATATATGATGATGATCAATATAGGGAGTTCTAAGGGAAAAGGAAAAGCTAATAAGAGTTTTAAAGCTAGGTAGAAGCTGAAGTCTTCTGCACTAAAAGCTATGCGAGGAGTGAATAAGGAAGGAAAGTGCCTCCACTATCACTAGCCTGGACACTAGAAAAGGAATTTCCCTCTTTATATAGAGGATCTCAGGAAGAAGAAGGAGATAGAGATCTCCATTTTAGGACCCAAGA
This sequence comes from Alisma plantago-aquatica, assembly GCA_963693085.1. Lineage (NCBI taxonomy): Eukaryota > Viridiplantae > Streptophyta > Magnoliopsida > Alismatales > Alismataceae > Alisma > Alisma plantago-aquatica. The sequence goes on from OY856414.1 coordinate 331,978,852, forward strand.
ACAAGTAAGCTAGAACTGTGTAGAGAAAGAATTGCTTCCACAACAGTTTGAATCTGTCATTCATGTAATGGGCATGTAATAGAATTAGTGAATTGCTATTATGGACTTGCCTTTAATGAGAACATCATGTATCTTTTATGGAAAAGAATATTATGATTATTTGATTTTTGTTTTAAAATATAAAATCTTATAGGGAAGTGCCCTTTGTCTCAAAATCTATACTCGATAGTTGTAGAGACAAATATGTATTACATATACATTGAATGACTTGATGACTCAAACAATGAATACCGATAACACTATCATCTAGAGCACATAAATGAGAAATGCATTTCTAGAATCCATTTAGATGGTTGTTTAGGCTCTTTTAGTTATTGAACCAATAGATACTTGCAAGTCTTATTTATTGGGCAATATTGCAAAATCACCTTTCAATAGATGTAGTGGAGAGTGAGTATTCTATTAGGCTTCCTACATATTAATATATAGACCTTTTAGAACAAATGTTAGAAGTAGTTACAAAGTACCTCATATATGGTGGATTGTATTTAACAAAATCCAAGTCTAAATTTCTTGAAGTGTTCAAGGAGATTATGAATGAGGTACGTAACTAGCTTGGTAAAAGTATTAAGACACTTCAATATGATTGATGTTGAAATATTTTAAAGCAAGAGTTTGAGGATTTTTTATGAGATTGTGATAATATATCATAACGAACTCACCTGAAACATACTGATGTATAAAAAAAAGGAATCACTCCTTGTTAGTCATGGTGCGATCATAAATAAATATAGCTAATCTTACAATTTTGTTTTTGGCACATGCTTTACACTAAACAATGTACCATCCAAAATGGTTTAAAAGACACCATATGAGATATGGAAGCGGAAGTGCCCCATTATGTCTTTTATAAAGATTAGGAATGTAAGCTTATATAAGAAAATAGTTTCTTGAAAATCTTTGTCCACAAATCACATAAATGTTTTGGAATACTACTTTTACATTCCAATCTGACAACAAAAGTGTGTGTTGCCAACATGGTTGTTGTTACAACCCCAATTTTTGGGTTTATATGGTTTGAGATGGAATTTCTCCAATAAAACGTATGATTATGAAATTGTATGATTTATGTGTAATGATTGGATTTCTATGATAATAATATTTCCTTTAAATATATGATTTTGTGGACCCTATTGATTTAGTGAGTCCAAGATGATAAAAAGAGAAAGAAAATTGAAGAAATCAAATAATGCATTATTAAGAAGGAAATTTGAGATAAAGATGAAAATATAATAAATATGTGGAAAGAGGTATGATTGAATCATCATGGATGATATTTCAAATACACAAGGCTTCTAATGGTAAAAGGAATCTAAATTAAGAATATAAAAGAATAGGTGTGAGAAAATATGCCTTAATAAGTGATAACTTGCATATGAAGAAAAGTCTCTCATACTTTTGTATTTGAGTCCTAAACATGGCAAACAAGTAGTTTAAGTCATTATGGACTTTCCTCTAACATTTTGGATTAAAATGATAAATGGATTGGGAGATACAAATTTTGTAATATTTCCTAAAGTGATTGGATAATTCCATGATCATATTAAAGGTCACAATTTCTGATTCAAATAGGATTATTTGTTAATTAGATCTGTGTGATGAGGGCCGTTGATTTAGGATTCGATGGTAGAGAACCCCATCACCTTCCTCACACCTAGTTAGGTAGGATGGGAAAAGTGCCTAATTTTGATCATAATTGATTGCTCTTCCTACAAGGATCAGGAAACCATGGGAAGTTTCTCGTGACCAAACCAAATTGAACAAGTCTGGGTTTTATTCCCTTTTGGAAGGAATCATAGGTTTCCCCAATTTTTTAGGACTCTCACCAAATCCTTTCAGCACCAACCAGTATATAAGGGGGTATGAACAACCCCTCTGGGAGTACCCAGATGTTTACAATTTGCTTCTGAAACTTCTGACCCTCTTCCCTTTTCCCGATTCAATGTCGAGACCCGTCCTTGGCTCAATTTCTTCCCAAGTCCCGCTAGGAGATATCCCCTTGCTGTCTGCCAGATATGGACCACCACCGGCCAATTTAACCCACCAACGAGTTTGACGGGTGGAGATGAAGGCAATGGTGACTTTGCTTGTCACAACAGAGCACCACCACTGAGAGTCAACACAGTTGACCACGACCTAGAGAGGGAGTTCTTCGCGTCACAAGGAAGAAGATGAGGAAGGGATAAATACCAATTCTGCCCCGAGAGTGTGTTGAAAAGGAAAGGGCAAGCACATCTTTTATCCCCATTTATAGCCTTCACCTCACTGGGATGAGTGGCTGAGTTGGCCATGAGCTATTGGCTGCAGATAATCCGCGTGGAAAAGAGAGGTGCGGGCCATGGTGCTGAGGTGTCAACACCCCGTTGGTCTAAAGGTATGAAATTTAGTATACTTATAGAAATAATCTGGTTGCTCGGATTTGGACAATTTATATATGAAAATTGATCAAGAGAACGTAAGGAATCCATTAAAAATAGTTTTAGAGCCTGAATCTGATCATAGTTTAAAAAGTAGTTAAAGTTGCTAACCTTAATGCTTTATAATGAGAAAAAACCATAATTTGATGTTCTATGAAATTGAGATGATTAATATGGATAATCTATGGGTATATTAACCTACTGTTAATAAAAATATGTTTTGATGTCTAAGTAGATGATCCATGTGCTTAATGACCTAATTTAGGGATTGATATGTTAATATGCATTAATGGGCTTAGAAACCCTAATCTAGGAGTTAATGGTTTCTAATGAGATGAACTTCAAAATCATTTATATAAAAGTGATATTAGATTAATCCTAAGCCTATTTGATGAAAAAAAGGTTTTAATGTGAATAAGTGAGTAATTAGGGTTTTGAACCTAGAATTGCTGTTTTAGGGTTTTGTGGACATAAAAGAGGAAAATTTTAAATAGATCTAAAAGAACCCTAATGAAACCCTAATTCAGATTAACAACCTTAGAAAGGTGTCCTTAGTCAATAAGGAGTTGTTTGGGATGTGATGGTAACAATTAGGTGTTGCACATATTTTTTAGGATCAAGATTGCTTGACTGGTTGCTTGTCTTTCTTGATTGGACATCTTGATTGGATTGGATATCTTGCTCATATTTGAGAGTCAAAGTCAGGTATGTGGTTATGCTTATGGCTATTCACTCTAGTTTCATGGAAATTTCTGAGGTTTTATCGGTTGCTTGAAAATAACTGCTTGGTTGACTTTTATTTCATGCAACAATAAAGTGACTATGACTATCACCATAAATATATGTGCATGACTAGCTCAGATCCTAGTCCTTCTACATAGGTTTGATGATTATGAGATGGATGACCTAGTACATGGTCTACCCTTGGGGTAGGATCATCAAGTTATCATGAATCGATGTGTTGGTCTACCCTTGGGTAGGACCATACAACTAAACAACCCAAGTTTATGGTCTACCTATAAGGTAGGATCATAGGGGCTATTCGAGATCTACCATATGAGAGAGGTAGTATCCATGTCCACTATAGGGACAACACAGAGGTAAGGATGTGTAGGGATTGAGTAGTTATGCTTAATACGTAAAGTTTGATCTGATAAGCAATAATTTGGTTGCATTATGTTGTTATAAATAGATGCAAGATTTTGGTTCCCCCACATACCCGTATTATTCATTATATTGACCGACATTTTGTTTGTCGACATTTTAGGAATATCTGAAATTGGACAAACTATAAAGTGGAACTTGTAAAGAATAAAGTTAAATCATAAAGGAGGATTTATTTAGATAAAAATATACAGTGGGTAGAAGTTCCAGATTCCTATTTTTGAAAGGTATGTGAAAAGTAATTTTTTATTCTATTTTAAGCTTAGTCCTTGGTAAAATTTATTAATTATTTTTTGTTATTTGAAAAACCATTGATCCTATTTTGGGATGATGAATCTGACTTCTTGGTCTTCCTTAATTGGGGGTTATCAGGAAGTGAGGTCGTTACATTTGGTATCAGAGCCTGGTTTTCCATTTAATCTCTAATAATTATTAAGTTTTACAAACTCTTTAGAACCCAAGGGAGTTATTAGAGGATTTTCCAATGATGGAGGTGTCTAGAAAAGGATCACGATCTAGTGGCTAGCAATATTTTCCTCCACCCTGCTAGTTGGTCTATGAGTCCTCCCGGATTCTATGTGACTGCCTGGACAAAATCATAGGATTTGACTCAAAATAAGATACCTCTAGGTCTTCTCTCATCTGTCTTCATCCATTCTCTACCCCATTTCACTGAATAAGTCTAAGAGATTAGGGTTTTCTCTCTCTCCACCACCCTCCTGAGTTCAGGGTAAGTATAATAAGGATAAAGAAATCCTCCACAAAATAATAAAAAGCATGTAAGAAATATGCCATGAACATAAGTTTTGTTAATTACTCAGACTGAGTTTAGTTACATGTTTAGGTTGCATGGCCTATGTTTTTGTACCCTTGGTGACCTCTCAAGAGAATGCTGAGGTTAGACCATCTTGTAGGATGGTGAGGAGAGAATTAGCCATGGAGGAAGAAGCCTCCAGGAAGAGGAAGAGACCTGGTGCATCCTTTGAGGATGATGCTCAACCCAAAATTGTAAGCACTGGATAGAGAAAGGGAAGGCACGACGAGTTGGATATCATAGTTGACCATGCATACACATATGTGGGTTTGACATGCATGCTTTACGTGAGGTTTTGAGTACACATGAGGAGCTTGAACTATGTGTGGTTGTTTGACCCTAGTGACCCGACCTTGGGTGGGTCGTACCTATTAAGGGTGAGGGATAGGTCCCTCATTGAGAAGGTTAGTAGTGACCATATAGGAACCCTAATAGATATACATGAGTATAAAATAGGCGTGCACCTATGTAAAAAGTGTGTGGCAGTAAGGCGGGCAACCAATTTTAGACCTGAGCTAGAGGGGTTATTCCTGATAGTTTGTTACATAGGCATGCAGTGCTTTGGATGATCTTGGACGGACGTAAGTTTTGATAGTGCATTTCACCCAGGTAGGGGTAGACATGTATCCTTAAGAGCTTGACCCATCTTTTGAGAGAGAACCTCCAGTGGTAAGACCAGTTGTAGGGTTAGCTCTAGAGAGAGAGAGAGGGAGCAAGACCTGATGAGGAATATTGGAAACCTTAACTCCGAGACATAAGGAATTATGAGAAGTTGGGGACAATATGGCCCAGAATGAACGACCCTAAGTAGATGTATGTCGTTGCCTCATGCACGATCCTTAGAGTCTTATCGTACCTTGGTTGCCTTTAGAGGAACCAAACCCTAGAAAGAGAAAGAGGCTTTTGGAACCAATGTACAGAGGTTATAGGTGCTTACCTTTTAGGTGTAGGAAGAGAGTTCCTTAGACCCTAAAAAGGTATGGTAACTAGTTGTGAGGTCTCACACCTAATTGGTTGTCCTTGTGTAGGAATCTAAGGTGTTGTTCACGTGGAAGAATGGTAGGAAGTGCATGCCATACCTTGTACATGTTTGATTCATGGTTGAACAACTGAGCCTGTAGTTAGACATCTGATGCATAGGAAGTGAACCTGGGGTTCCTAGACCAAAGAGGGGAAGTAGTAGTACCTGGTGCACCTGATGCTCACAAGGTTGTTTGAGTTCCTAAGGATCTGGGTATGGAAGCCCCTCATGTATAGAGCTAAAGGAAATCCCACTTGGACTAATGTATACGTTTGAGGAACCATTCACATAGGTTGGTGACATATGCATGTGTGATATTGGTCCAATGTTGAGGAAAAGGAACAAGTATGACATACCAAGGAATTTAGCATGGCTTAGTAGGTTGTCTTCTTGCTAGCTATGTGTGTAAGTAGCATGGTAGGGATAAGCATGCACATGATGATGTAAACCCTGGAAGTAAGGACGTTTGTCACATTTGTTACTATCAAGAGATGGTTTTCTCCCATCATGGGAAGAGACCCTTCTGTAGGGTGAGTACATGCTTTTATTTAGGTATGAGGTAACCTAAAGAGGTCTCTCATAGGAGCTTGATGAGCTAAGTGGAGAGCTCATAGTATGAGCATGAACCTATAGACCCACGTGTGACCATCTCTAAGGGGCATGAAGATATGTTGCCATGGAGGTAACATGTATGGGGCTAGGCTGAGGTAGGTAGGTCACCATGATCCCTATAAAGGGATGTAAGTTTGACCATGAGTGCCCAGAGAGATGAGGGATATTAGGGTAAGGATTCAAGGTTGAAATGTGCTATGATAGAATCCTAATTAGATACCAAGGTCAGGTAGGGATAAGATCGATGGGAGTAGGAGTTGTCTGTTTCCTAGATGCACATGAACATACGATCAGGAGGTAACAAATATCTTTGCCTAAGGATCATGGGTTAGGAGGTTCACCACCTTCATGGATTCATGATGCCCAAAGGCAAATGAGGGAGGCACTCCCTAGATGCATAAGGGAAGAGGGATGACCCCAAAAGTATCGACACCCTAGAGACCTTAAGGAGATGACTAAGGATTATATATATATATATATATATATATAGAGTGAGAGAGAGAGTGAGAGAGAGAGTCAGGCTAGAATACACTTGAGTGTATTCGAAGCAGAATACACTCAAGTAGTTTTTCATGATGCAATATTTTTTTCAAAAATCTAATCCATTGATCTTCTTAAACATATTGTGAATAACTCATATGCAAAATTTGAGCACATTTGGACATTTATAGGTTATGTTATAAAGATCGCAAAAATTGTGCATTTCAAATTTGTTTTGCACGACGATTTTTTTGCCCTTGGATGAGTGACTTACACTCATCCAAATGGGCTCAAAATTGGTATGTAGCGTAGTTATAGTATGAAGGTTAAGATCAATGGTTTAGAGTTTGCAAAAAATAGTCTTGATATGAAAACACACTTGAGTGTATTCGTATGATTTGTACACTTGAGTGTATTCTAGTCTGACTCTCTCTCTCTATATATATATGTATATATATATGTATATATATGTATATATATATTTATATATATATACTAGGAATAAGAAGACCAAGAGTGTTTGGGAATGACCTTCCATGGATGTAAACGTAGAATAGATATGTTCATGATGTAGAGACATGCGATGTATGTTTCAACTTGGATTGGAAAGTAGAATGGCAATGTGTGATGCACCATCTCTACTCTTGGAATAGTATGAACTATGTATTTGGACTACAACCAAATGCTTATTTCCTCTCATTATGAGTGTGAGAGATAAGACAAAATGCATGCCATATGCTAAGGATGAAGGTGATATGAGTTGAAAAATTTCCATGGTGTTGGAGTATAGAGAAGATAGGTGATATAAAGGCATAAGAAGAACAAAGGTGATATGAGGACATGCCTATCCAAGGTAGCTTGGAATCTATGAGTTATAAGTTTGGGTTTGATAACCGAGATGATGAGATCAAAGTTTTCTTGACTCAGATAGACCTAAACTTGAGACAAGGATGATGAATGGAGTATGAAGGTTTATGTCTTCACCATCTCCTAACACATAAGGAAGCTTATGTGGCAACATACACTCGTAATGGAGGCACAACTTAGGTATATAGCTGTCTTGTTTAGCCAGTAGAGAGGCTGAAAGTGGTTACTAGGTGGACCCTATGACCATTAGAGGACTAGACCTATGTGGATAACATTCAGATACGACAAGACCCATTGGTCAAGCTGGTGGTTACCCAATTAGTCAACCCAGAGCTTGAAGAGATAGAAGAATTTCTATAAGAACCTCAGATACACCTCTCAAGAAAAGAAGGTGGTGCCAAGGGTTTTTGAGGAGTCAACCTTAAAGAATTATGACATGAAGGAGCTCTTGATTTTAAGTACACCATACACCGTACACCGTACACTGTGGTGCGACCATGATGGTTTAGGTTTGCAGTAGTACCTTGAAGACTTGGAATGAAGAGGGATATAGAGGTGCATGTGGATAGTTACCATACATACCAGAGGGTGAAGGTCAAACACCAGTAACTCAGTGAGTTTCTACATATAAAGAAGAGTCCCTGAGAGGGAATGGGAGCAGATCACTATAGACATTGTGGTGGGTATCCCATGGACCAAGAGAGGTCATGATGCAATATGGGTTACAGTAGATCGCCTTACCAAGTTGACATAATCCCTTTCCTAAGAGAGAGAGCTGCTAGTGTGATAGATCTAGTTGAACTATATATATATATATATATAAATATATATATATATATATATATATATGCATGAGAGAGAGATAGTTCAACTACACAATGATCTGAGTTCAATATCTTGAGCATGACCTCAAGTTCACTTCCATGTTGTGGAAGTAGGTACATGAAGAAATCTATACTAGATTATTGTTTTGTATCACCCCAATGACTGATGGACAATCAAGAGAGTATGATCTAGACTTTAGAAAGTCTGATGAGAGCATATGTGCTTGTTCGAGGTGATTCGTGGGAGCAATTCCTACTCCTAGTAGAGTTTGCTTGTTATGAAACCACCATAGCCAGTATCAGGATGTATGAAGCTCTGTATGGGAGGCCGTGTCGGTCACTGCTTCATTAGTATGATGTTGGTGGGAGGACCTTGTAAAGGTCAGAGAAACCATAGTGTATGTAGTTGAAGTCGCTTTGATCGAGCAATGGCTGAGAAAGCCTAGGATCAATAAGAATCGCGTGCTGATGCAAAGCAGACTGACATGCAGTTCACTGTGAGTGAACATGTGTTATGAAAATCCAACCCCTGCGAACTATAGTGAAGGAAGTTGAGTCCATGATACATGGGTCCATTTGATATGTATTGGTGGAGTTTCTTATCTTTAGTCTTACCCCTTAGGATTATATGATGTATGATGCATTCCATGTGTTCTATATAGAGCACTATGTCAGGTACATGAGCCATGTATTGAGCATTGAACCTATTGAACTCCAAGGGAGGCTAACTTACCCTGAGTCACCTATGAGGGTACGGGATACCAAGGTGAGAGAGAGCTCAGGAGTAAAGAATAGAAGATGATAAAGGTTCTTTGGAGGCACCATGGAGAGGATGAAGCCACATGGGAGCTGATGATGGACATGGAAAAGTCTTATCCTGATTGTTTGTATGTTTGGTGGAATTTTGAGGGAAAAATTCCTATAAGAGAGGAAGGATGTTACAACCCCAATTTGTGGGTTTATATGGTTTGAGATGCAATTTCTCCAATAAAATGTATTATTATGAAATTGTATGATTTATGTGTAATGAGTGGAATTCTTTGATAATAATATTTCCTTTAAATATATGATTTCATGGACCCTATTGATTTAGTGAGTCCAAGATGATAAAAAGAGGAAGTAAATTGAAGAAATCAAATAATGCATTATTAAGAAGGAAATTTGAGATAATGATGAAAATATAATAAATATGTGGAAATAGGTATGATTGAATCATCATGGATGAGATTTTGAATCCACATGGCTTCTAATGGTAAAAGGAATCTAAATTAAGAATATAAAAGAATAGGAGTGAGAAAATATGCCTTAATAAGTGATAACTTGCATATGAAGAAAAGTCTCTCATACTTTTGTATTTGAGTCCCAAACATGGCAAACAAGCAGTTTAAGTCATTATGGACTTTCCTCTAATATTTTGGATTAAAAGGATAAATGGATTGGGAGATAGAAATTTTGTAATATTTCCTAAAGTGATTGGATAATTCCATGATCATATTAAAGGTCACAATTTCCGATTCAAATAGGATTATTTGTTAATTAGATCTGTGTGATGAGGGTCGTTGATTTAGGATTCGATGGTAGAGAACCCCATCACCTTCCTCACACCTAGTTAGGTAGGATGGGAAAAGTGCCTGATTTTGATCATAATTGATTGCTCTTCCTACAAGGATCAGGAAACCATGGGAAGTTTCTCGTGACCAAACCAGATTGAACAAGCCTGGGTTTTACTCCCTTTTGGAAGGAATCATAGGTTTCCTCAATTTTTAAGGACTCTCACCAAATCCTTTCAGGACCAACCAGAATATAAGGGGGTATGAACAACCCCTCTGGGAGTACCCAGATGTTTACAATTTGCTTTTGAAACTTCTGACCCTCTTCCCTTTTCCCAATTCGATGTCGAGACCCGTCCTCGGCTCAATTTCTTCCCAAGTCCCGCTAGGAGATATCCCCTTGCTGTCTGCCAGATATGGACCACCACCGGCCAATTTAACCCACCAACGAGTTTGACGGGTGGAGATGAAGGCAATGGTGCCTTTGCTTGTCACAACGGAGCACCACCACTGAGAGTCAACACAGTTGACCACGATCTAGAGAGGGAGTTCTTCGCGTCACAAGGAAGAAGATGAGGAAGGGATAAATACCAATGCTGCCCCGAGAGTGTGTTGAAAAGGAAAGGGCAAACACATCTTTTATCCCCATTTATAGCCTTCACCTCACTGGGATGAGTGGCTGAGTTGGCCATGAGCTATTGGCTGCAGATAATCCACGTGGAAAAGAGAGGTGCGGGCCATGGTGCTGAGGTGTCAACACCCCGTTGGTCTAAAGGTATGAAATTTAGTATACTTATAGAAATAATCTGGTTGCTCGGATTTGGACAATTTATATATGAAAATTGATCAAGAGAACGTAAGGAATCCAATGAAAATAGTTTTAGAGCCTGAATCTGATCATAGTTTAAAAAGTAGTTAAAGTTGCTAACCTTAATGCTTTATATTGAGAAAAAACCATAATTTGATGTTCTATGAAATTGAGATGATTAATATGGATAATATATGGGTATATTAACCTACTATTAATAAAAATATGTTTTGATGTCTAAGTAGATGATCCATGTGCTTAATGACCTAATTTAGGGATTGATATGTTAATATGCATTAATGGGCTTAGAAACCCTAATCTAGGAGTTAATGGTTTCTAATGAGATGAACTTCGAAATCATTTATATAAAAGTGATATTAGATTAATCCTAAGCCTATTTGATGAAAAGAAGGTTTTAATGTGAATACGTGAGTAATTAGGGTTTTGAACCTAGAATTGCTGTTTTAGGGTTTTGTGGACATAAAAGAGGAAAATTTTAAATAGATCTAAAAGAACCTTAATGAAACCCTAATTCGGATTAACAACCTTAGAAAGGTGTCCCCAGTCAATAATGAGTTGTTTGGGATGTGATGGTAACAATTAGGTGTTGCACATATTTTTCAGGATCAAGATTGCTTGACTGGTTGCTTGTCTTGCTTGATTGGACATCTTGATTGGATTGGATATCTTGCTCATATTTGAGAGTCGAAGTCAGGTATGTGGTTATGCTTATGGCTATTCACTCTAGTTTCACGGAAATTTCTGAGGTTTTATCGGTTGCTTGAAAATAACTGCTTGGTTGACTTTTATTTTATGCAACAATAAAGTGACTATGACTATCACCATAAATATATGTGCATGACTAGCTCAGATCCTAGTCCTTCTACATAGGTTTGATGATTATGAGATGGATGACCTAGTACATGGTCTACCCTTGGGGTAGGATCATCAGGTTATCATGAATTGATGTGTTGGTCTACCCTTGGGTAGGACCATACAACTAAACAACCCAAGTTTATGGTCTACCTATAAGGTAGGATCATAGGGGCTATTTGAGATCTACCATATGAGAGAGGTGGTATCCATGTCTACTATAGGGACAACACAGAGTCAAGGATATGTAGGGATTGAGTAGTTATTCTTAATACGTAAAGTTTGATCTGATAAGCAATAATTTGGTTGCATTATGTTGTTATAAATAGATGCAAGATTTTGGTTCCCCCACATACTAGTATTATTCATTATATTGACCGACATTTTGTTTGTCGACATTTTAGGAATATCTAAAATTGGACAAACTATAAAGTGGAACTTGTAAAGAATAAAGTTAAATCATTAAGGAGGATTTATTTAGATATAAATATACAGTGGGTAGAAGTTCCAGATTCCTATTTTTGAAAGGTATGTGAAAAGTAAATTTTTATTCTATTTTAAGCTTAGTCCTTGGTAAAATTTATTAATTATTTTTTGTTATTTGCAAAACCATTGATCCTATTTTGGGATGATGACTCTGACTTCTTGGTCTTCCTTAATTGGGGGTTATTAGGAAGTGAGGTCGTTACATTTGGTATTAGAGCATGGTTTTCCATTTAATCTCTAATAATTATTAAGTTTTACAAACTCTTTAGAACCCAAGGGAGTTATTAGAGGATTTTCCAATGATGGAGGTGTCTAGAAAAGGATCACGATCTAGTGGCTAGCAAGATTTTCCTCCACCCTGCAAGTTGGTCTATGAGTCCTCCCGGATTCTATGTGACTTCCTGGACAAAATCAGAGGATTTGACTCAAAATAAGATACCTCTAGGTCTTCTCTCATCTGTCTTCATCCATTCTCTACCCCGTTTCACTGAATAAGTCTAAGAGATTAGGGTTTTCTCTCTCTCCACCACCCTCCTGAGTTCAGGGTAAGTATAATAAGGATAAAGAAATCCTCCACAAAATAATAAAAAGCATGTAAGAAATATGCCATGAACATAAGTTTTGTTAATTACTCAGACTGAGTTTAGTTACATGCTTAGGTTGCATGGCCTATGTTTTTGTACCCTTGGTGACCTCTCAAGAGAATGCTGAGGTTAGACCATCTTGTAGGATGGTGAGGAGAGAATTAGCCGTGGAGGAAGAAGCCTCCAGGAAGAGGAAGAGACCTGGTGCATCCTTTGAGGATGATGCTCAACCCAAAATTGTAAGCACTAGATAGAGAAAGAGAAGGCACGACGAGTTGGATATCATAGTTGACCATGCATACACATATGTGGGTTTGACATGCATGCTTTACGTGAGGTTTTGAGTACACATGAGGAGCTTGAACTATGTGTGGTTGTTTGACCCTAGTGACCCGACCTTGGGTGGGTCATACCTATTAAGGGTGAGGGATAGGTCCTTCATTGAGAAGGTTAGTAGTGACCATATAGGAACCCTAATAGATATACATGAGTATAAAATAGGCGTGTACCTATGTAAAAAGTGTGTGGTAGTAAGGCGGGCAACCAATTTTAGACCTGATCTAGAGGGGTTATTCCTGATAGTTTGTTACATAAGCATGCAGTGCTTTGGATGATCTTGGCCAGACGTAAGTTTTGATAGTGCATTTCACCCAGGTAGGGGTAGACGTGTATCCTTAAGAGCTTGACCCATCTTTTGAGAGAGAACCTCCATTGGTAAGATCAGTTGTAGGGTTAGCTCTAGAGAGAGACAGAGGGAGCAAGACCTGATGAGGAATATTGGAAACCTTAACTCCGAGACATAAGGAATTATGAGAAGTTGGGGACAATATGGCCCAGAATGGACGACCCTAAGTAGATGTACGTGGTTGCCTCATGCACGATCCTTAGAGTCTTATCGTACCTTGGTTGCCTTTAGAGGAACCAAACCCTAGAAAGAGAAAGAGGCTTTTGGAACCAATGTATAGAGGTTATAGGTGCTTACCTTTTAGGTGTAGGAAGAGAGTTCCTTAGACCCTAAAAAGGTATGGTAACTAGTTGTGAGGTCTCACACCTAATTGGTTGTCCTTGTGTAGGAATCTAAGGTGTTGTTCACGTGGAAGAATGGTAGGAAGTGCATGCCATACCTTGTACATGTTTGATTCATGGTTGAACAACTGAGCCTGCAGTTAGACATCTGATGCATAGGAAGTGAACCTGGGGTTCCTAGACCAAAGAGGGGAAGTAGTAGTACCTGGTGCACCTGATGCTCACAAGGCTGTTTGAGTTCCTAAGGATCTGGGTATGGCAGCCCCTCATGTATAGAGCTAAAGGAAATCCCACTTGGACTAATGTATACGTTTGAGGAACCATTCACATAGGTTGGTGACATATGCATGTGTGATATTTGTCCAATGTTGAGGAAAAGGAACAAGTATGACATACCAAGGAATTTAGCATGGCTTAGTAGGTTGTCTTCTTGCTAGCTATGTGTGTAAGTAGCATGGTAGGGATAAGCATGCACATGATGATGTAAACCCTGGAAGTAAGGACGTTTGTCACCTTTGTTACTATCAAGAGATGGTTTTCTCCCATCGTGGGAAGAGACCCTTCTGTAGGGTGAGTACATGCTTTTATTTAGGTATGAGGTAACCTAAAGAGGTCTCTCATAGGAGCTTGATGAGCTAAGTGGAGAGCTCATAGTATGAGCACGAACCTATAGACCCACGTGTGACCATCTCTAAGGGGCATGAAGATATGTTGCCATGGAGGTAACATGTATGGGGCTAGGATGAGGTAGGTAGGTCACCATGATCCCTATAAAGGGATGTAAGTTTGACCATGAGTGCCTAGAGAGATGAGGGATATTCGGGTAAGGATTCAAAGTTGAAATGTGCTATGATAGAATCCTAATTCGATACCAAGGTCAGGTAGGGATAAGATCGATGGGAGTAGGAGTTGTCTGTTTCCTAGATGCACATGAACATACGATCAGGAGGTAACAAATATCTTTGCCTAAGGATCATGGGTTAGGAGGTTCACCACCTTCATGGATTCATGATGCCCAAAGGCAAATGAGGGAGGCACTCCCTAGATGCATAAGGGAAGAGGGATGACCCCAAAAGTATCGACACCCTAGAGACCTTAAGGAGATGACTAAGGATTATATATATATATATATATATATATATATATATAGAGAGAGAGAGAGAGAGAGAGTCAGGCTAGAATACACTCAAGTAGTTTTTCATGATGCAATATTTTTTTCAAAAATCTAATCCATTGATCTTCTTAAAAATATTGTGAATAACTCATACACAAAATTTGAGCACATTTGGACATTTATAGGTCATGTTATAAAGATCGCAAAAATTATGCATTTCAAATTTGTTTTGCGCGATGATTTTTTTGCCCTTGGATGAGTGGCTTACACTCATCCAAATGGGCTCAAAATTGGTATGTAGCGTAGTTATAGTATGAAGGTTAAGATCAATGGTTTAGATTTTGCAAAAAATAGTCTTGATATGCAAACACACTTGAGTGTATTCATATGATTTGTATACTTGAGTGTATTCTAGTCTGACTCTCTCTCTCTCTATATATATATATGTATATATATGTGTATATATATGTATATATATATTTATATATATATATATATACTAGGAATAAGAAGACCAAGAGTGTTTGGGAATGACCTTCCATGGATGTAAACCTAGAATAGAGATGTTCATGATGTAGAGACATGCGATGTATGTTTCAACTTGGATTGGAAAGTAGAATGGCAATGTGTGATGCACCATCTCTACTCTTGGAATAGGATGAACTATGTATTTGGACTGCAACCAAATGCTTATTTCCTCTCATTATGAGTGTGAGAGATAAGACAAAATGCATGCCATATGCTAAGGATGGAGGTGATATGAGTTGAAAAATTTCCATGATGTTGGAGTATAGAGAAGATAGGTGATATAAAGGCATAAGAAGAACAAAGGTGATATGAGGACATGCCTATCCAAGGTAGCTTGGAATCTATGAGTTATAAGTTTGGGTTTGATAACCGAGATGATGAGATCAAAGTTTTATTGACTCAGATAGACCTAAACTTAAGACAAGGATGATGAATGGAGTATGAAGGTTTATGTCTTCACCATCTCCTAACACATAAGGAAGCTTATGTGGTAACACATACTCGTAATGGAGGCACAACTTAGGTATATAGATGTCTTGTTTAGCCAGTAGAGAGGCTAAAAGTGGTTACTAGGTGGACCCTATGACCATTAGAGGACTAGACCTATGTGGATAACATTCAGATACGACAAGACCCATTGGTCAAGCTGGTGGTTACCCAATTAGTCAACCCAGAGCTTGAAGAGATAGAAGAATTTCTATAAGAACCTCAGATACACCTCTCAAGAAAAGAAGGTGGTGCCAAGGGTTTTTGAGGAGTCAACCTTGAAGAATTATGACATGCAGGAACTCATGATTTTAAGTACACCGTACACCGTACACTGTGGTGCGACCATGACGGTTAAGGTTTGCAGTAGTACCTTGAAGACTTGGAATGAAGAGGGATATAGAGGTGCATGTGGATAGTTACCATACATACCAGAGTGTGAAGGTCAAACACCAGTAACTCAGTGAGTTTCTACATATAAAGAACAGTCCCTGAGAGGGAATGGGAGCAGATCACTATAGACATTGTGGTGGGTATCCCATGGACCAAGAGAGGTCATGATGCAATATGGGTTACAATAGATCGCCTTACCAAGTTGACATAATCCCTTTCCTAAGAGAGAGAGCTGCTAGTGTGACAGATTTGGTTGAACTATATATATATATATATATATATATATATATATATATATATGCATGAGAGAGATAGTTCAACTACATAATGATCCGAGTTCAATATCTTGAGCATGACCTCAAGTTCACTTCCATGTTGTGGAAGTAGGTACATGAAGAACTCGATACTAGATTATTGTTTTGTATCACCCAATGACTGGTGGACAATCAAGAGAGTATGATCTAGACTTTAGAAAGTCTGATGAGAGAATATGTGCTTGTTCGGGGTGATTCGTGGGAGCAATTCCTACTCCTAGTAGAGTTTGCTTGTTATGAAACCACCATAGCCAGTATCAGGATGTATGAAGCTCTGTATGGGAGGCCATGTCGGTCACTGCTTCATTAGTATGATGTTGGTGAGAGGACCTTGTAAAGGTCAGAGAAACCATAGTGTATGTAGTTGAAGTCGCTTTGATCGAGCAATGGCTGAGAAAGCCTAGGATCAATAAGAATCGCGTGCTGATGCAAAGCAGACTGACATGCAGTTCACTGTGAGTGAACATGTGTTATGAAAATCCAACCCCTGCGAACTATAGTGAAGGAAGTTGAGTCCCTGATACATGGGTCCATTTGATATGTATTGGTGGAGTTGCTTATCTTTAGTCTTACCCCTTAGGATTATATGATGTATGATGCATTCCATGTGTCCTATATAGAGCACTATGTCAGGTACATGAGCCATGTATTGAGCATTGAACCTATTGAACTCCAAGGGAGGCTAACTTACCCTGAGTCACCTATGAGGGTACGGGATACCAAGGTGAGAGAGAGCTCAGGAGTAAAGAATAGAAGATGATAAAGGTTCTTTGGAGGCACCATGGAGAGGATGAAGCCACATGGGAACTGATGATGGACATGGAAAAGTCTTATCCTAATTGTTTGTATGTTTGGTGGAATTTTGAGGGAAAAAATCCTATAAGAGAGGAAGGATGTTACAACCCCAATTTGTGGGTTTATATGGTTTGAGATGCAATTTCTCCAATAAAATGTATTATTATGAAATTTTATGATTTATGTGTAATGAGTGGAATTCTTTGATAATAATATTTCCTTTAAATATATGATTTCATGGACCCTATTGATTTAGTGAGTCCAAGATGATAAAAAGAGAAAGTAAATTGAAGAAATCAAATAATGCATTATTAAGAAGGAAATTTGAGATAATGATGAAAATATAATAAATATGTGGAAATAGGTATGATTGAATCATCATGGATGAGATTTCGAATCCACATGGCTTCTAATGGTAAAAGGAATCCAAATTATGAATATAAAAGAATAGAAGTGAGAAAATATGCCTTAATAAGTGATAGATTTCATATGAAGAAAAGTCTCTCATACTTTCGTATTTGAGTCCCAAACTTGGCAAACACGTAGTTTAAGTCATTATGGACTTTCCTATAAAATTTGGGATTAAAAGGATAAACATATTGAGAGATACACTTTTTGTAATATTTCCTAAAGTGATTGTATAATTCCATGATCATATTAAAGGTCACAATTTCTGATTCAAATAAGATTATTTGTTAATTAGATCTGCGTGATGATGGTTGTTGATTTAGGATCTGACGGTAGAGAACCCACCACCTTCCTCATGCTTGGTTAGGTAGGATGCGAACAATGCCCAACTTTGATCGGGATTGATTGATCTTCCCACAAGGATCGGGAAACCACGGGAGGTTTCCCATTGTGTTTGCAAGACCAAACCACATCGAACAAGCCTAGGTTTTACTCCCTTTTGGAAGGAATCACATGTTTCCCCAAATTTGCATGACTCTCACCAAATACTTTTGGGACCAACCAGTATATAAGGGGGGATGAACAACCCCTATAGGAGTACCCAGATGTTCACAATCTACTTCTGAAACTTTTGATCCACCTCCCTTTTCCCGATTCGGCACCGAGACTCATCTTTGGATCGATTTCATCTCGAGTCATGCTGGGAAATATCCCCTTGACGTCTGCCAGATACGGACCACCACCGGCCAATCTAAACCCACAAAAGAGTTCGGCAGGTGGAGATGAAGGCAATGGTGCCTTTGCTCATCGCAATGGAGCACCACCACTGAGAGTCAACATGGTTGACCGTGGCTTGGAGCAGAGTTCTTCGCATGGCAAGGAAGAAGATGAAGAAGGGAGAAATACCAATGCTGCCCAAAGAGTGTGTTGAAAAGGAAAGGGCAAACACATCTTTTAGCCCTATTTATAGTCTTCACCTTGTTAGGACGAGTGGTTGAGTTGGCCACGGGCCATTGGCTTCAGATTATCCGTGTGGAAAAGAGAGGAGCGGGCCACACTGTTGAGGTGTCAACACTCCATTGGTATAAAGGTATGGAATTTAGAATAATTATAGAAATAATCCAGTATCTCCAATTTGGACAAGTTATATATGTAAATTGATCAGGAGAACACGAAGAATCCACTAAAATAGTTGTAGAGCCTGAATCTGATCGTAGTTTGAAAAGTGGTTAAAGTTGCTAACCTTAATGCTTTATAATGAGGAAAAACCCTAATTTGATGCTCTATGAAATTGAGATGATTAATATAGATAATCGATGAGTATATTGACCTATTGTTAATAAAAAGATATTTTGATGTCTAAGTAGATGATCCATGTACTTAATGACCTAATTTAGGGATTGATATGTTAATATGCATTAATGGGCTTAGAAACCCTAATCTATGTGTTAATGGTTTCTAATGAGATGAACTTTGAAATACTTTGTATAAAAGTGATATTAGATTAATCCTAAGCATATTTGATGAAAAGAAGGTTTTAATGTGAATAAGTGAGTAATTAGGGTTTTGAACCTAGAGCTGTTGTTTTAGGGTTTTGTGGACATAAAAGAGGGAAGTCATAAATAGATCTAAAGGAACCCTAATGAAACCCTAATTTGGATTAGTAACCTTAGAAAGGAGTCCCAAGTCAATAAGGAGTTTCTTGGGATGTGATGGTAACAATTAGGTGTTACACATATTTTTCAAGATCAAGATTGCTTGATTGGTTGCTTGTCTTACTTGATTGGACATCTTGATTGGATTGGATATCTTGCACATATTAGAGACTAAAAGTTAGGTATGTGGTTACACTTATGGCTAATCACTCTAGTTTCATGGTGATTTTTGAGGTTTTATCGGTTGCTTGAAATTAACTGCTTGGTTGACTTTTATTTCATGCAACTATAAAGTGACTATGACTATCACCATAAATATATGTGCATGACTAGCTCAATACCTAGTCCTTATATGTAGGTTTGATGATGATGAGATGGATGACCTAGTACATGGTCTACCCTTGGGGTAGGATCATCAGGTTATCATGAGTCGATGTGTTGGTCTACCCTTGGGTAGGATCATATGACTACACAACCCTAGGTTGTAGTCTACCTGTAAGGTAGGATCATAGGGGCTATTTGAGATCTACCATATGAGAGAGGTAGTATCCATGTCCACTGTAGGGACAACACAGAGGCAAGGATATGTAGGGATTGAGTAGTTATGCTCATATTTGAGACTCGAAGTTAGGTATGTGGTTATGCTTATGGCTATTCACTCTAGTTTCACGACAATTTCTGAGGTTTTATCGGTTGCTTGAAAATAACTGCTTGGTTGACTTTTATTTCATGCAACTATAAAGTGACTATGACTATCACCATAAATATATGTGCATGACTAGCTCAGATCCTAGTCCTTCTACATAGGTTTGATGATTATGAGATGGATGACCTAGTACATGGTCTACCCTTGGGGTAGGATCATCAAGTTATCATGAATCGATGTGTTGGTCTACCCTTGGGTAGGACCATACAACTAAACAGCCCAAGTTTATGGTCTACCTGTAAGGTAGGATCTTAGGGGCTATTTGAGATCTACCATATGAGAGAGGTAGTATCCATGTCCACTGTAGGGACAACACAGAGGCAAGGATATGTAGGGATTAAGTAGTTATGCTTAATACGTAAAGTTTGATCTGTTAAGTAATAATTTTATTGTGTTATGTTGTTACAAATAGATGTAAGATTTTGGTACCCCCACATAGCAGTATAATTCATTAACTGACCGACGTTTTGTTTTTTAATGTTTTAGGAATATGTAAAATTGGACAAACAGTAAAGTGGAACTTGTGAAGAATAAAGTTAAATCATAAAGGAGGATTTGGTTAGATAGAACTCTACAATGGGTAGAAGTTCTAGATTCCTATTTTTGAAAGGTATGTGAAACGTAAATTTTTATCCTATTTTAAGCTTAGTCCTTGGTAGAATTTATTAATTATTTTTTATTATTTTCTAAACCATTGATCTTATTTTGGGATGACGACTCTGACTTCTTGGTATTCCTTAATTGGGGGTTACCGAGAAGTGGGGTCGTTACAGATGTATTCCTAAAGGGAATTTAATTCCAAAGGAATCAATGGGAGAAAAGTAGAACTCAAAAAGTTTGAGACCAACAAGAAAAAATTGAACATAAAGAGGTACAGTGGGAATAATAAAAATCACAAAATGTCATGGAATCTTAATTTCCATATGTAACACAAGGCCTCATAGATCTAGTACAACACACCTTGATCTTGAAAGATTATGATATCTTATAACTCAAGAAGGTGATGTGTTAGTCATAGATGATGAGCCAACAACTTACCTAGAAGCTACTAAAGAACCAGAGTATGAGAAATGGCTTGAAGCCATTGTATCCAAGATGTAGTCCATGTACACCAACAAGGTATGACCTTGGTGGATCCACCTGAAGGGGTAAATCCCATAGGGTGCAATTGGGTCTTGAAGAAGAAGACTCAACATGGATGGTAATGTACAAACCAATAAGGGCAGATTGGTTGAAAATGGATTTCAAACAAGTTCAAGGCATTGAACATGATGAGATATTTTCATCAGTTGCCATTGTTAAATCCATCAGGATCAAGCTTGTGATTGCAACTTAGTATGACTATGAGATTTGGCAAATGGATGTTTGTAACATCCCAAAATTTTCAACAATAATTTAACCCTTAGAATGTAGTTTTATTTTAAAAAATAGTCGAGGATCTTAATGTAAAAGACCATGAAATGAAATTTCTTAAAGAATAATGAAGTAAGGGAATTAAAATGAGACTTAAAACATATATTCTCTTTCATATGTGCATTTTGTGTTGCAATTAACTCGAATTGATGAACATTAAGCCCCCTTACCTTTTCTCTCTCCTACTATTCATGATGCTTAAAGGACATAAAAGGGAAAGTAATATATTTGAAATTCAAAATTATACATTGGATAAGTTAAGCAAGAAACTATCATTTTCTTTTATAAAAATGTTACATAAGAAGAAAGTATCAATAGCTTCATTTATGTCTCCTATGAGAAAGGTTACCAAAGAGACATAAAACATATGTGACATAAGTTTTGAGTGAGTAGCAAGTATTGAACTCGAAATTTAACTCAATGGATCCCAAAAGAACACATTTCCCCAATTGTCTAATGTATTAATACATTAAATTCAAGTTAAATGGACTATATAGAAATTATGGTCAAAACATGTGAAAAATAGAAAGCTAAGGGTATAGAAAGAATCTAGACCACTTACTGGACATGTGGACAAAATTTGGGTTCATTGTGACCACACATGACCCTCCAAATGAATTAGATAAGTTACCATATAATTTTGACTAAGGTTTAATAGAAATAATCATTAATGCACGAATAACGCTATCTTTCAGTCATTTAATCTATCACGTGTTACTCTTTTCATGCACTTCATTTCCAATCATCCATCATTGATCCAACGGCTTGTGCATCATCTTCCTCCTCTGTCATTTCCACGAAACTGAACCCAGTTGGTACAATTTTCCTTCGATGGCCATTCTCCCATGTCTCTGGATGAATCAACGATATTTCTTCACGTTTGGTTTTGTCTCGCTTCCTCGAACCCAATGATCCCTCACTCACCCTCTCCCTCACCCTATATAGAAAATGCCCAATTAGGACTATCAATGTTTCTCCACCTCCAAATCACCAACATCGTCTGTGTGCCTCCCCTACTCATCCTTTGATCCCCAAAAGCACTGCCTACCCAAGAGTGTTCCTTCTCCTTCTCTTATTGAAGTCGAAATCCCCAAGCCTCTGGGACCTACTCAACTTTCATCTCCATCCTATGTCACTGATCCATATCCCTCCACTCTATCTCCTCTACAATTGAGTGTCTGGTAAGCATCTATGGACCATCGACCACCTTTTGCTTTTTCTCATTTGTTCCATAATGGCCCCAGTCGCCATGTCCTATACCCAAACTTCAATGCCTCACCGACTCTCATCAGTGTGCCTACACAATAGCCTTTTGATATCTAAAATGCCTCCTTTGGCCTCGCCAGGTCCTTACGAATGATTCTGAGATGTGATGAGATGTTTTGTGTTATGGTTTCAGTGGTCTTGATCACAACTTTGCTTCTCCCCTATTCTTGAGCTTCTTCGACAACTAGCAGACACAACAGTCCCTTCCCTCACCTACAAGTTTGCTTTTTGGCTCACTGACTTCAACTTGATGGCAGGAAGCCAACAAAGACCTCAGCTACATAAGAGAAGTCGTGTCCCTCACATAGGATTGAAGACAAAGAGCTCCTCTCAAGGTGCTTGCGCCATGGCTGAAAGGAGAACATGTCATGTCTTGAAATGACCATGGTGCCCTAGGTGATTCAATCGAATGATTGTGTGTACATGGGCATTTTAGAGATTTACACACGATGTTGATATAACAACCACGAGATTCATTTTATGGTAAAATGACACTTTTACCCCCATAATTTTAATTCGAGTCACACGTTCCTTGGTCATTTTTGACATTTCACATTTTATTTACATCAGATTTAATTGAGATTTAAATGATGTTACACTATAGTTTTCCTGACTCTGATTGGTCCATCTTACAAAATGCAGAACTTTTGTATATCACCTTAGAAAATGATGGAAAAATATTAGTTGGATAGTTATTTTGATTCTCTATCGATCTAACCTATTTTCAAATGATTTTTTACACATCCAAACTCTTCAATAATTCAAAGATCAAGATTAGGGTTTCATGATTATAGACTTATGTACCCATTATGTTCTTAATCAAATTGCAGGTGACTAGAGGCTCAATCAAGTCAGAAGACTTGACTCTAAGGAGGTCTATTCTAGGTAAGCCGACCATGCATTTTTGGCACAAGTACTTTGTTTTATTGATTGTTATTTATGATATGCACCTTAGATGATTTTATGAATTATGAATGCTTTCTCAAGAAGGCATCATGTATACTTATCATTGTTTGATTGGTTGATTACTTATAGTCTATGGTAAGACCCTAATTATGATTATTGATTATGAATTAAGATGAATGAATCATGCTCAAGAAGGGGAAATCCTATAATGGTTTATGAGGGAGAAATCCCATGAAGACATTAAGAGGGGGAAATCTTATCATCTTAAAGTTCAAAGATCATGTAATGTCAATGTTTATGTTAATGAATAAGATAATTGGAATTGATGCAATTTTTTATATGCTTCTTGAATCATGGACCTCAAGAGGCCATCAAGGGCTTTCCTAGTATCAAGGGCTCTCCTAGAAATCATGTGCCCTTAAGTGGGCATCCTAGAGAGATGCATATATTTACTGTTCAATTCTTCATGTTATTATAATCCATGTTCAAGTTTATGTCAAGTTATTTCATGTCAATTTTACTCATGTCAAGTTATATATATGTTTTTATTTCATATAAAGTGTCAAATACCTCCTACTGATGTGATGTTTGTTTTGCATGGTTGGGGATGAGATGTCACAGGACTTCAAGCAAGTGAAGGATAAAAAGGAAAATCAAGACTAGGAGATCTTCACGCTTTGCCTGGTGGAGTGCCATTTACCAAACTGATCCAAAGATTTAGATGTCATGTATATATGTTTAGCCATGTCACCAAATAGAATACTTTTCATAGATGAATGTTATGTAGTTTTTCTTTTGTCAAGAACTATGTATGAATCAGTATTAAACCAATGCAAAGTGTTTCATTTACTTTAGTTGGATGATCAACATATTGTGACACCTCCATTGAGTAAAAATGCTTCCGCTCATGTGATATGAAATGTGGGGTGTTACAATGTTAAAGCCACATTTCATAACAAGAATATTGTAGAGGATGTGTGCGTGACACAACCTAAAAGGTTTATAAATCCAATTAGTGAAAATCAGGTATGTAAGCTACAAAGGTCAATCCATGGATTAAAGCAAACATCTTAGAGTTGGAATCTTCAATTTGACAAAATAGTCATAGAGTTTGACTTTAGTCAAAATGAAGATGGAATATGTGATTACAAAAAGTTTAGTGGGAGCATATTTATATTCCACATAATGATGGGAATAACATCCTTATACTACAAATGTTACAACCTGGCTAAGAAAGTACCTTATCTATGAAGGGTTTAGGCAAAGTATCATATATGATAGGAATTAAGATCTATAGAGATAGATCTAGAAGGCTTCTTGACCTAAGTAAGAGTGCATACATTGGAATGATGCTGAAGGGGTTCAACATGAAGGACCCAATAAGAGAAAATCTATCCATGTTCCATGGGATTAGTCTCATAAAAACCTAGTGTCTCAGTTCTTGGGAAGAATAGAAACAGATGAATGTGATGCCAATTGCATTTGCAATATTATATACCCATCCCATTATCTCGTATGTATTGTCCATGATGAGTGGATACCAGTCAGATCCCAGTGAAAGTCACTGGACTACCATAAAGAACATCCTCAAGTAATTGAGAAGCACCAAAGGATCAGTTCCCTGACTATGGTAATACAGAAGAGTTGGGTGTAAAGGGTTACACTGATGCAAGCTTCTAAAATCACAAATATCGCAATCTAAATTTGTATTTTACCTTAAAATAGAACTGTAAGTTAGAAGAGTTCCGAGCAAGAGATCATTGCTTAATCTACAATAGAAGCTGAGTACCTTGTTGCCTTAAAAAATAGTAGTGGATATTGTATGGATCAAGAATTTCATATAGATGAACTTGTTGGGAGGTTCCAGTTGTTGATGACACAATAGAAACATTGTGAAAACAATGGATCTATTGGACAGGCAAGGAATCTCAGATAGCATATTGTGGCAATTCCATCTTATGTGTGAATTTGTACAACAAAGAGATGTGAATATTTCCAAAATATTGACTAGAAGAAAATGTTGCTAACCTGATATAAAAGCACCAATACACCAAAAACATGATGGACATGTTAAAGATCACTTGAAATGAGTTTCATAGGTGATTGGTTCTAAGTGTAAGTGGGAGTCTGTTGGTATGTATGCCCATAGAGCCAATCACATGATGATTGTAATGGGGCATCATATACCTAGTTTGGAAATTCTAAAGGTATTATGTCTATTATGTTTGTCTCAATCATGAGATGATGACACTGACATAGTAGATGTCTATAGAATGATGTTACTTGAGGACATATGTATTCATGTTGATGACTTGGATAATGAGATTGTATGTATGATAAGAGTACATGCGTTCTTGTTATGTCACTAGTCAGATATTATTGTGGAAGCAAATAGATGATAATAATACATAAGACTAGAGTGTGTGTTGGTTGATGATAGAATCTCATTTGTCATGATATGTGATATCAAACCAAACACATAGATACATGTTAGATAATAGTGTATCAGACAGACCCACCTTGAGAATGATACATGGAGACCATGGAATGGTAGTCAGAATCAACCTCATAGTGATAGTGATAATTGTGGTTCTTAGACCTAAAGTTACTACACTTATCACATATCATTCCATGTATTTTGACATCATCTAATGTGACCTTGAATAAGGGTTGCCATAAAGGTGATACTCATGTGCACTGTGACACATGGGGATTGAGTGTGAGTGATGTAATTGGAATTTATCCCTCGTATAGGAGATTGATATTCAAGCCACTTGATAAGTGAGACTGAGAAGCATATGGCTATAATCAGGTGACTCAATATGTGATATGTGAGCTCACATGCATCTCATACAGTCTGCTCTACTTCAAGAAACATGGATTGAACATTGAAGAGGATGAAAATTCCATGCCTCGAGTTCAATCTGGATATCAGAGACAAAGGAATCATACGATCACGGTAACACTGATCATAGATTGTAGGTTGAAGTTGTTTACACACATAGGATGCACTTGGAATAAGATTTTATTCATGAATTATGTTTAAAATGACTACTAAAGTGTATAGGTATTCAATTTAAAAAACAATTGGTTGACTGGACTATGAACTGACCCGTTCAAGTGTTAAACTGATTGATTCAAGTATCAGGACAATTTAAATTACATTGGATGAACATTTCTTGAACTGGGACATGAATTGACTGGTTCACTTAGTGAACTGACCAGTTCAAGCTCTAAAATGAATGGTTCAACTTATGAACCGCTTGAATCAATGATCAATATGATTGGATCAAGGATTGATTTTGACATTGTGTTTTGCATTAATCAAATATTAAATTCCAATAAAATTGTGAATAGGAAACATAATGAATCGACTAGTTCAAGTGTTGAACCAATCATCTCACATATGAACTGAATGGTTCATGGTTTGTAGGTTTTAGAAATTTCATGAAATTTTGTCTCTTTGACTCCCACTTAATATGGTAATCCAGACTCTAACCCTAACCCTCCTATAAATATAGGGGTAGTTGTGGCTTTCTAGAGACACAACAATAATATCTGAAAATTTTTGTCCTCTCATAGTTGTGGTAACTAGAGAATATGAGCAAGTCCTAACCATAAAAGGGAGGGGTATCAACGGAGAGACAACACGGGAGAGCGAATCAACCCTATCAGGTTGACATTTGAAGGGACAACTCCTTCTAGCTGGCTCTGGTAGCACAACGTGGAGTTCCTGGTGGTCTGTGTGGATTGTGTAGAGGCGTGGAGGTTATTGCCACCCACTAGGAGGATGTTGTCAACCTCTATCCATGGTGCTACACTAGGAGACTGCTACTGACAACTGCCTAAGTGCTAGAAGCATGTTTCTATGAGGATGAGTCATTGACTTGCTTCATGACTAGGTATATGACTTGAAACCTTCCTTACCAATTCATATTTGTTGACATGATCTGCTATTTAAGGGGAATATGGTAGTTAAATTTTGTTTTTGATGCCATATCTGATGTCATATTTCCCTACATAGCACATGTCTGGTGGAATAGATAGCACATACTTGGGACACTTCTACTTTGACCTGTGAGCAATTCTTGGCACTCTTTCATGAGAAGTACACTTGTACTACTCCTCTTAGGAAGAAGGAAGTAAAACTTTACAGTCTAAAGCAAGGTTCCCTTTTTGTTCTTGCATATGTACAAAAATTCATGTCGCTTGAACATTATGCTACTGGGTTGAGTGAGGATCATAGGTCTGATCTTCTCTTGGAAGGAGTCAACTACAACATGGGTCATGCTCTAGTCCCTCAACTTCCTCTCAATTTCTAGAAGATGGTTGATAAGGCCTTAGTGGTTGAGTCATATATGGGATTCCAAACCCCATCACTTAATACCAAAAGGAAGAACTTTGGTGGAGATCAACGATGTGATAGTGCAACTATTGTACTCGTTATCACCCTCCAGGTATATGTCCATTGGGGAACCCTAGAACACCTAGAGATGGGAAGAAGGTTATATGTCACCAGTGTGGTCAGGTTGGGCACATCAGGCCCTAGTTCCTACAGCTTTAGCAACACCATATGCCTGCCCAACAACATGGAGATCAACACTACCCTTGTCCTAATCCACCTCCAAGGAATAACAACAACCCTCAAGACTGATGTCCCGATGGAGTGACGTGTTGGGCTTGTCTTCGCAATGGATTTTGCAGATGTTGTAGATGTTAATAAAGTGATTGAAGGTACTACACATCTTAATCTACAACCTATAAAAGCTCTATTTTATTTTGGGTCTTCAAATACCTTCATATCTTCTATCCTTGTTGAGATGTTAGACCTAGAAACTACATCAATGGACTGCATTCTTGACGTTAAATCCCCTAGTGTTAGGATATGCTCTTCTTATCTAAAGACCCCACCCATGGAACTATGTATTTCTGGCAAGATGTTTATACCTGATTTCATCCTCCTAGACATGACAACCTTTGACGTCATTTTGGGTATGTATTGGTTGAAAAGGTTTAATACAAATATGTTTTACGGTGAGTAAAAGGTTAGTTTACTTCACTCGAATCGGGAACATATTTGTATAAAGGGCATAAAATGCAAGAATAGTCAATTTATAATCTCAGTTATAAAAGCTAAAAAACTTATCTCCCATGGATGTTGAGCTTACTTGGCATCTATTGTTCTTGATCTCTCACCACCTAAATTACAAGATATTGATGTGGTTCAAGACTTCCCCGACATTTTATAGAGGAGCTACTTGGTATCCCCCCTCCTAAAGTTGAGTTCTCCATCGACCTTATACCATGTACTACCCCTATCATAAAACCTCCTTATCGGATGGAACCCGCGAAGCTTGTAGAACTAAAGAAGCAACTATAAGAACTTCTTGACATGGGGTTTGTCCACCTCAGTGCCTCTCCTTGGGGAGTTCATGTTTAGTTTGTTGAAGGAGAAAGATGGTTCTCTAAGGATATGGATGGATTATAGAATTTTGAACCATGTGATGGTGAAGAACCGCTATCTTCTACCGCACATTGATGACCTATTTGATTAGTTGAACTAAGCTATGGTTTTCTCCAAGATGGATCTACAAAGTGGATACTATCAAATGTGGGTCAATATGAGGATATACCGAATATGACTTTCTACACTCATTATGGGCATTACGAGTTCTTAGTGATGCCTTCTGGTTTGAATAATTCCTCTGTCACCTTTATGGACCTAATGAATCATTTTTTTCCCTTACCTTGATGACTTCGTGTTACTGTTGTTTGATGATGTTTAGATATACTCTAAGTTAATGGACCAACATCAGGGGCATCTGTGGATTGTTCTATAGACCCTTCATGAGAATCAACTTTATGCCAAGTTTTTGAAGTGTGAATATTAGATAAAGGAAATGATGTTCTCAGGCCACGTGATATTAGTTGGTCACAGAGTTGTGGATCCAGTCAAAGTTGAATCTGTGACTAAGTGAAAAACTCCAAAGAATGCTTCTGAGATATGAATTTTCTTGGGTCTTGCGAGTTATTATAGATGATTTATTAAGAACTTTTTTGAGTTGGCTCATCCTTTACCCAAGTTGACTCACAAAGACACTGAGTTTATTTGAACCTTGAAATGTGAGATGAGTTTTCTAGAACTGAAGTGTTGTTTGACATCTACCCCTATTTTAGTCTTATCCATTGAAGGAAGGCCTTATGTTATCTATAGTGATGCATCTAAACAAGGCTTAGGTTGTGTTCTTACAAAAGAAGGACATGTCATAGCCTACGCTTCCTACTAGCTAAAGACGATTGAAGAAAACTAGCCGACCCATGACCTTGGGCTTGCAACTATTGTTTATGCCCTCAAGATTTAGAGGCAATACTTGTATGTTGTACAATATAAGGTTTTCTCTGACCATAAGAGTCTTCATTATCTCATGACACAAAAGGACTTGAATCTTAGACAAAGGATTTGGATGGAGTATTTGAAGGATTATGATATCACACTCACTTATCACCCTAGAAAAACAAATGTAGTCATTTATCTCCTTAGTCATAAGAAGGATATTGTCTGCACATCTCTATATTATTTGGTGTAGAGAAGTATGAAGCATGCTTCTAGATTGATACCTAAGCTAAAAGATGACATGAATGATGCTATTGTAGATTAATATGTGTGTGCATATGTCTAGTCTCTCAGTTACTCTGTCTTGGATCTCTGAGGTTATTGTAGACCAATCAAGTAGTACGGATCTTAACGAGATGAAGTTCTTGATGGAAAAACCACAATCAAAATTCTCCATTGGGGCAGATGGTGCAATTTATTTTCAACATCAATTATGGATACCAGAGGTGGACGATCTGAGACAAAAGGTGCTAAGTGAAGCTCATGGATTGAAATATACAATTCACCCTAGCACCAGCAAGATATACAAAGATTTACAAAGAAGATTCGGGTGGAGAAATATGAAGAAGGACATTTCTACCTTTGTTGCTAAATGTTTGACCTGTCATCAAGTAAATATTGAACATCAAAGACGCAATGGTCTTCTGCATCCCATTGATATACCATAGTGGAAGTGGGGAAATATTACCATGGATTTTTTTACTATATTTCCAAAATCTAGAAGTAGTTTTGATGCAATTTGGGTTGTGGTAGACCGACATACTAAGTATTCTCAATTCTTGCCTTCTAAGACGACATATTAGGTTCCATACATGGTGCATACATATGTTGATTGGATAGTTCTTCTGCATGGTGTGCTCAAATCTATTGTGTCCAACAATGACCCTAAGTTTACTTCTTGCATGTGGAGGTATATTCAAGAAGAGATGGGATTAGATCTACGATTTAGTACATCTTACGACCCTCATACTGATGCTCAATATAAGAGGACAATTCAGATTCTAGAAGATCTCTTACAAGTTTATGTTATGACTGGGGGTGGTGTTTAAGACAAAATCTCCCATTGGTTGAGTTCGCTTATAATAATAGTTACCAAGTGAGAAAAGGTATGTCGGCCTTTTAAGCTCTATATGGTAGACCATGTTTGGGACAAAGTGGATTTTAGCATAAAAATGAATTAAGTACTTTTTTTATCCTTTATGTTCACTCATGAACTCAAAATATTTTTCTTGGCTTCTAAATCAATATTGACACTCAAATACAAAATATGGTGATCAATGTAGCTTTTATACACATTATAACACCACAAATTGGTTTCATTCATCACTTTGTCCAAAGAAGAATAATTTTCCATCAAACTTCATCATTTTATTCACAAACATTTTCTAAAGGTTCTTCACATTTTTGTGAACCTATGATCCAAATTTCATCTCATTTGAACATTCCTACTATTATCTACGATTTGTTGAAGATAATGTATTGAAAATCCATTTATTTGCCTTTTTAATTGAGTTTGTCCAAGTCAACGATCCGTGGGATGAACAAAGGGAGAACGTTGACCCTTAGATCTGACCCCCATGGATCCTGGTCCAATCTGATGACTGTCAAGTCATCTCCTACCTCCCGCAATCAGTGGGGAGGAGTAAATGAGGACCGAAAAGTGAGAACTCCCGCTTTTGACCCCGATTCGAAAAACTAAACAAGCCAAAATCCCTACCTCGTGATTTTAAACTCAACAAACCCTACCATTGTGCCACCAAAAAGCCTTCCTTTATCTCCCTTCTCACTTCGATGACCATGTCTACCACCAAGGAGTTATCTAGCCCTAAACCTAGCCCCAACCCTATATAAACATCCCATCAAGATCGAAATCTCAAATCCACACAAAAATCCTTGCTCCCATAATCTCTTGTGGCCTCGAGCACCCAAATTCCTTGCTATTCCTCCCCCTATTTGGATGGTGCCACCCCCTAGCCCATTTTGGGCTTTCCTCCTCCGTAGCCTCCCGGCTCCATTAAGCACCTTCTATCACTCCACGGAGTCATGAAGAACTTGGGCTGCAACTCGGCGACTGACATCAGATATCCCTACTGATCCCTCTGTACATTGGGATCCCTTTCTGCCGCATTTCATGGATCTTGTGGGAGCCTGCGTGAGAGAGGAAAAGGCCCAAAATGACCATTCTAGAGAGAAATCCCACCGGATCAATTGAACCAATAAGCCACGATCGAACCAATCAATCAAGTTGTGAACCAGTAATTTGAAGCAACTGAACCAGACCCCTATGTAAGTGAATCGCCTCATCCACGTGGCGTGATTCAGTCTGTTCAATTGACATTAGACAATCAGGGTTTTACCCCTTTCTGGATCTAACTTGAAGGGTTGACCTACTAGTTGTTGATATCTATACTTGAAATCCTTGATGAAAGGTACACTATTATATCTCCTCCTTGGTTGTATTGAAGATACTTTTTATGTATCTCTTGACTATATACTTGGCTATATAATCTGATTGATCTACTGTTCCATATGATTAGTCTTCCATTTTTCTTATATTATATTTTAAGAAAAACATGAAAACATAAATGATAATGCCCATGATGACTACCCGTATACTAATGATGATGATGATGATGTTGATAATGTTGATATTGAGTGCAAGCAACCCCTCATTCGGAGGTGGACTTGTATATTGGCCCCCTACCTCATATGGAGAGAAGGAGCCTAGAGACCTCCACCATCACGTTGGGGCGATAGAGTCACACAAAATATATAAGCATGCTTCTCGATTACAACATAATGGGAACCCGTAATAAAAATGGAATCGTTTGAAATACACAACTTGTCTTATTTGAAATACACAACTTATTGAATAACTTTTGGTTTTAGAAATTGCTTTTTATACTTTTAAATATAAGTCCTGCCAAGTATACTCTTTTGCTATAAGCTATTTTACTTGATTTTGATAGCGTACCATGCAATTGCATGATTGTGTCTCGATTTTCTTGATTTTAGGCAATACAAATGGAACACTGACTAAGATCGCTTATGCACTCCACATACACTGATAATAAAGATAAACCGGCTATATATATAGTGGGTTAGTTTTTTCTTTAAATATCTCCAATTTTTTAGGTATTATTTCTTATTGTATATTCCAGTGTGTGAGATCCTACCAGACCACTCAGGTACAGGTGCTTCAATCCTTTTACCAATGTCTAGGCAATGGGATCGGGATTGGGGTAAGAATGGTTCCATTACAATGTCTTTCCTCCTTGCATTGGGATGATGTAGGTTAGAATACTTCAGTTTGACTGAAGACATGAAGTTAATGGATGACAAGATTGATCTGATAAAGAAATGGATGAAAACTCAATATTGACACAATATGTATGTTGTTAAGAAGAGGATGGATGTGAAGATCCTAGTTGATGAGTATGTTTTCTTGAAGATAAAACCAATTTAGACCATTCAGAGATCTAAGGTGAAGGGAAAGCTCAGTGCTTTCTATGTGGGACCATTTGAAGTTCTAGATAAGATTGGGGAGTTTGCTTATCGATTGGCGTTACGACCTACTTATGATAAGATCTGTGATGTTTTTCATGTGTTTGTGCTGAAGAAACACATGAAAGATCCATCATATGTGCTATCTATAGAACCTATAGAGATTTGTGAAGATCTAACTTACAAGGAGCATCCTTTGAATATTCTTGAATCTCGAGTGAAATGACTAAAGCACAAAGAAATTGAGCTAGTAAAAGTTTTATGGAAGTATCATGGTCTGGAGGAAACAATTTGAGAGCTCAGAGAGGAGATGTTACAAACTCACCCGTCCCTCATTATTTGAGATTTTGGGGACGAAATCCTTTTAAGGGGAGGAGAGTTGTAACATACCCAAACTTAGGTATGTACTAGTCTTACCTCTGTACCATATGATCTTTTATTTTAGAACCCTTTTCTTAACTTGGTTTGAGTTAGGATGTTATAATCTTAAATTATAGGAGTTTTAGATAATAACATAATTATTTGAGACTTTAATACAAGAAATATGAATAATATACTAATTTGGGGATAGTTTTACAAATTTAAGTTGAGGGATGTAAGTTGAAATAATTATTCTAGATCTTTTTTCTCTGGATAAGTTTAGGCATGAGAGATTCACACACAAAAATTGGTTAATAAATGATAAATGAATATATTAAAATTCTAAAAGAAATCTTTCCCTCAAGTTGAGGGTTTTGACCACTAAAATTTTCTAAAAGGCAAATTTGATTTCAAATTCGAGTTCTTTGGGTCCCTGTTAGTATAACTACCAGGTTTCACATTAATTGGACATTGTTTACTCATCCAGTTGAATTGGGAAAGGAAAAAGATAATATGTGGCTTC
This sequence comes from Alisma plantago-aquatica, assembly GCA_963693085.1. Classification (NCBI taxonomy): domain Eukaryota; kingdom Viridiplantae; phylum Streptophyta; class Magnoliopsida; order Alismatales; family Alismataceae; genus Alisma; species Alisma plantago-aquatica. The sequence goes on from OY856414.1 coordinate 332,013,203, forward strand.
ACTTTAGTCAGAAACAGCTTTGGCAGTAACATTAATACGTCATATGATAATTATATTATGTCCCTATTACCAGATCTCATAGAGGATGGCTGGGATATCTTCCTAGATCTGCATTCCCTGGATCTACACTCTATACTTATCTTCTTCCCCGATTTCTTTATGGCCTTGAACCAATTTGAGTGTGAAATATTCCATAAGAGATATTTCTTTCTTTAGTTGATGGATTGCCATGATTCTTTTATCACTGGCTTCCATACTTGATTTTACATCAAATGGGTTCTTACTCAAAATGTAGTTTTACTTATTCAAGTTTTTCCCAAATTTCTCACGGAGCTTCTCGAACCAACCCCCCATAAGCCCTAACTCAAACCCATGTATATATTCAACCCTACATTGCTCTCCGCCGCACCTTGTGGAAGACTTTTCTTATGCCAAATTTGATCACCATTGCGCCCCTCTCTATTGACAACTAGTTTTATAGTTTTAGACTCATGACTTCAACAATCGTCTCTTCTCTCCATTGCGGACAAATTGTCGCTAGGGTAAGAACCTTCGTCCCACTTTCTTTGTTGTTTGGTAGCTAAAATTGTCAATCTTTGCTTAATCAAAAAATTCCCCCAATCGAGTCTCATCTGTGGATCATTGGCCAAGAATCCATGGTGTGAATCAGGGAAGGGAAAAGATCGCATTAATTTACAATATTGTCCTCAGGTTTCTTCCGATATGATTTTTCTCACTTGGGTTTTATGTAGTTGCCCCACATTTGAATTACTTTGCCACAATATGATTTTAGATGAATTCATGATGAAAATACTATGTCATAAAATAAATTTTGGATTTCTCATTTAAGGGTAATTTGGAATTTTGCAAATTTGATTTAATTAATAAGTCAGTTAATAATGTAGATCTTATAAAAATCATATCTTTTTACTGGAAGCTCCAAAAATTATAATAAAAAATGTTTTAGAATCATGATATTTTTCTCTATCATTTGGTATGGTTTAATCACCTAACTCTAAAGTATTAAAGACGTTATTTTAGGGTTTTGATCTATCTTATCCTCTTATTAATAATTAAGGAAAATATTACAATTAATAAAGTTAACATTTTGAGTTAGGACTATAATCAACAACCATGGAGCCTATGTTAGGTTAATAATAAGAGTCAATCTAGGGTTTTGTAAAATGATTGGAAATATAGGGTTTCATATGATGTATCATATATTAGATATCTAATATATGCACAAAATGCTATATATATTTGAGGTGACTTTAGACTTAGAAGGGTAGAATTTGATTACCAATTTAATATTCAAGTCAAGGTATGTGCATATTTTCTATTATCTAGGCATTTCTAATATCACCAATCACTATTTCCCATATGAGGCATGTTTCGACAAGTCATAACCACTTCTACAACTTTATAAAATTCTTATTTTTCTTGAAGGTTATTTCACTAAAGTTATGCAATTTAATGACAAAATACCTCGGTGGTTCTCTGACCCAAACTTACTGCTTATATGTTAGTTCTCATACTTTTCCTAAATTAAGGGAACATTTGACTAAAATTTTACTTACCTTTCTCTATTTGAGTGCATTCTTAGAATAATTTTATTTCTTATAATGGTACATGTGTAAAACCATACATACGACACACTTTTTCCGCACCGAGTGTGCTTTTCCACTAGGGCGTGCTTTTTAGCCCCAGATGTGCTTTTTACACCCATTATTTTTAGGCTGAGATCCTATGGTGTCCCAAACCTACTTGAAATACCTTTAGTCTATGTTTATGCACATGGACAACTTATGTTTTGATATTGTTTTTGGAAATTGTAAAAGGAAAGAATCCCTAATTGTTAATATTCATTTTGGACATGTCTCATCTCTTGGTTTGTTAATTCTATTGGAACTTATTCCTCTTGAGCATCCCTTTTGTTGAGATCTTTTATTGCACTTTCATTGATCTCGTAATGCATAGTTGTTATTTACTGCACATACTCATTGTTCACTGACGTCCTTTCTCTAGTTTTCCTTCTCCTCCTGGGTGTTGTTTTCAACCCACCCAGAGGTAGTACAACTCGATGCTTAGGAAGAGGGAGACATTGCACAACACCAGTTTCAAGGATGACATCTGCGATGGTCAGGTTGCTCACCACAATTCAATCTTAATATTCTAGAATCATATCCTAATAATTGACTTGAGTGATCCCTACATTAAATTTGGACATCTTTGTAATAGTTATACTTATTTGCACTGCCACAAATCTATGCTTTATTTGTCCATCTGTTTGAGAAAATGTTGTCTTCCCCTTTTATTTAAAAGTAATTATTTATAGTCATCAATGGATTGGGTTTTATGAGTTTATTTACTTTAATTAAGGAGTAGTCCCCTCTCAGGATCCACTCCTTACAACTTTACACTGCCTCTCCCCTTTATCATTCCTCCTTCCTCCCTTATAACCCTACAACATGATAACACCTTCTATTGCATGGTGCCTACCTCAACTCAACTGAGTTCCCATGTACTTGAAGGATTGTCTCAGACATCTCCTCTCACCCCTCTACTCTGGATTCCTATCCATATCGTTGTAAAAATCCTACTCGCCACCACTTACCCTCCTCTGTGCCATGTGCATGGAAGACAAGAGCCATCATAGCTAGGCGTAATGGCTGGTGGTGGTGATGTAGCTCAATAGCTTGCCTCTGGTCATGTGTGACACCACTACCAAGATTGCCCTCGCCACTTTGTGCTCATAAGATCCATAGCCCCAGAATTCATCTCCTCTCTTCAGAATCTCTATAGAAACACAAACCAATAGTGTAGAAGCCCCATGGTGATAACCATGGAGACTAAAGTTGTAGCATCGTAATCTTCTCTTTCTCCACACAGATACCACCATAGCAAAAACACCTACAATCAAAACCTTCACATCATCAACTCACCTCCCTACCTTTGAATCTGCCAGCCACAATTGCTACAACCTATAATGACCAATAGCTGACATGTAATATACATGAACCACCATTGTCGGGGCCACCACCAACTCAGCCATAACCAGAAAACTATTTGACTCCTCCTCGTGACCTCATTATCCAATGAATCCACCACCACTCCTGTTACACCCACATCCAATGATAACCACTAATCATGAGATTAGGGTATAAGTTAAGGATTAAACATAATATGAAGAACATTGTTAGCCCTTTTTTAAACTCTTTGTTCTCTCACATTCAATCACATTAACTAACTACACAAGGGGATTTTAACATGATTACAATAATCTATCTCAAAAATAAAGATACATATCTAAACATTCATTTTGTTTCTCACACTTCCATGTACATACAACATGATAATTGAATTCATTCTCTATTGTTAAGGAAAGAAAGTTGCAAATCATCCTTTACAACCCTGCCACTTCTATACAAGGACCTAGAGTGATAGGGACTGACTAAACTTAATAAATCTGTCACTTAGCTCTTGTGGAAGCTCTATTCTAACATTGACATTATCTAAATCCACTTGGTTTCCCTAAAAACTTTGAGTAGAGGGTGAGCCTACTCACTCATTGAATGAGTACTTAAAAGGAACAATTTAAAGCACTTTATTAGTCAAGCGTATATTGTGCAATTGAATTTAAAGTAGAATAGTAAAGAGCTACAAAGGAACTAATTGTTCGCTTGCATATATATGGCATGATACTGTAGGTATCAACAAAGAGTAAATCAATGTTTGAACATAATTGATTAATTAAAAGGGACTAATAATTTAGAAACATGTAAAGAATAAAGGAATAATTGCACACACATGATTGATCTCTCATTAATATTATTATGCCCTGAACCCACATGAAGTGTACCACGACATGTGAAATCATTATAGCAAGTTACGATCTCACTTTACAAGACTTAGAAGTATGCCCAGGTTCCTAAGTCTGTAATCTCGAGTAAGACCCCGTCTGTAGAGGGCCTCGCTACGTCTAGATCTTAGTGGCTAGTGGGAGTGGTCGGATATCTAGACTCCTGCTCTAAACTTGGTTACTCATGTGGAGAGTCAAAGCACTCTGGATTCTTGTGCATTAGTGGACCTACCAAAGATGTACATTGATCCACACAACTCTACATCAATGGTTCCACAAGGGCCAACCAAATTACCAGTAACACATATACTACTGACATACCCAATTGATGTTGGATACCTCACAAATCTTAAGGAGTCTTCCCTCATTGCCCTAGATCCCAGTACCCAACTAGTACACTCTAGCTTAGCTTGATCTGGACAAAGTACCTCCATCCAGGAAGCATGTTTCCTCCCCATAGTACATGCCTCCTATGAATTATTCTATAGTGTTAAGGGCATCTAAACATCTAATTGACTCTTTAAATTCATATTTAAATCATCAAATCAACATTTCTTAGTTTAACCTTGTAAAAAGTTTCATAAATTATCAGCGATCTATACTGTAAACTAAGTAACTGAGCCACACAACTTGTCATACTGAAGAGCACTGAATTGAAAATACTTGATTCATTGAATTCCAATCCTTGGGGTTTCATTTTCCTCATTTACATATCACATGACTCGCACAAGGATTTGATGCATCATAATTTTTCACTAATAAAAGACAACTTTCAATAGTTCACATACAACCAAACATATATTGAAACCCTGAAATGAACTGAACCAGGGTTTTGACGCCATTCAAAAAAATATCACACATCAAGAACATTCTTGAATAAATAAATATATACCATTAAACTGTATCACTTCTGTTGGATTTCATGATGTCTATTTGCAAACTTAAACTTTTCTACCCGTATAGGGTTTCACCTCTTAACTGAGAAATCAAACAAACATTGATAATAACAAATGAATCTGAGGATAATATTTGCAATAGATGTACTAAAAATTTAGATAAAACAATCATTTATAAATAAGTAGATTCAAATAGGCAAAGTTCTTCATTCAAAAATGAAACAATTTCAGACATAACTGAAAATCCTAGATTTTAGTATATTCTTCTAACTTCTGTAATAACTTTAGAAATGCTATTCTAGATATAATTTTATCATCTGAAATTTGTCACACCAAGAATTAATCCATTTTTAGATCATTTTGTAAAAGCTAGAATTGAAAGGCAGATTTAGGGTTTTTAGTCGCATACAAAGAAATTGAAGATTAATGTGGATTTAATCCGATTCATGCAATCTATCATTTAAAGGAAGTACACACTCACCTAAGGTGTGAAAACACCTTAAAACTATAGCGCAAGATCTAAAGTTCTAGAATCTATTTCAAACTCCTAGCAATCCATCACTTTCTTCTTCCTTCCAACTCAGAAACCCTAAGAATGGAAAATTATTTAGAAAGAGTGATAAAAGAGGGAGATTTGATATTATTATTAATCAAATTAGAGGAAGGATAGAATCATGACAAGTGAGATAAGAATAACCAAGAAAATCTATCTAGAGATGACAAACTTACTTGATTTCATCAACTCTACGAAGAGAAAACCATAGATCACCATCTTCACAACTTTCACCATCCAAACCCTAACTCTCCCCCTTTCTCTAGGATTTCATTTCTCTAGATGAATCATGAAATATGGGATCTCCTGATGTGTTAGGCTGATCATATAGAGCAACTAAGGTGCTTGGGTCAATTGCAAATTAACCCTTCATTACATTTCCTTTTATTTTAGCAAAATTTTCTATCATAAAAACATTACTGTAAATCATTTATTGAATAGGATATAAATTCTCCAAAAATTATTAAATTTAGCATGTTGTCTAACACATAGTTTTAGAGTTCAAACAAAAATTTTAGATCATTCTGAGCTACCAATAAATAACTAAAAATCAAACACTACACTATTATACTACAATCAAAATGCATGGTTGACTGAGTTTGTTCTGAGGAAACTCGACCAACCAACAAGTTCATCACACATTCATAAATTCTGATATTTTTCTAAACCATATACAATTTAGTTATACAAACTATAAATTTCAAATAAATCAGAATGCATAGAAAATATGAAATCATTTACTTCACTTCTGAACTGATCAAATTCCATATTCATATACTATCAAAAACCTAATTTTTGCCGACTAGGGTTTACACATCTCAAACCCTAATTCTTCATATTAGAATCACTCTTAGAGTTTCATATTAGGTTTACAACATTATAATTGTGCCACGTTCATTAATAAAATTTTAAGTGATGATCAATCTAATTATACATGTAATCATCTTGAAAAATTCTAACTTAGCAACTAAGCTCAGACGTGGTCATAAAAAAATTCCTCTCTTAAAAAGGTTTTGTCCCAAAAACATAAATATGCAGGAAAAGTACATTCAAGGTTTCTTTTAAATTTCTAAAATCTTATTCATCACTATGTTCTTGTAGTTCATAATAGTGTCTTCAACGTCGAGTCTTTTATTTCTCTTCCAGCCGCAACAAATTTAAAAGCCTCTTATTGACAACAAAAGATTTTTTCGTGTGACAATAAATTACTAGGAAAGAGAAAGGAAAATCAACCATTTTCAATCTTTTCATACTCTCTTGAGGTGTTACCTCACATTGGCAATCGGATCCAATTATCTCAATTCATATAGTTCAATCTATACTATTGTTATGTATCACATTAGAATTACTAAAGAGAGTTCACCTTGTTGTTTTGAAGTATACTATCGTGCTACTCCAAAGGAAAAACACTCATAATATGTAAATCTAGATTTAACAACAATTGTACTATACTAAGCTAGATTAATGGTATGAACGAGTAAAACTAGGAACCCTTTTCAATTTAATCTATTGCTTGTGCATGTACAACTGAAATCATACGTATAATAAATCTTCATCCCTTGATATGCATCCAACAAACTATACTTCTTTAAAAAAATCACATATTACTTTAAGCCATTGGTTTTCTCTAGTTTCTTTCTTATTCATTGTTATTGCTTCTTCTTTCTTATCTTTCCAATGTTAATTATATATATTTAACATTTCTAATCATTAAAATATTCAAGGTAAGAATGGAATATTCATCATTCTTGCAATCACCACAATAATTTATTTTTAGATCACACCTTGCTCATCTTGCACTTCTCCTTCTGTTCAAATCACACTTCTTATATTTCAAATATATATCTTATCCTCCATTCTTAGTCATTTCCATACTTTTATCTATCTTTATCATCTGCAACCCATACAACTTGGGTTACTATCATTGCTAAGTTACTTCTTATATTGCTAACCTCAAGATCTTGTTTTATAAAATTTCTAGTTCTCAAGGTCAAATCAGTATTGACATCCCTTGAACTCATTAGAACCCTGCACATTCTAGGTTTTGATCCTTATAAAAAACATGACCTTATTATGACATGATTTTACTCCCTTAATTTGAAATTTGAACTTTATCTCTCTTGAAGTTTACTAAAGCCTTCTTTATCTTTATCACTTGAATTTATTTTCTCTTATTTGAAATTTCTGGTAAGTTACATTCTTTGTTTACCCTACTAAGGCCTCATCAATCATATTATGTGTCATTAATACATTCAATTCATGTGTCTACCATGGTGGCTATGTATCATTTAAAATTCATTCTCTTGTCACTTCATCCCACGTTAGTCTCAGTGGGGAGGATACAAAAGAGATGATGATCTTGAGATTTAAAATTCGTATCTTTATTCACTTAACACATTTCTTGTATCTAGGTTTAATTACTTATCTTAAAGGAACTTAATTATTTTGCATTTTCTTACATCACACAATCTCTTCCTTTTTAGCATCTATGTTACTTCTTAATGTTTCAAACCCTTCTTACTTTTACATCATTCTCTCCCTGCATGTTTCTTCTTCCATCTGTCATCATCAACTTTTACTTGTCTCTTATGACAATGTGTCTTATTCATGTGTAGGATTATGTATTCCATGCCACATATATTTTTGATTATCCTTATAGAATGGGAAAACCCTTTATTTGATGTATTGAAAAAAGTTACAATGCATTCTCTTTTATAGCACAAAAGAGTATGCTAGAACCAGATCCAAGCAACATGGGATAAAATAAAAGTTAAAGAAAAGACAAGTCTTAAGCACGTAACAAAACACACAACACAAGTTAACAAAACACACAACACATTATAAACCATAAAGCATATATACTATTAATCCTTTACTAATATGTAGTTAAAATTCCAAATCAGTATTCTCTCTACTAGTTTCAGCTTATGAATAATACATTACATGTCCTTTGTTTCAAACCAAATGGATCATGCAGGGGTCAAACACAGTTTCTCTTTCAATCAAGATTTTCAGTTTGAATATAATTTACCTTTATATGACTTGTTAATTTGTTTAGCTTCACCTTTGTTGCTCTTTTAAAACTAGTTGCATTTCATCAAAAGGAACTTTTTGATATATATGATGGTAACTAGTTGGATACTCTATAGAGACTTTGAATCAAAGGTATTAAGCATGGATGCATTAGAGTTCATAATAATGACACATTCCATGCTCTCCGTTATATCATGCAACCCCTTTTTCATTAATCAAGTTCATCATCTTGAAAATTTCTCTTTGCTTTAGGGTGAATGCATTTTAATCGATTATATGATCCATTCCACATAATTGATTCTTTTTGTCTTGGCTTATATGTAATTTTCTCTTATATTTCCAATATTTCTCTTATCATTTATAGACTTTTGTGTAATAATGGACACTACACTAATATAGATAAATTCATATTTTAACTCTCATCTCATTAACTAAGAAAGTGTGCGTATGTACATAAGGACACACATGCAATTGACTTGAATTTTAACATGAATAATGTAGGTCCCGCTAGTTACTTTAAGTAGCATGATTATGAGTTGATTAATACAATGATGAATTTGGTAAATCTTAATTGGATTTGTTAACCACCAATGACCATATTAGGGCCTTAATGCATGAATGGTAGAATGGTAACTTCAAAAAAATGAGAACCTAGATTTGTAATGATAATGGCTCTAAAACCCTTTTGGAAACTAAAATGCTAGGGCTATATAGAGGATATATCTAGGAAAACTTTATGGAAATACATGTCATTTGAAACCAAATGGACATGTAATACAATCCACTGATGTTATAATTCCTATCTATATAGTGATACATGTTGGGACTTAATAGGATTGAGAACCCGCGCCTCTGTGTTAGAACTAGTATAAGAACAATATATATAGCCTATTAGGGTTTTTTTATATGCACATACTCATTGTTTATTGATACATGCATTTGGATCCTATTTTCTGGGTGATATTTTCCTTCTACTAGGTGTAGGTAAATTAGATGACAATGGCACAGGAATATCACTGATGGTGATGGACTTTAGGATAGCTTGGAATGCCTAGGTTTCCTTCTAAAATTGGCCTTACATGTTATTAGATGTACACCTTTTTATGTATTCATGATACATTTTTGGTGAGGAACAATTGTAGATCTATTATCATGTAACTTTGTAATAGTTTTGTTTCCATTGCTTATTCATTAAATTGCTATATAATATATGCCATATTGGAACTAAAGGAAATATATCCTTTCCCTCATTTATGGAACATGATGGTTTTATTTATCAATTTAGTGAAGAGTGGATCCCCTCTCAGATCCCACTCTTTACATATGCCTTAGAGCAGGAAGTCTCTCCATGGTATATTGGAGGTCCCTTGCTCTTTTTCTTACCCATCCCTTGCTCTTTGGGCTTCCCTCATATCCCAAACCACTACTACCCACTTTTCGAGTAGATTGTTCTAGAACTTCATTTAGGGACTTCTTCCCTTTAAGGAAATTTTGCAAGGAATCTCTAGGCATATGGTTGTCATCACTAAGAGTAATAATAGTAGAAAAGAGACTAGAAAGATCATCTTGAGCATGTAATAAGTCAACCTCTAAATAAATGTCTTTAATAAGATAGGAATCTTTTTTATAAGTAATACTAGCTACTTATTTACTAGGAAAAATAGGTCTAGGTTCTAGATCATTAACTTTAGAAATAAGTCCAGCATTTCAATTCTAAGCAACACAAGCTCATCAAGATAAGTTTGGTTTTCATCTTTAAGACCATCAATTTTATTAAGTTAAACACCATTCTCAACTTCTACACCATTATATTGGAGTTCAAAATCAAGAAATTTCCCTTGTAAATATTATTTGCTATCATTGTAAGTTTACTCATTTTGTTCAAGAACTTCTATTCTAGCATACAAGTCGTCAATGATTTTTCCTAACGGTTTCTTTTTAGACTTGAATCTTTAATAAAAAAGAATGGGAACCATGAATCATATCAATAAGAACATCTTTATGGAGCTCATTGAGATTTAACTCACTTACTTCCTCACTTGTGCTAGCCATGAGGGCCATGTGGCATTCACCTTCATTTGAGCTAGAATCACTTGGGGAATACTCTTCTCAAGTGCCATGGGATGCATCTTGCCTTTTCTTTCTTTCTTTTCCTTCTTCTTGAATCTACCCTTCATGTGGTGGTCCTCCTTCTCCCTATGACTACTCTTGTGGAGGTGATTCTTGACTTTTGGGAATTCATTTTTGAAGTGCGCCTTTTAACCACACTCAACATCTAGGAATAGAGGAGGAGGAGGATTTACACTTGAAGTGCTTTCCTTTGGATTAGTGAGATTCAATATCACTATGGGAGTCATATTCACTTGAGGATGGAGGATCTTAGATAATGACCTCTTGTTGCACACTAGCTTCAAATTGGACTTTGAATGTAGCCTCCTTCTTTCTGTTGGACTCTTTCTCTTCTTCTTTTTCTTCTTCCTCTTGCTTGTCAAGTCTCACTTCATAGGCGTAGAGACCTATGTGTTCTTCAATAGGAAAGTAGGAGAGAGACTTTGTTTCTTCTATGGTAACCACATTTGTTTGCCAACTATGAGGAAGAGATCTAAGAATCTTTGAGTTGATCTTTCCTTGATCCATAGTGTGACCCTCTATGTAGGTTAAGATATTATATGTTGCAACATCAAATCAGTGTTTTTTGTGACAATGACCCTAAAGGTCAAGAACATGTTGTAGCATTCTAGAGTACGCTAATGAGAAGTATGCCAATCTCAAGTTAATTGAGTACTAGGGTAGCATTAGGATCCTCTGTTTATGCTTGATACCTCAAACTATATAATGAACTTACCACTAACACTAGTTCTAGACACCTATTGTAGTGATTTTGTGTTACTTCATCGTGATCTATGTCATATCATAAACATGTTTCATCCATATTAATGTAGACCTCATGCCAGACATTGCTCCCTATAGTAAACTAAACATGTTTAATAGAGGTAGTCCCAAGGCAAAAAGGAACTGATCAACGACAATAAACCAAACAACTAAACAAATACAAACAAAAATGATAAGTACAATATATATTAAGTGATTATAAAAATAATGTACTTGTTGGTTGCACCATGAATACCAAAGATTGCTCCATTACATGTATATAAAGTAAAAGACTATTTTATAGAGACATATATGAGAGCAAGTTTAGTTACACAATAAAACCTTTTGGAAAAATGACCCATAACAGTCCCTGAACAACCCAATGAAGGAACTTCTATACACACAATACAAAAACAACATCACCTAGTTATGAAGTCACTCAAGTCTTCAATATGTTTGAGGAGTGGAAGATTCAACTTCAACACCTAAATTGTTATTCGATGGATTATCAACCATTGCCTAAGTGAACAAAAACACATAGAAACCAGTAACAACAATTTCATCTTCATTGAAATTTCAAAGTGAGTAAAATTTAGTTTGAGTAATATGCTATAACTATTCAACACAGAAGTTTACTTAGCAATAAATATACTATAGCATGAAAAAAATTATGAGTAACAATCACGACATAGAGTTGTGACCTTTTGCATTTTATTTAGTGCCCTAAAACTACTTGGCATGTACATAACCAAATAGAATCAATAGAAATACTCAAGTTCACCCCATGCCATCCATGTGTTAAGGTTTAATTGACCACCCTAAGACAACTAACTCAGTACAGGTTTGGCACATGACTTGGTTGGATTATATAACATCTATAACTTCTCATTACCATACCTTGGTACAAGGTTGGTTCATACCCATTGATTACCATAGCTCATACTACTTATTATGCCCCAAGGTCGAGCATTAAATGACTTAAAGTCCAAACTTTTGATACATAATTAGCTTGTAATTATTGAAATAGTACATTTATCTATTTGTGTCATTTGGACAAGTTGAGTTATTTTAATGCAAATAATTTGAAGTTTGGTTCACTTGGAGCCAAGTTAACCATCATAAACACAAAGGAGGTATGAAACCTTGAGTCTAGACTTGACTGAAAGTTGCACAATGTGCACCCAAAGGTGCACGACTTGTATTCACACGTGAGCTTTTATCAATTCACCGGGCTAGAAACACGACATGTGTAGTCGCATGCACATCCTGTGACCCCAAAGGTTGTCGACAACAACAACCCTAACATGTAGGATATTCACCATCTAAGCCCACCATTCACCACTCTAGTATCAACCCTCTTTGTGATCTCCTCTATGCACAATGTTCTATCAACAACATGATGTGCAATCTTACCATCCCCGTGACTTCTTACACAATATGGACCTCCAACTACACGTTGTGCCAAGTGTCTCCTACGCTCAATCTTGGAAACTATTGAGGTGAACATTGTGCATAGAGGGTTTAGTCATTTGTCCATTGCAAATTAGGTTTAGTATGCATCTTGGTTGTGCATGGATAGCTACGTCCTTGAGGAGAGATGTAAATGTGGTGCGCCTATACTATGATTTCTCCAATATTATTGGAGTTGAACTTCCCATATCTTGAGGTTAGCTATTATGATGGCTATGGTGTTTGACCAGTCAAGACATTCGTTGGCGTCAGATGGCAGTAGATGGGAATGGTGTACCCATGTAGTATGTAAGGAGGCGGGATCACCCCCTTACTAAAAATTAAAAAATTGAAGAATTAACATCCATTCCGAACACACTCAAAGGTATGTTGGAATAGGTATACATTTTCCAAATTTATTATAATGGTATGCAAAAGACCAAAGTGTAGCAGCAGAATAAAAATAACTGACTATATTCAACTTTCATAAAATATTACACAAGTACATCAAAATCTCCCATTAAGGTTTACAACAATAAACAACAAAAAGGATAGATAGAGGGAAGTCTAAACTACTTCAAATCTTGTCTCTAGAGCAACATCTCCAAGTGCTAGGTCCATGCCCATATATGTGTTCTCCTGATTCAACTCAACAACTTGTCCTAACCTGGGTGGTTGGGAAAAATACCCAGCAAAAGGGAAAGGAAAACAAAGTATGTGTCAACAAATATGAATAGGATATCAAGGTAAAGAAAAATGTAAATAAAGTTTAGTTTTCATCATAAGATGAAGATTTCAAGAGTATGAGATTATTTTCAAATAGATGCTTTCCATAAACAAAATATAATAAAAGGTTGCATGTATGATAATTATGACTACCTTAACTAAGTAGGGTTGAGGAACCTACCAGACCTCAACCTATAGGTGAGGGGAGAATTAATACATTCCCAGTCACCTACACATATTTTTATGGGGGAGAATAAGACATTCCCCAGGACGAATTAATACATGCCTTATCTATGGGTGGTTGTACATAAGTACCACTACTATAGATAAATAGTCCACAAAATCAACATGCTAGAAAAGAATTCATGGCAAGTAAAAGAATCATATCAATTAAAACACAATGGGGAACAAGACCCAAGAAAAAGAATATCATTACTGATTTTGAGGCAATTTAACTTATGAATCATGAATAGAGGAAACATGGTTCATATAGTGCCTCATTATGGAATATAGGGTTTGGTTTGCAAATATCCCAACTTAGGGTGTAAGAAATGCACATACTTCTCTTACTAATATCAATTACTAACTTTCACCACTTTAATTGAGTCCAAGTTCCACTTTGCCTATTTTCAATGTATTAACATATATTAGAGTACAGAGTGCACATTAATGTATAGAAACCATAATTTCAGAAATTTTTAGAAAAACTCGGATTTAGATTTTGAAAATATCACCAATGAACTTATTAGGTTCTCCTGATGAAGAAAACATATTTTTATGTTAATTTTGGATTTATGATGATTAAGATGTATTTTTTATGATTTTGTGCATTGAATTCATTTTACAAAAAGCACCCTTCACCAAACCAAAAAATAAGACCTTGAAAATATTTTTATTAGATAGAGATTAATTTTATAATTCCAAAACATATTTATTTGTCAAATTTGGATAAGTGGATTAGAAGATATGCATTTTTCAATACTGACCAATAGGAAATTGCCACACCATCAAACCGGTCGAGATAATTGAAGAGAGAGGGAGAGGGAGAAAATACCATTTGACCCAAGATCAGGTTTGAAGTTGCATAGATAACACACTAGAGCTTCTAGAGAAGGTAAAATGGCAAGAAACCAAAACTCTAGAAGAACATGGTAAAAAGAGATGGAAATCATCAATTTTAAACATAGAAGCATGAGTTTTAAGCATGTAGTAACCAATATATGAGAAGGGGGTTAACAAAACTTGCCTCTAGGAAGGTAATAAGGTCTAAATAGAAAGGATCATGAGATTAGAAGGTCTAGTTGCTCCAATCCAAGCTCCTTTCTTGAGCAAAGATCACCTTCCCCCACTTTAGAGGTGCAAACCCTACAAAAGAGCATGGACATGAGATGTTTTAGGGTTCTAGGTGGAGTTTTGCCATGGAAGGTCATGGTTCCGACTTGGAAAAAGGTGGGAGGAATACTAACAGCATGAAAACAGGGAAATAAAGGAGGATACTTACTAGTTTGGTCAAAATCACCAAGGAGGAGCTTAAGAAATCCTAAATAGAGATATTTGGAACCCTAGGAGCCTTCTTCAGCAAGGTAGGCACCCTCTTTTACCTTGGTACAACAACTTTGTGGCCAAACATAGAAGGTATGGTGATCTAATATGGGGTAAAGACAAGGAGAGTATTGCTTCTTAGATTGGGAGGTGGGAAGGAGTAGGCATGGCTTTATAAAGAAAGAGGTCAAGTATGAGGTGTCTATGAGACTTTCCATGTGTCATGTATAAGGGTGTCCATGGACATGCAAGCCTTTATGGATAAGGAATAAGTAAAGAATGAGGTTTCAAGTTACTTTCCATGTGTCCAATGCTAAGGGTGCATATGGACATGCAATCCTTTATGGATAAGGAAGAAGTCAAGCATGAGGTGTCCATGGAGCTTTCCATGTATCCTTAGCCTAGGGATTTCATGGCCATGAAAGAGGACAGCTCATAGAGTCTTCTTGAATATCAAATTTTGGTCTATGGAAACTTATAGGCCATCCCAACTGACCTTTAATCAAAGAAATAACCCCATTGATAGCTTCTAAAGATAAGCTCATTTATAAAGAGAGTAATCCCTAAAATGCATTTGGAAAGAAACACCTTCAAACCAAGGTGTAACTAGGTGCCCCATGGTTCAAAAACTCGAGAATGGTAAGGGAATATCTAAATATTATAGTGCATGTGACAATTTATAAAGAAAACCTCCGAATTGTGTAAATTGCATAAAAGTCCAGAATGTACCTAAAATTGCATAACTTGCACAAACAACATCTAAATTGGACCAAACTTCATCCACAAGTTATCTTTGATGTTTTGAATAAGAAATTTCCATTATTTACATATTTTGAAGTTATATAATCACATTATTCATTACTTATTTCTTTTACTCATTTTCTCTCTCCTAAACTTATCATAATATTTCAAGGTTGTCCAAATTAGATGAAATTTGACATGTAGGCTAATTTTGATATGTAGATTTCGAATTTGAAGTTTGTTTCAACTTTTGAGACTTCTTTTTATGAGATATGTAATATGGCCCATTATCTAAATTATTCATCCAATTAAGTTTCTTATCTTCATATTACCACCAAAATGAGTTATGTGGCATATTTTATGTATCCATTATAAACCTAAGATTAATGTTAGAACATTAGGTTACATTAAGGTGGTCTATACATGCATTATCTCATTGGGGTTATACTAAACATCTATTTAGGTCTAACCTTCAGCCTTGTTTGGCTAAGTCCAAAATGCCAACTTCTAGGGTAGGGTCCGAGATCTAGTATGTTACATATTAACTATGGAGGGGTACCACAACCTCATAATGATTTCCATGTTGAGGCGTTTGGTAACCTATTATAAAATGATGTTTCTTTTGCAATTAGGGAAACACCATGTTGATTATACCATAATAGATGAACTTCTAGTGAGATGACAAGAAGATGTGCCCATCAATCAGGATGATGCTCTCCATGATCTTCACCATCTATCGAGTCAATGGATGAAGTTGATTATGCATGCATATTCACAAGGTCAGAACACAATGAAGGAGCATGAGCTATGTCTTTTGAGGTGTACACATCTAGAGATCACTTGTACTGATGTGAGAAAGTTGTAGAAAGGAGTGACTCCATAATTGTATTCGCATTTTTCATGATTTTATTATATATTTATATTCTTTTGACACAGAGTTATTCCCATGAAGGATTAATGAAATAGAATGCTACCTTCTAAATTTAATGTGTATCTTGTTCTTGACACACTTGATTCTCTATCCAAAATGTTATTCTATTTGTAGGGCTCAAAACTTATAATTGTAGAAACAACCTTTTAGATAAGTAAGACAACCCATGAGGGTGTGTTGATATATGTGGTTGAGAATTTCAATTATGGGAGGATGGGTTCCACCCGCTTTCCTTCATCAATTTTACAACCAAGGTTCCTGATATGGTTTGTGCTTTGCATCCTTTCTTTCCCAATATTCCCACAAGATGAGTGTTCAGTTTTGGTGGAGAGGTAAGGAATTAGTGCCCCCTCTGACTCAAGACAAATATTCCTCCATAGGTCTAGTCAACGATCTCCTTTTTTGTAATGCATAATCACAAACTTGACACGGTGTTTGTATCAATCTAACTAATTTTTACACATTCATACTTACAACCTTGGTATGGAGGTCGGTCCCTTGTTGATTCTTGAGTCTTAGGGAGACCCCGCTCCCCCTCCTCCTCAAACATGTGCCAGAGCCCGGATGACCCAAGGAGTTGGTAATTACAGTGCACTCAAGAGGATTCGAACTCGGGTCCCCCAGGGAGGACAAGCCGGACTAAACCACCTAAGCCACACTGGCCGGGTGTCCCTTGTTGATTCTTGATGTTATGTACAATATTTGATTCTTTTTGTAACTGTTGGGGCATTTTTCCATGAGAGCATACCTCATAGATAGTGATTCTCACAACATTGGGATGGGGGAAAAGTTCTAGTGTGCATAATGTAAGGGGATTTCCTTGCTATGAACTTCATGCGATTGTAATTCCAAATTTCATGGATGCATAGCCCCCATTAAGACTAGTGTGAAGTACATTGGTTGTATGAAAATATCTTTCCATGAACTCGTTGAACAATAGATTATTTTTTAAGGTTGACCTTGCTCAAACAAATGCAATATACACCTATAAAGGGATTCTTTATGGGAGTGTCTTAAACATAGTGGGCTCATCATATCCCCTTTGAAGGGTAGAAAATATATCTCATTTGTTGGAATACCCATCAATGAGCACTTTGGGCAACAAGATTAGCTACGTATCTTGTTAAAGTTCATGGATTATTAGTAAATTGACCAGGTCGACGACTTTTAATAAATTTGATTAGTAGAAGGATGAGTCATGAAATTATGGTCATGGCATGTTCCTTCTCAAATTCATATCTATGGTTGATTAAACCTTGCATTTTAGTGACCTATGGTTGTCACCATCTTAGTTAGGTTTGTAATGTTTATTTGGAACACTTTCTCATGTAGTTTCCATGTCATTAGTAGTAATATTATTGATGTGGTTGGCATTAATTAACAACAAATGGATTCCATTGTTAATGTCTTGTAGTTGCATTAATCAACCATTGTAGACTTTATAGTCGATGTATGACCCTTCCCATTTTGTTTCAACTTAATCTTGATGTTTCGGTTGAGATACATGCATAGAATGAGGTCATTTTCCTAGAATTGGTGAGGGTGAACCTTCTTGGCAAAGGATCAAGCTATCGTCCTTGGAAGCACTACACATGGTGTAGACATGGATTCTATTGGGAAATCGGGGCAACAGATAAGGCATTGAAAACAAAAATTTAATGCCCAGTTCCTTAACCAGCAACAACAATGTATCTACGAAGGAAGGGTATGCAAGAGATATACATGGTCCTAGAGCAAGTCCAATGACTACCCTTTTAGTAGTGTGCTTCTTTTGCAAGCAACATTCAAACAATTAGTGATGTCCTTTTGGTGCAACACCACAAATGGCGGTAATTTTTGTCCTCCTATCATGGTGGCAATAGCATCCATACCTCTACATAGTCAACGTAGACCACCAGGAACTCCATGTTGTGCTACTAAAGCCAACAGGAAGGAGTTGTCCCTTTGAACATCAACCTACTAGGGTTGATTAGCTCTCCCATATTGTCTCTCCCTTATTGTTCCTTCCTTTTACGGGTAGGACTTGCTCGGGCTCTATAGTTACCACAACTATAGAGGACAACACTTCTTAGAGAGTGTCATATCTTCTTAAAGCCTTGACTACCCATATATTGTTAAGAGGGTCGGGGTCAAGGTTTCCAAATCAATTGGGAGTCGAATAGATGGAATTTCATGACTTTTACAGAATTGTGAACCATGAAATGATTGGTTCACCTATGAAAGGATTGGTTCAACACTTGAATCGGTTGGTTCACTTTCTTTCCTATTTTCAATCACATTTTCTTTCAATATTCGATTAATGGAAAACATGACGTCAACATCAATCCTTGATCCAATCGTATTGATCATTGAACCAAGTGACTAAGAAGTTGAAATGGACATTTTAGACCTTGAACTGGTCGGTTCACTAACTGAACTGAACGAGTCATGTCCCAATTCTAAAAACATTGTTCAAATTGACTTGACATTTGAATTCAACTCTTGAACCTAGTCGGTTCATAGTCTAGTCAGTCAATTTCCAGTGTCTGTTGCTTAAATTAAATACCTAAACACTTTAGTAATCAAGTTAAACTATATTCATAAGTAAACTCCTATTCCAGGTACATCCTATATGTGTGACCCTATATGTCCCAAGTTACATTGGCAATGAATGTCCATAACCAATATATGATCACAAGCAATGAGCAGTATCTAGCAACACACATTGCTACCGAAGTAATTGGAAAGTTGGAGAACAACTTCAACCTATAATTCGTTATCAGTGTTACCGTGATCATAAAGTTTCTTTATCTCTGATATTTATATTAAACTTGAGACATGGAATTTTCATCCTATTCAACATTTCATACATGTTCCTTGAACTACAACATATTGTATTAGATGTATGTGAGCTCACATATGATATATGGAGTCACATGAGTATGGACATATATTTCCTAGTCTCGCTTATCAAGTGGCCTGGATATCAATCTCTTATAGGAGGGACAAATCCCATCTATATCACTCACACTCAATCCCCATGCCTCACATTGCACCTGAGCATCACCTTTATGGAAACCCTTATTCAATGTCATGTTGGATGATGTCAAAATAAATCAGATGACATGTGTAGAGTGTAGTGACTTCAGGTCTAAGAACTACAATCACTATGAGAGTTTATTCTAACTACCATTCCATGGATCCATGTATTACTCTCAAGGTGGGTATGTCCATTACATTGTTCTCTAACAAGTACATGTGTGTTTGGTTTGATATCATATATAATGACTGATGTGATTATGTCATCAACCAACACACACTCTAGTCTTATGTATTACTGTTGTCTATTTTTCTTCCACGGTAAGATTCGACTAGGGACATAGCAAGAATGTATGTCCTCTTATCATACATATGATTTCATTGTCCAGGTCCTCAACCTAAAGACATATGTCATCGAGTTGTTGGATCTAGGGCTCTAGAAGGGGGTGAATAGAGCTTTAAAACTTGCACAAGAATACTTAGACCTTTAAATTATATCAATTGAAATCAAATGCTAATAGTGAATTTGAGGTCCTATCTAAACAAGCATAGAAACGATGAGAGAGATTGAAATAAACACTTGGACAAGGTGTTTAGAGTGGTTCCAATCTCCAAATTAGGAGACTGTCAGTCCACTACCTAGAGAGGTCAACCTCTAGGACTTTGCAACCCATGTATACTTATATTTCATTATAAGACATACAAGATGACCAATGTACATCCAAGGGCTTACCTATCCAAGATCTAGTCTTCTAACTCACAACAGGTCTTACCCACTCCTGCAAGCAACTCGATTCCTTGTCCTACGACATCTCCTCCTTGCAACAAGTCTTTAACCTTGAGGATTTACCCACCAAGATCCTTGGATCTTCCACATTGTCCTTCTTGTTTACTTAGAGAAGATCTTCACACCTTATTCAACCTTAAAGAAGAACAACAACTCCTCCTTCACTTAGAGAAGATTGCTTTAGCCTTTACTCTTTGATAAAATGGATTGGGAAGTGGAAGGATGGAGAGCTTTACAAGGTAACAATGTGGTAGCTCTATTACAACATGTCTAACTCACTCATAATCATGAAATGCTTTATAAATGAGAGAGAAAGGGGCTCAAAGGGGTTTAACACACTCAACTATAGCAAGGACCAATGATAGCATGAATGAGAACCCTTGGAATGAGTTCTAAAGGGTCCTATTATAGTTGGGGGTGTTCCTTTGAGTGTGGGATCACTTAAGAATGAAAATAGCCATTTTATAACTTGCAACGGATCTATTTTTATTTCTAAAACTCTCCAACGCTTGGTTTTTCAACATTTTATGTACAATGCATTTGGTCGAGTTTCAATAAAGGTAACTCAACCAATCCACTATCCGAAAAAGACAATTTTCAAACTATTGGTCGAGTTTGTCCTGGGGTAACTCGACTGATCAACCAAAATCAACTTTGGTCAGAAAGTTGGTTGAACGAGTTATATGAGTGTACAACTCGACCGATGCAACTATTTCCAAAAATCCATCACAGATCAGTCGAGATTCAAACTCGATCGATTAAGTTGTTGTGACAAATTTTCCAAAATGATTTTTAAGTGATCAAACGATGGAATTAAGTGTCCCTGATTTTTTCTCATCTTAGTTACAAGTCATATCATCAATACAAATGATTCCAAAAATATTCTAAGGTGGTTTGGAGTTTTTCCCACAAAAGTGCATTTGCATTGCTTTTGACTTAAACTTGGACAAGCTAGGGCTTGGTGAATTTGATCCTTTTCATGTACCTAATGCCTAAAGTCAATCTTAAACAAACATATTAGATACATATGAATGGAATGGTTAAGTCATTACCAAAATATGGAAAATTTATAACTCTTAAGTCAACATTCTCCCCCTTTTTGACAATGACAAACCATTCCTCAACATATTGAAAAGGATAGGTAAATTTATACCTTTGCAAGGTGATTCATAATTTTAACAATGTGAATTTATCCCCCTCATTCTATGCTCACTCTTACCTGCATAATTAGTCTTTCTACACAAAGCTATATAACATGTATACTACATGGTCCTTTAGCAAGTCGCATGATAAAATATATAATTAGACAAGAAAAGGATCACATAGACAGTAAAAATAATATGGTTGAGCTTCAAAACATTAAACTTTTCTCCCCCTTTTGTCATTATCAAAAACTAGGGGGGTAGAAGAGAACAAAAATAGGTCTTCTCCAAGCACAACCAAAAACATCTAACCTCAAGATAAAATGTGCAACCACACAACACACATCAAATAGATACGAGAGAGAAACAAGCAACTAGTGACATAATTAAAATATGGAAAGAATACAAATAACTTACATGATAGAACATACATAGAGTTATGATACATATGATTAAGATTACAACACATAAGCATGTTCTCAAAGAAACTACAAGCCAAAATGATGAAAGCAACATGATGATAGAAATAGTACAACTTAGATAATCTGCCTAGATGTCTTAAGTACAAAATAGTCTAAAAAAATATATTATCAACATCTGAAGACTAAAAAAATCTAAATGTCTATGGAATCTATGTCCATGACATCATCATCATCAGCTTCAGGCTCATAGTCCTCATCTCCATATGAAGGTGTAGCGAAGGTAGTAACTTCACCTTCATTACCAGAGGCACCAACAGAGCCATCATCATTAGAATCATCCTTATGTCCACCATCCTCAGATGCCTCCTTGTCATCAACAACAACATACTCATCAACCTGGTCGGGCATCTCCTCATCGATAGAAGGACTGAAACCACGACTGGGCCACATGGAATTCTTCTCGTCCCAAGTCATGCCAAGATCATGGAGCTCCTTGGCCTGAGGGAAAGTGGGAGTAGAAGTACCAAGGCCTGCAAGAAGGGTATCTATGGGGCCAGCAAGTAGAGGTAGCACACCAAGCGTAGGTGCGGGGGCAGGTCCACTAACAGGAGAGGGAGTAATAGCGGAAGCAGAAGGTGGAGGGGTTGGGTAGAAGTGATTATATGCATAGGAATCATAATCACCACCTAGGTAGGGCTGGTAGGAAGGGTAAGGATGGGTACATGATAGTTTCATGGTTGAGATGATCTGGCAAAGATCATGATGCATGTGCTCTTAAACTTGTAGGTTATACGCCTACGGATGCACCATGTAACCCATGAGGGCTTCATTGGATACACGAAATGAGGCACGGGTAGGTCGGGAGGGAGGTGGAGGTGTATGGGTGGAGGTAGAGGCTCTTGGTGTAGTGGAAGAAGATGTAGGAAAAAAGGTTTTATTGAGAGTGGTCTCACTGATGCAGACTCCTTTTCTAGAAGGTTTGTGATGAAAATCATGAAAAATAGACTTTTCAGTCGCAAAGGTGAAGAGACCGCAGATCAAGGCTGGGTAGGGAGGGTGGGTGCCTCGGGTATTCTTCCCAGATTCAAAGTAGGTCATGTGGTGGAGAATGTATTTGGCCCACTTGACTCCTATGTTCTTCAAAAGATAAAACATAATTATTGTGAAATTCTCTACAATTTCAATTTGATTCTTCTTGGGGTGAATATTGTAGTTGACTACCAGAGTAAGTATATGATTTATGAGACCCAAGGAAGAGGATGGGATGGTGTATTTCTTTATATAGGGTGTCTGAGGCTTCTTCAAGAACTTATGAATATCAGGGAGAGTAATATCATATTGCTTGTAGAAGGCCTTAGGGTCAAGAAGGTCAAAATACTCAGGATAGTCTTTCCTCTACGTGTCGGTTACCTCAGTACCATTGAAGAACACATTCAAGGTATCTTCTGAGATTGTGAATTTCTTACCGGCAATCATAGAGGTGATAATCACTTGAGTATTAGGAGGGGGTACAAGAGTGTCATAATTCCACAATAGATTGACGTAAAATTCATGAACTGCCTTAGTGCTTGTAATGGAATTATGAAAGCACTGATGTTTGACACTCATGGCTGCAAGGTGATGGTCATAAAGCAACTCGACAACCTCATCTATAACCTCTTGTTTATGCGGACGAGGCGCGAACAATGCATGAAAGGGGAAATGATTCCTAGGAAGGAGATCCTTGCACCTATTTAGAGCTTCATTGGAAACAAAAAGGTGTCATCAAAGGGAATGAGGCAAGAGTTGGAGGAAGATGGTGGTGCTTCAGAAGATGTGGCCTTCTTTCTTCAATGGGAAGCCATGGAGGCAAAAAGGACAAGATTGAGAGACCAAATGCAAAAGAAACACCACCAAGGGTCATCTAACCACCTAGGGCAGATAGGAAAGGGTGCTAGGTAGGTCAAAAGAAGGCTGGCTAGGGCTAGGAGAGGGAAGGTGGGGGCTAGAGTTGAGAGCTTGAGAGAGTTGGAGTGAGGATCAATCGATTTTTCTCTAGTTGATAGCGAGAATAGTCGGCCAAAACCTACTTAAGTGTTGGTCCATCCCAACCATCGGTTGAGTTCAGTGAGAAAGAAACTTGACCGAATGACTTTTTACAAGATCCTTCGGCCTCCAATCGGTCATGTTGTTCTATCCCAACATTAGAAATTCAAGTTTCTAGCCATTTGAGTGCTAATAAAATTTATTTTTCTAGTCCATTTTTCATTTTAAACATACTTAGGTACATATCACTCATCCTTGGGTACTATTTAGCATAAAACCATTGTTTACAAAAAAATATCCAAACCAAGCAAAAAACAAGACAAAAGAACATGAAAATTTTAGCACTTTAGCAAGCAAGGGTGATCGAGACATGAGAAAAGCATATAGGATATATAATAACTAACTAGAAGGCAAATTGGATTCAACCAAAGCAGTTATGAGCAGTTTAGATCTAATAAAATTAAATTGCTCTCCAACTAGAGGTTTTGGTAAAAATGTCTGCCAATTGATTTTCCATGTCCACATGCTGATATAAATATCCTTCTTGGCAATGTGATCATGAAGAAAAGGATGACGAACCTCTATATGCTTGGCTCTACTATACAATATAGTATTGTAAGATAAATTAATTGCACTATTATTGTCACAAAGGATAGGATAAGCATCAAAATATATGTTAAAGTCTTGGAGCATTTGTTTCATCCATAGAGCATAGGCACAACAACTCCCAGCTACAATGTATTCAGCCTCGGTAGTTGATAAAGCCAATGTACTCCATTTCTTGGAAAACCAAGACACCAAACACTATCCTAGGAGGAAGCAAGTGCCAATTCTACACTTTCTATCAATCAAACATCATGTGTAATCAACATCACTATAAACAGTAAGAGTAAAGTCCCTTGACTTAGGATACCATAGTCTAAAATTTTGGGTCTTGGCTAAGTACCATAAAATCCTCTTAACAACTATAAGATGTGATTTCTTGGGATTTGATTAAAAGTAAGCACACAACCCAACACTAAACATTATGTCAGGTCTAGAGGCAGTTAAATAAAGTAAACTTCCAATCATACCTCTATAGAGATTCTCATCCACTTTCTCACCTTCTTCATCTCTACCAAGTTAATTTTGGGGTGTTTGACATGGGGGTGTCCATCAGCTTGATGTTCTCTATCCCAAAATGCTTGAGTAGCTCACTTGTGTACTTATCTTGGTTTATAAAGTTTCCATCTTTAGTTTGTTTGATTTCAAAGTCGAGGAAGAAATTAATCTCACCCATCATGCTCATCTCGAACTCACTCTACATAAGATCACTAAACTCGTTACAAATATCAAGATTAATTCCACCAAAAATAATATCATCAACATAAATTTGAATGATAAGAAAATTGTTAAAAATGTTTTTAAGAAACAAGGTAGAATCTACTTTGCTCATGATATATCCATGATCTAACAAAAAATTAATTAGTTTCTCATACCAAGCTCGGGGTGCTTGTTTGATACCATAGAGAGCTTTTTACAATAGATAAATATGGTTAGGCAGACTATCATGTTCAAAGCCTAGAGGTTGTACAACATACACTTCCTCCTCAATTGTACCATTCAAAAATGCACTTTTAACATCCATTTGATATAGCAAGAAATTCTTGCAACAAGCAAAAGCAAGAAACATTCTAATGGACTCAAATCTAGCTACATGTGCATATGTTTCATCAAAATTTATACCTTCTTGTTGATTGTATCCTTGAGCTGCTAACCTTGCTTTGTTTCTTACCACTTTGCCGCTTTCATCTAGCTTGTTGTGGTAGACCCACTTGGTACCAATGATCTTTCTATAACATGGACTTGGCACAAGAGTCCACACTTTGTTCTTCTCGAATTGCTCCAATTCTTCCTGCATGACTAGAATCCACTCATCGACCCCAAGATCTTCTTTGACATTCTTTGGCTCGAGTTGTGAGATGGAGGTGATGTTGGCTTATTCTTTGTTGTAGGCATCCCACATATTCACTCTTTCAAAGGGTTCACCTATGATTAGCTCTTTAGGATGATACTTTACAAAGTGGGGGTTGGATCCTTCTTTTGTTCATCTATCTCTTCTTCTTGAGAGACCACCTCTTTTCCTTTTTGGGTGATGTTGAGTTCTTTCAAGATAGGAATTACTTCATTTGAAACATCATAATTAACAACATCCTTGCAAACAGAGGGATTCATCTCAATAAATTTGATATTAAAAGATTCTTGTACTTTAGATAGATCAACAGTATACACTCTATAAGCTTTGCTAGTAGTGCTATAGCCAAGAAAGAAATCCTTGTACAATTTTAGATCAAACTTGTCAAGAGAATCTTTCATGTTCAAAACAAAACAAGGACACCCAAAAACATGAAAATACTTGATAGATGGCTTCCTACCACACCATAGCTCATAGGGGGTTTTCTTCAAAGAGGGATGTGTGAAAACCCAGTTTTGCACAAAACATGAGGTACTAACGGCTTCAGCCCAAAACTTATTTGGAGTATCATACTCTAAAAGCATGGTCCTAGTTTACCTATTCTTCCTCTCTAAAACTCCATTTTGTTGAGGTGTTCGAGGTGAATAAAATTTATGTGCATATCTAGATTCTTCACAAAAAATTCAAAAATATCATTTTTAAATTCTCCCCCATGATCACTATGGATGGAAACAATATGGCAAGAAGCTTCATTTTCAACTCATTTGCAAAAGTTACAGAAAACATCAAAAGTATCACTCTTAGAAATGAGAAATAAGGTCCAATTATATTGAGAGAAATCATCGATAATAACAAGACAATACTTGAACCACGAAGCGATTGAGATTTCATAGGTCCAAATAGATCAATATGGAGAAGTTCAAGAGCTTTCTTGGTGCTAAGGAATCCTTTGGATTTGAAGGAGGACTTGGTTTTCTTTTCTTGGGTACAAGGTTGGCATTCCTCATCCTTTTCAAAATCCAATTTGGTAAGTCCCTTGACCAAGTCCAATTGATGCATATTTACATGACCTAGTTGATAATGCCAAAGAGAAATATCATTCGAATTGACTACAAGGAATCTACCAACAATAGGCTTAATAGATTCAAGCACAATCACATAAAGATTATTGTTCCTAGTTCCCTTATATATGACATTATAAGTGAGGGAATCTAGGAGCAATCATTCAAAATAAGTAAATGGCACAAGGTAACCATTATCACATAATTGACAAACACTTATTAAATTGTGATGTAGGCCATCCAAAAAGAGAACATTCTTGATACACAAGGATCACCTACATCACCCTCACCTTTTACTTGACCTTTCTTGTTGTCCTCAAAAGTGACCGATCCTCCTTTCTGCTTTGTAAAATTGTTGAAATATCTTATGTCACATGTCATGTGCTTTCTGTAGCCACTTTCAACAATCCATTTTCCTTTTTTCTATAAGAAAGGATAATGTCAGTTCCCAACTCAAACTTTGGAATCCATATTAGCTCGAGGACCCCTTTCATCTTTGGGTTGGTCCCCTTAGGCTTGTAAGGACAATAAGTAGAATAATGATCATCACTTTGCAATGAGAGAAAATCAAAGGGTTCTTAGAGCCAGAAGAATCTCCAATGAAAAGAGGAGTTTCCTTACTTTTTTCTTACCTTTGGCCTTACTCTTGCTCTTAGGAGCTCCCCCTACAAATCCCAAACCACTAGTACTACTTTGTTTGGTAGAGTGATCAATGATTTATATTTAGGGAGTTCTTCCCTTTGAGGAAATTCTGCAAAGAGGGTCTAAGTCCATGATTGTCATCAGTAAGAGAGATAATAGTAGAAGACAAGCTAGCAAGATCATCTCTAGCATGAACAAGGTCGTCCTCTAAATAGAGGGCTTTAGTCAAATAAGAATTCTTTTCAAAAGAGATAGAAGCAGCATCATTACTAGGCGAAATAGGTCTAGAAGATAAATAATTAATTTGACCAAGTAACCTAGCATTTTTAGATTTAAGCAATTGAATTTCTTTGAGATAAACATCTCTCTCCTCTCTACAAGCATCACTAACAAGCTTAAGTTCAGCATTTTCATTTTTAAGTAACTCAAGCTCATTAAAACACTTTTGGTTATCTTCCTTAAGAGATGTAATGTTCTTAATATACACACCATTCTCTACTTCAACTCCATTTTATTAGAGATCAAGATCAAGAAATTGGCCTTACAGGGAATCAATGCTCTCAAGATGAGTTTTTGCTCAAGAATATCAAGTTTAGCGTACAAGTCATCAACGATTTTACCCAACCTCTTCTTTTTAGATTTGCATTAGGAATAAGAAGAACGGGTAGTAACAATCATGTCAATAAGAGTTTCTTTATCTAACTCATGCAAACGTACCTCACTTACCTTACCTATATCTTCACTTGTGGAGGCCATGAGTGCAAGGTGGCATTCTCCATGTTCATTGGAGCTTGAGCCACTAGAGGATGATCCTTCCCAAGATTATGAGCTGTGTCTTTCTACCTCCTCTACTTCTTGTCCTTCCTCTTATATTTTCTATCTTTCTTATACTCTTCCTCCTTCTTGGAGATGCTCTTGTGGTGTGACTTTCTAGCCTTAAGACATTCACTCTTGTAGTGTGTATTTTTACCACACTTGTAACACCTTAGAGTAGATGAAGAAGATTGCTTCCCTTTGAAGTGCTTTCCCCTGGAGAAGTTGGTTTTGTGCTCATAGGGCCATCATCTTCACTAGAGGAGGAGGGAGAGGTCCGAAAAGCAAGTTCTTGTTGAAGAATGAGAGCCTCCACTTGAGTTTTGAAGGCACTATCTTTGATCTTCCTTGATTCTTTTTCTTCTTGCTTTTATTCCTCTTCTTGATTGTCAAGTCTTGGCTCATGAGCTTGTAGATTGCCAATAATCTCCTTGGTTGGAAGATCACCACGACTTATTACTTCTTCAATGGAGTTCACCTTTGACTCCCATATCTTTGGAAGAGACCTTAAGATCTTTGAGTTAATTGCTCCTCTATCCAAAGTATGTCCCAATGTATCTAGGTCATTGATGATGATGTTGAGTCTTGAGTACATCTTGACAACTCCTTCTTCCCCATCTTGAAGTTCTCTAGGATGTGTTCAACATGTAGATATTTGCCTCCTTCAATTGTGTTGTGCCTTCATAAGTGATGCACAACTTGTCCCATATCTCATAGGTTGTGTCCCATGAGGAAATGCGGTTGAACTCGGAAGGAGTGAGGGCTGCATAGAGGATGCTAATTGCTTTGGCATTGAGCTATGCATTCTTTAGAGCTACTTCATCCCAAGTAGATACATCTCCATATGGCTCCTTTTAGGGTGCAATAATCACTTTCTACATATCAAAGTTCATCCCTTGAATGTAAAATTTCATCTGCCGCTTCCAATAGAGGAAGTTGGTGTCGTTGAAGATGGGGGGGCGCATGGATAAGCATCCCTCTAGGTTGAGGGAACCAAGTAGGTTCTCACCCATCTTCTCATCTTGTAGGAGATTTGGTGGAGAAGATCCTTTCTCTGATACCACTTGTTGGATATAGGTCTCTAGAAGGAGGAGGTGAATAGAGCTTCAAAACTTGTACAAGAATACTTAGACCTTTAAATTATATCAATTGAAACCAAATGCTAAAAGGGAATTCGAGGTCCTATCTAAACAAGCATAGAAAGGATGAGAGAGATTAAAATAAACACTTAGACAAGGTGTTTAGAGTGGTTCCAATCTCCAAATTAGGAGACTATCATCCCACTACCTAGAGAGGTCAACCTCTAGGACTTTGCAACCCATGTAGACTTATATTTCATCATAAGACATACAAGAAGACCACCTTACATCCAAGGGCTTACCTATCCAAGAGCTAGTCTTCTACCTCACAACATGTCTTACCCACTCTTTCTAGCAGCTCAATTCCTTCTCCTAGGACATCTCCTCCTTGCAACAAGTCTTCAACCTTGAGGATTTATCCACCAAGATCCTTGGATCTTCCACCTTGTCCTTCTCCTTCACTTGGAGAAGATATTCACACTTTCTTAAACCTTAAAGAAGAACAACAACTCCTCCTTCACTCAGAGAAGATCACTTCAGCCTTTGCTCTTTGATAAAGGGGATTGTGAAGTGGAAGGATGGAGAGCTTTACAAGGTAACAATGTGGTAGCTCTATTACAACATGCCTAAGTCACTAATAACCACAAAATGCTTTGTAAATGAGATAGAAAGGGGCTCAAGGGGGTTCAGCACACTCAACTATATCAAGAACCAATGATAGCATGAATGAGCAACCTTGGAATGAGCTCCAAGAGGTCCTATTATAGTTGGGGGTGTTTCTTTGAGTGTGGGATCACTTAAGAATGAAAAATAGCCATTTTACAACTTGCAATAGATCTATTTTTATTTCTAACAACTCTCCAATGATTGCAATCACTTTTTTAGCATTTTCTGTTAAATGCATTTGGTTGAGTTTCAATAAAGGCAACTCAACCAATCCACTATCTGGAAAAGCCAATTTTCAAACTATTGGTCGAGTTTGTCCTGGGGTAACTCGACCGGTCAGCCAAAATCAACTATAGTCAGAAAGTTGGTCAAACGAGTTTTCTGAGTGTACAACTCGATCGATGCACTATTTCCAAAAATCCATCACATATCGGTCGAGATTCAAACTCGACCGATTATGTTGTTGTGACAAAATTTCCAAAATGATGTTTAAGTGATCAAACAATGGAATTAAGTGTCCCTGATTTTTTCTCATCTTAGTTACAAGTCATATCATCAATACAAATGATTACAAAAATATTCTAAGGTGGTTTGGAGTGTTTTCCACAAAAGTGCATTTGCAGTGCTTTTGACTTGAACTTGGACAAGCTAGGGCTTGGTGAATTTGATCCTTTTCATGTACCTAATTCTTGAAATCAATCTTAAACAAACATATTAGATACATATGAATAGAATGGTTAAGTCATTATCAAAATATGGACAATGTATAACTCTTATGCCAACATGAGTATCATCATTCTTTAGACATCTACTATGTCTATGTCATCATCTCATGATTGAGACAAACATAACAGACATAATAACCTTTTAATATTATCAAATTAGGTATCTAATGTCTCATTACAATCATCACATGATTCACTCTCCCATAACATTGAGCATGAACATGTGGTCTTAGACCCCATCTACCTTGAAAATGTCCTTTTCTTGAAGTATACACAAGGAGTTAATTTCAATTTTAACTGAAAGAACTGCTTTGGTCCCATAGATGAGGGATTAGGGTTTCACATCAGTCAATGTTGAACTATTTCATTTAGGGTTGTAAATGGATATGGGTATACCCGCATACCCTCAAATCCATACCCTCTAAACCCGTCATGAGTATAAATTTTGGTAACCATGTAACCACTTACCCTTATACCGGTGTATCCACCTCTCATTAGGTAAGTTTATGGTTATGCATATACACATGCTCTGTATACCCATATACCCATTCAATTATGTGTTTATGTAAATAATTTATGTTAGAATGTATTTGTCATATTGTCGGACTCACAACTAGCTAGTATAAGGACCTTGTAATAGTAAATGTTTATATTAGAATGTAAGTTTCATATCATAGCAATCACATCTATCATATATAAATACATTGCAATAATATAAAAAATACATAGCCACACAATCACATTTCATTAAATTGAGAAGGACATAAAGTCATCCTCTCATTCCACTCCTCTGACCTCTGTGCATTAAATGATATTTCTCCATCCCCTTCCCATTTAAGTGTGGTAGTTTGGTGTACCTGATGTTTATAGTGTATTCTATAGCAAGCTTATCCATAACCATATACCTAATTACCAATCCATATACATGGTGGATATGTGGATATGGGTATGATGCATGTATAGATTTTGACAAATCCAGTATATACCCACACCCATACCCGCTTAACTAAACATTTATAGTTATGTATATGTCAATACCCACACCATGCCCTACCCAATTACAACCATCATGGGTTCCTCAGGATCCATAATATACTATAAATTCAAATCCCAAATGCACTTGATTGTATTCTTAAGTATCTTGATGAGATACTTGTTGGTTGTTTCATCTGCTCCATTCTATGGGTTGATAAGGAGAATCCATGTGATGTGTGATCTCAAATAAATCTAGACACTCTTGTAATGATTTTGTAATGAGATTGGTTCCATTGTAATAGACTGCCTTGTTGGCAATACCATATCTAGTAGTGATGATATTGAGAGAGAGCTTGATGACCTATGATGGAAATTTGATAGAGAATGACATTATTTCTATAACTAGTCGATGGAGAAAAATATGAAGTAATTTCCACTGGAGGATTTTGTATAGATATTTCCAATCATGTCAACTCTCCATACAATTATTGTCCAAGGCATATCCATATTGTATAGATGATTTTGAAGTGTATGGATAAGGTCAACATGTAGTTGGAGAATTTGACATTTGTAGGTCTATTGTGTGTATTTTGACTCCATCGTGATCCAGTAATAACCAAGGAGTTAATTGTTCTCAGAAAGGGTGACATCACCCATGTGGAAGGAACGAGTTCCTTTTTGAACTTCCCACATGATGCATTTGGCTTATATCTTGCCTAGTCTATGTAAAAGTGTTTGATAGGTTGATCATTGATACAATGTACCGACCCATAAGATATAGTTGACTTTCATGCGTCATATTGTTTGTTGATTGCTTGAGGTACCTTCTAGGAAGGGGTTCCCTCTGAGGTATCACTTGAGATTCTTTAACTTACACATAGTAGGCCAATAAATCTAGCATTCTGACTTCAACTATGGAGTTGTTTGTATCATACACGTCAACCTAGGAGGCTAGGGTTGCCAATGCATTAGCGTAGACATTTTTATGTCTCTTTTAGTGAATGAATTTGACCTCGTCAAATCCTCAACCTACTTTATTAGAAACTCATGATACTAAATACGATTCTTCTACTTTTTTCATCCACTCATAGTTTACTTGTACGACATGAGTAGAGAATCTTTTATGATGTATAGCTTTTCAATGCCCACTCATTGTAGGCCTAGGATGCAAGATACCTACTCAAGACACATTTTTGGTGGTGTCCAAATGTAGTTTCCACATTATAAGGATGCATTCTCTTATCAGAATGATGAGTACTACCCCTATTTTGTTGCCATGTTGGTTTGAGGAATTGTTTAAAAACATGGTCCATGAATAATCAATATTGGGCATAATAGACGTCATGACATCAATTATATTGATGTCATCACTGAGAAAAGAAAAATCATTGTATATTAGAGAATACATGGGATTTTCTACCAATGGGTCTACTAATGCATCGCCTTTGACTGCCTTCATGTGGATATATGTTATATCAAATTCAGGAAGCGGAACCTACCATTTCATGCATTGTTTGATCAAGTTCAAACAATCACATAGTTAGCTTAGTGGATCATGATGTGCTATTAGAAATAATGAATAACACACTAGGTAATGTTTAATTTCTTGGTATCATTAAACAAAACAATGAAATGTTTCTCAACCAAGGTGTATCTACCTTTTGTTTCTATTCACTTCTAGGACATATAGTAGACATCATGTTTTTTATCATTGACTTTTTGTGTTAGGATTCATCCCAATGGTTATTCCAAACTAAGAACCTCATAATTAGAATATGACCTTGCACTTATGGTTTGAGCACAAGTGAGTTGGATAGGTATTGCTTCAACTTTTCAAATAAAACTCGGTGTTGATCTTTCTGTCTTTTGTT
The DNA here is from genome assembly GCA_963693085.1 of Alisma plantago-aquatica. Lineage (NCBI taxonomy): Eukaryota > Viridiplantae > Streptophyta > Magnoliopsida > Alismatales > Alismataceae > Alisma > Alisma plantago-aquatica. The sequence goes on from OY856414.1 coordinate 332,046,984, forward strand.
GGAATTCTAGCGCAACATCTTGTAGATCAGTTTACAAACTAATGTAATCTCTAAGATAAATTAGTTGATGTATTAGAGTTATACTCTAGTCCCTTTATCTATATGAGAAGTGAGTGACTTTATAATCACTTGAGGTTTCCATAGGTCTACCTCAATACCTCATTGGATAACTAATTAGCCTTATAGGTTGATGGATGTGATGCTGAAGGTACACTTCACCAGATTAATCAAACGTAGAAATGACACAATCTTTGGAACAAATTTTCCAAACATGCCACATGGTCTTTTACTTGCTTTGACTTGGCAATCATTTTGTCTACATAAACTCCACTTTCATTATGAAAAGATCCAACATTGACTGATGATAAGTTGCAATTTTATTCTTATAATATGAATGGCATAACTTGTAACATAAGCCACCTGATTTGATTGTATCCTAAAAGTTGATCCATGAAATTGAGTAGTTCGTGTTAATTTGTATGTCCATGAGACCATCAATGTGAGGCACTTGGAAGTCATATTTTGGGTTGGCTTTGTTAAGGTCCGTGTAGTTGACACATATGCAGGAAAATTCATCTTTTTAGGGACTGACACAATGTTGGCTAGCCATGTTGGATAGGATGCAATGACCTTTTAGTTAATGGGACACACCCTACATGGTCAAGAGTTGATGTACATTAATGTTATTGTGAATCCATGGCATTTTGATGAATCTTCACGCTAAGACACCAATGTACTGATAGAGTAGCTCGATCAATGTCGATTTCACTAATGGCAGTAAGTAGAGCCCACTCTTACAAGATGAAGGAGTGGCCCTCTGCTTATGTTAATGGTCTTTTTTTATTTGTGATGTGGAGAAAATGATATTTAATAGTCATGTATTATGTAATGATTGTCTTCCAGAAATCCATCTATAAGGATGGTCACAATTTCATCAAATACCTCAAAAAATTAACTTGTGTTGACTAGAATATTTTTTGCTATTAGTTTCCATAAAAAGACTCCACATACATTTAATTTTGATGTTCTAGTTTTTTTTCCAACTAAGAGAACATCTAAAGAAATGCCTTCTATGGGCATACGCTACAAATTTGGCCTCAAATCCTTTTTTGATGGCAAACCCAAAGACCAAAAGGCAAAAACTAAATATATTGATGATGGCATAATTACTTCTCTATTTATGATACTTTGGATGCACCACATGAGAAAAATAGAATACTTAGCTAGGACCCAAAGTCTATCAAATGCAAATGGTAGAAAATGGTAGTTGTTTGCTTTACATGCATCACCACACTTATGAACTGTTTGTGTAGACTCATTAGAAGCTTCTTTATCCTGCCATGAGTTTGTTTGGAATATTTCCAATCAATGTAGAAACCCAATAAGATCAACACAAGTGTGGTTGCCATTAGTCTAATCATATAGCAAGATGTCAACAAGTCTTTGAGTGTGTAAACCATCATCTTGTGACCCAATAAAAGCCATCAAAGCTTCTTTTAAAGCTTATATTCCAGCACAAGAAAGAATGTCAAAAAGGACGCCTCAATCTACATCATGGTGAAACTTGAATCTTGGATAGATGTGACAGTGTACAACATTGTCACCAGAGGAATCAAGCTCTATCAAATGACAAAGTGGACAACACTCATTGCAAGGATATAGCAAGATAAAAAAAGGGGAATGTAGAATAGATTAGTACTCAACCAATGTCATGGATAATCCAAGACCATCAATAGGAACAACAAGAAGAATTTTTTTTGTTCATGGTCAATCTGTAGTGAAGTAAGAACAACATGTTGTCAGGGAGTCAGCTCAAAATCCTTACAGAGCTAGAACAACATTTCTAGTAGGTGTCTATTATAAAGATTGTGTCTTTGGGGTGGCAGAAGGTGATCTAGATAGGTGGGACCAACATAAGGAAGATAGGAGATTGTAGATGAGATCATATGAAGTGACAAATGTGCTTCCAATAAGAATAGGACCAACCTTACAAAGAATGTGGTCTTGAAACTCTATGGTGTGAAATCGAGAAGCAATGTAGCTCGTAGGCATACTTACCAATATCCAAGATAGTCATATTACACAACCCTCTAGGATACATAGTAGTGTGGCAAAAAGTCACTGTAAATCACCAAAACTTTGGCCTTCGCCAACAACCATGTGAGATAAGCAACGACGGAGTCCATGATCAAAGTCTTCAAAGGGTGAAGCAAATAGAATTAGGTCGCATTGTTCGAAGTGAGAACACCAACTTTGGAATACCAACACATGTCCTAAGGAGAAGAAGTTTACTTTATGGATCATTGATTAAGGAAAGGATATACATCATATCTAACGATTCGAGCACATAATTGTTCAAAAATCCAATGAAAAGCATGACTCAATGGAAATTGGACCACAAAGAAGCTTCACACCATGCATAGGTCAAGATTTGTCAAAAGGGAAAAACCTACAATGTGGGGCTCTTACAAGGTCATTATAAGGCTAAAATATTTATGTCTTTATTATGTTGAGATGAAGGTTAATATGGGCCCAGAGATTGTAGAAGAGATTTTGCATTCAACACTTCAGTAGTGTCACCAATTCGAGTTACATCATCCACATAGAAAGATAACAAATCTTAATGACATTTATCATTTAAGTACAAAATGAGGGGGTGAAGGTACAAGAAGAAGAAGAAGTGGTCCAAGTGGATAAACGTTTTGGACCCCAAGTGATGACATAATAGGCTCACTGGGATCGAAGTAAATATGAGCAAGTGATCAATAGAAAAATTCACAGCATCAAGCAATTGTAGGGCACCAAAGATGGACTTCTTGAAAGATGGTGGCCCCATCAACCCTATCAAAAGCATTGAAGAAGTTCACAAGAGCCAAAGTGTGTGTATGAAAATTTTGCTTATCATGAACAAGGTGTGTCAAGGAATGCAAAAGAGCTTCAACACCCCCAGAAATTGTGACACCAAATTGATGATCTTGAATATAAGAGAAAATATCAAGAAAAACTCCTTCTATTAAGATCTTAGAATTGAATCAACCCCAAATGGTACCAACTACAATAGTCATGTTAGACCTGGTAATTGTTTAAAAGATTGTCAGACTTATCTTTCTAGGATTTGGACAAAGGTGCTTACAATGAGGGTGACATTCTAATTGTGGGAGTCTAGGAGGAGTCTGGGGAAAGAGCTAAATGAGACCTACTCTTTGTCATTGTGTAATTTTCTACAATAGAGTTTTTAGAGAGATCATGATGGCTTGCACCTTCATGTGATAATTGTTAAGTTTCATCATTTTGTATCTTAATGATGGTTGTTGTATTGGATTGGGGCCTAATTTTTGCAACTAATACTTCTTCTAGATTTTCATACTTCTTGGTGACTGTCTGGATTGATCTTGGTGGTATCCTTTGCATACATCATGATGGAAGTGTTCGTACTCTTGATCGTTGTGGCAAATAATTGATGTCCTGATGAAATCCCATGAGTTTTGTTTCTTTTGATGGTTTAATCAATCTTGGATAGGTCATACCATGGTTGAATGTAAGTAATAAAGAGACCAGTAAATAAGAGGATTCTAATTATGACCTAGTGGACCCTATAGCCAGGTCTCATCATATCATGCTTCACTGGGACAGATACATGTTACACAATTCCTTGGTACTATTTTCATAAAACTTCAACCAATTCTAGACCCATGTGCTCTAGTGATTTAAGACAATGATCGCGATCATGCTGGATCAAAAGCAAACAACTAAAATATATTGAGTATAAAGCCAAATGTTTTGTTCATCCATGAATGGAAGCATATATCCAGATATATAGACTCAATGTGGGTCACTGTATTTGGTAGGAGGTCTCACATGATAGTGATGGATGTGTTGATGTGTCTGAATTTTAGGCACTCATACAGATAGGAATATATCACATTATTATATATGCATGGGTGTCCCAATAAGAGATTTAAGTAGGCATTGATTCATGTGACAATGAATTCCTTTATGCGTAGCTTAGGGCCACATGTATCTGTAGTTGTACCTCACCCATTACTTCCTAAGGGATCTGTAAAAAGTTTCTACTGTGGGGCTAGTAGCATATAATTCACTCAACATGATCTTGAGTGTGACGAACATCTTCAATGGGCATATGTTGACACTAACATCATTATTAAAAATGAGGGACACTTTCATGTTTGACCATGATATAAAATTATGGATTGGAATCAAGAGTTGTTGGGATCTCATATTCAAAGAAGGTGATGATCTTTAGCTTACAATCATAGAAAAAATGTTGACCAATTTCTCAGATTGTATGTCATTAGGTACAGGAATGCCCTTTAGGATTTTCAATATAGCCCAATCAGTGCATCAATAAGCTTTGGATCAAGTCCCACATGGGCATGTCAGTAAAAGTAAATGTGTCATATTCCATGTGATGGATTGGTGGTGTCAACCTCTAATGTTGATGTAACCGGTATGGTTATGTTGCCTTGCTTCCTTATGCGGGAGCATAAAAGTTTAGGTAGCATGGGCATCTGGTTGAATTTGTATATCCCAAATATCTTGATAAGGGTATTGGGAACTAATGACACACATTTATCGTGCATGTAAAATACAAGTGTACATCATAGTAATACCATAAAATGAGTTACTAAGTGTCAAACTCAAGGAATCAGATGCTAGGTACTACTACCGACCAAATACCAAATCGGTTAGGCCAATGAAAAGTATTGGGTTGGTTGATTTAGAACTAAGAACTAAAATTGACAAGATAATGAAGAAAGTTGTTTTGAAAATATGGTTTCAAATTCTCTAGTATAATCAATTTCACTACAATGCAATTCATACTTGATTTTCATTCTATGCAAAAAATAACATTGCTTAAATTGAGCTAGGGTTTTGCATCTTACATTACTCATTATTTCATCAATCCAAAACCCACTTCTGCATTGTACAAGTAAAAGGTTAAACGATAAAAGATCTGTCACAAGATACTTAACCTCACAGTTGGTAGCCCTCTTTTGAAATGTGTTATCAATCATGTTCATGATAATTTTCCAACACTTAACCCCTCTTTCAAAGTGATTAAACATTTAAAGCATGCATACGCGATCAATAATGAACATGGAAAAGTAAATCATGTTATCATTAAAAGTCAAAATAATGTTATTTATCTCAATAGAACATTTTACAAGTCCAAATTAACACCGAGATACTCCTAGGTCATAGATTAGAAGAGAGTTATCCCCACATATTAAACATGGTATCACATTAGATTTCAAAGAAAAAGGAAAAACATGAAAATAACTAGATGGAACTAGAGAACCATGAAAAATGATGATCTCCTCCAAATATGGGTGCTATCAGACATTGTTTTGGCTATCAAATCACTCCTCAAAGGTTTCGTGCTAATATTTTCTCCATTTTTTTACTTTTCATCATCTCCTCCTTCTGTTCCAAGTCTGGGTATGTGATCCTTTTGAATACCACTGTGACCTATATTATATAGGATTACAAGTCTCCAAGAAATAATCTACAACATCAAATATACTTGCTAACAACACATTTACATCAGTGGTATTGAGTTTGTCAGTGCCACTAACTTCTTTGTTTCCTTGTCCAAATACAAAGAGTCAGTACACATTTACATTAGTGGTATTGAGTTTGGCAGTGCCACTAACTTCTTTGTTTCCTTGTCTAATTAGAAAGAGTCAATACCACTGATAGGATGATCAGTTTCATCGAGATGTTATTGTGACTTTCCACATTACTTCTTGAGACCGACAAGTTGGGGGTCGATAGCACTAACTTTGGTTATCTATGGCACTTATATGGATTCTGATGCTCTCAAATATTCTCTGTGACTTCACATCCCCTTTCTGGCACAATATTGGTGGTACTGAGATGGATCTTGGTGGCATTGACTTGTGCTAAATATATAAAATAGCATATAACGCAATAAGCTTTTATTAGGTTGATATTTAAAACATAAAATGAGTGGTACCTGAGAGGACATCCACTCCCTACTAAAATTTGAGGAAATAAACCATCTATTCCAAACACACTAAAAATGTATGATGGAATAGGTGAACTTTTTTCTCAAATGATGATATACAAAATAAGGCCAAAGTATATTAGTAGAATAACAAATCATGACTATATTCAATTTTAAAAAAGTACATCATAATCTTCCATAAAGGATTTACATGAAAAACAACTACATTAGGATCTAAGTAGAGGGATTTCCAACTATCTATATTTCTATCTCCCATTAAGAGTCTTCTCCATATGCTAGGTATACGTCTACATGCAATGACCTCCATGTCCTAGACCTGGGGTTGTGCTACCTCTGAGTCGGTTGAAAGAACAATACCCATGAGAGGGAAACAAAAGAAAAGGACGTCAACAAAATTTGAGTATGTGCAGTAAATAACAATTAGGCAATACTTAAAGGCAATAAAAAGAGAAATAGTAGATTTTTCAAAATAAGGGATGTTTAAGAGGATAATTGTCAAGAGATATAACAACATAAGAGATGACATGTTATAAAAAAAGAGAACATTAAATGTTATCTTGCCATAAAATTAATAATCTTGAATGGTGCATGTAAACAATTAGAGCACTTTTATTTATGTAGGACCGAGACCCATAAGTCTCAAGCGTAAAAATATTTTGGGTGAAAAATGCACACTATGGGCAGAATACTCATGTGGTTGTAAATATATGAGCAAAATACACACGATCCAGAAGAAATACGCACATCCAATTATTATGGAATTACATATGTACTATTATAATAAATAAAATCTAGTCTATTTGCGCACACACAATAATGTAAAGGCAATGTACAAGTTTGGTCATAATAAGTATGAAATAAATGAGGAGGAGATCATCTAATTCACATAATAGGCCATATGATCATAGGTGATAGCATAAACAATAATTGAAGATGAAACACGGAACTTGAAAATATAATTAAGGATAATCAAGATTTGACAAAGTAATGCCTCATATAGGAAATTTATTAATCATTGTAGTATTGCTAGATAATTAGGAAAGATGCACATACCTCAACTTGAGTTGTTAAATTAGAGATTGAGTCTTCATATGTTCAAGGTCAAAATACTAATTCCATCTCAGTCCACAAGTACCCTATTAAGGACATATATGAGAATAGGTTACATTTGCATTAATTATATAAACTCTAAAAATTGTCCTTTATATTATTATTGAATTAGGTGTTTAAAACCATATTATGTTGTGGATTATATTTTACTAAGTTTATGACATATTTTACTTTTATTTTTTCTAGACTTATAAATTATTAGTTGTAAATTTTTAGAAAGTCCAACCAATTAGATAAATCCATAAAATTTGCATATTTATTAGATTGGAGTTAGGTGATTAAATCCATATCATTGGATATATTAAATTTTTATAATTCCAAAACATATTTTGTTTTGATTTATAGATTAATATATATGTATTTTAAAATTTCTAACCAATTAGAAAAGTCCTTTAAAGTTACATTTTTATATTGAATTTAAGTATGAAACTAATACCATTGGGTGGAGAAAATTCCAAGATGCTAAAAATATGTGATCTTTATTTTTAGATAAATACATTAGTAAAATGAATTATCTAAGAATATAAAGTTAATTATTTAAATAACAAAACTGCTTTGAGAAATTTCTCGTATGCCTTCTCATATGATTTATAAGCATGTACCTAACATTGGCATATCACTAAGTTGCTAGCATCAAATTCACATGTTTAAATCTTAACGATGAGAAAATAAGACAGAGAAGCCCACACATAGTGTGACATAGTAAAAATCAAAATAGGGGCAAAAGAGAGAATCCTTAAGATCCCTTATGTGTAAAAGAAGATGCATGCACTAGGCTTGATGGAGGAAATTGAACTCTTCAACCTCACAAACAACACTTTGGAAAATATGATCAATGTACTCCATATGCCCTTATGATCCTAAAGAACCAGGATGAATTCAGAGACAACGAGGAATTCTTAGGAAACCTTTTGCCAATACAACTAGGAAGGACAAATTGGAGCCACATCATGTAGACTAATTCAGTGAAAATCAAAACCGAAAACACAAGAAACCGAGTGTAAAATAATTTCTTATGATTTTAAAATATCATTTAGTAGTCTGGTAAAAAAATCAACTAGATAAACTTAGGACAGAAAACCAAAATAAGGAAAGTTTTAGAGAAGCATATCGGTAAATAGAAAGAGTTGAATACCACATGGGAAGGTAGATCATCAGTGATGTGATCCAAAAACATGGTATAGAAAAAGCATCGAGGGCCTTCGTGATGACTTTGTGGGTGAGAGGGTTCGAGACCCACTGTTGTGAAGAGTTGATGGCTGGTGATAATCGGGTAAGGATTGGCGTATTGGAGACAAAGTAGGGATCAAACAAGTCCTTGGATGGATATTATATAGGTTAACATGGATGGGTTTCTTTGGGGAGAGGCATCATAGTGGATGGTAATCAACATCTATGATACATAGAGTACTTATCTTGGGTTATATATATTACTATCATCAACTAGTCAAATAGGATATTGTAACTACAAAAAGATAGGGGAGAAAAATGAATAAATCAAAATGTGAATATCATTGGAGGGATGTGGGGAGAAAAACAAAGAAAGGTTAATAAAGGAAAAAGAGGAAGGGAGAGCGAGAATAGGAATCAGAAGAAAAGAGAGCACCACACAAAAAAAAGAAAAATAAAATAAAATGTGATAGAAATAAAATTGGAAAGAATATCAAATGGGATATATTAAATGAAACAATTATCAATTAATGTTTCCAAATGTACATTCTCTTTTCAAATTTATTTGAAATTCCAAACAAAGTTCAAATAAAATAAATTTTGACACATAGGTTAATAAAGACATAGAATTTGAATTTACACTGGTTTTCATTTTTGTAATGTTTAATATGTCATTTACTTTATTTGAATCCTTTTAACATTATCCTTTTAATTTATTTTATAATTTGTTTATTGATACTAGTATTACACAACCAAATTGGAAATTGGAAATTGGACCAAGTAATACGTGAGAAATAAATTTGACATTGCTTTCTTATCTAAAAATTCTATAGTGGATTATTTCATATACATGAACGTTTTAGCAATGTTAAAATGAATATTTATATGGTGTATATTTAGTTACTATGTTCGGTATTTATGATCCTTTCAAAAGTATCCAATCACGATACAAGTTTTCAATATCTTATATTTACTTAACTTCCTCAATCTCTCTTCAATTATCCTTAACTATATTTATTTCTTTTTTTAATAATAGTAACTTAGTTTCCCAACTCATGTTAATTATTTCCATAATATTAGTAACATCCTCTAAAGATAATATAAAAGGGGAAATTTGTATTCTCTTATTGCTGGCATTTTACATCTAATTTTTTAATATATATGGGTGCAATGCTATTATTTATATATGTATTAATTAATGTGTAATTAAATTTCTAATTTTATTTCTATTCGGATAATATTTTTAAAGATTTAACATGCATGTACAACATTTTTTCCTTTATGTTACACCGCAATTTTATTTATTACAACTTCACATAAATTATATACATATAATCCATAAAGTTGGCTTGCATTATTCATTTAACATATTAGATGCTTTCTATATAATAATAAATTTAATATGTTTGGCCTTGTCTTTCATTTTCTTTTCTTAAGGAATTTGAGGCATATAGGAACATTCAGAAGATGTGAAACTTGGCCTACAATCAAACTAAATGTGAGAAGTATGATTTTGTCATTTATTTTCCATTTTGGGAATGTTTACTATTTTATTTAATGATTTGGACTTTAAGCTATATTCTATCTCCTAAATAAAACTAAGATAAATAAGATTATTCAATTAATGTGGCATTTTACACATATACTAATTTTGGTGTGTGCAATTTTAATTTGGGATTTATTTTTACTTTTATACTCATTAAACATATTATTTAATATTTTGGATCAAAACTCATTTATTCTTTTCTAAATAAAATTAGGACAATAGTTATTTTCAAATAATGTAAAACTTGACAACCAAGCTGATTGGGATCCAAGGAACATGTTTTACCATTATATATCATTTTTTAGATTTACTTTTGCGGGTTATATCACCATTATCATTTAGGAAAATTATCTACATGTTTTTTTGACATACTTAAATCAGTGTCCCATTAATGTCACAATGTCACCAAAAAGTTATATATTATTATTATGGACAAAATTCCAAATTTTACACATTCAACATATTTAATGCATTAATTTCATATTTATTTAAGTAATAAAATTATTAATATTTATGGACTTAGAATTATCAATTGTTACTCCAAAGCATATTAAATAGTTTTATTTGACCATTATATGAGTCTAAGGTTAATTAATTTGGATTAATTTACATTGAAGTAGGAGAAAAGCGGGCAACAAGATGCGCCGCTAGTCCTTTTTGGATGGCAAAATCAATCATATGAAACACTGCGTCTGTACATTTGGGTGACGTAGCATTACTATTAATAACTTTTTGGACCCTCTTCAGAAGCTCCACGGCTTCTGGTGCTCAGAATCCAAAATTATAAAATCCAAAGGGGATGAAGGTGTGTTGATTCTCAATACATACTTTCTCATGCTTAACCACTTTGGCTGAAGCAACTTTAATGGAAACATGTCCTACTATAAAAGCCCCACTCCTCAATACCACCATTGGAGAAACTTTTGTCATGTCCACACATGCATGCTTTCCTCTGACCCATTCAAAAATAAAAAATCAGCATGTCTAAGTGTCGATCTCCCCTCTTGTGGATCAGTTAAAAATTTCTTGGGTGTCTCTTTCTTTACAACAACACATGCACGTCTGAGTACATCAAAGAGAACATCTCTAACAATATCATGTTTGTACTTAAAACTAGGAAGCTCTCTATAATAAACTGCATGCTCCCCAAAAGTGTCCAAACACACCTTATGACAAACTGGACATATCTCATTGGCTAGAAATAAAAGAATCATGAGACAATATCTGAGTAAAATACATATAACATATTAGCACATATTTAAGTATAATGTAAATGTGTGAGGTTATTTAATGTTTTCCTTGTTTTGTCAAATCTAGGAAACCGATCTTACAATCATTCTAGTTATTGAATAGGGTAAGATTCTAAGTTTTGGCTCATTACAAAATGACATCTTCATGCAAAATGTCATGAAAATGGCCAATATTTATGCAAAATAGTTTCACAAGTTAGTTTTGCATAATATGGTTGAAAAACATCTTTTTGAGAACAAATATAATGGAAAATCACATAAAGTAGTCTATAAAATAATAATAAAATGTATGCATCAAAACCCCTAAGCTTTAATATTTCTTGTCCTCGAGCGACACTACTCATAGAATTGGTTGAAAAATTCAATAAGAAAACAATGCAAGTGAACTTAACTTTCCTAATCCATCCAGTAATTAGTCCTAAAATGGCCCTTACCAACCACAGAATAAGTAAGTACTCTAAAGTGAATGCAATCTTATGATAGATTTTGACAATGAGAACAAATTTTGATAATGAGAACAATGTATACATAAATAACTTGGAGCAGAACTTCATGGCTAGTAGGACAAATGTTTCGTGAACCATTTAATCTCCCTATCTACATTGCACTATTTGGAATATAATCTACATGGAAGCATTTCCTCGAATAAACATGAATAAAGGGAAATATCACAGTGATAGCCTATCTTGGAGAGAAACGAGTGCATGGAATGTTGTGGCTTGAAAATGGGATTTATAAGAATAATCCAAATCACTTATACAATGAATAAAACATGATATGCCAAAATAATGCATATATAGAACTTGTATACCTTCTGATGCCTACTTTATTTTTTGTGGTATGATGTGTACAATGAATGTATCTTCCTGATTGTGAGTATAGGTGGAAAGGTGTTTATATATTTAACTTCCAACAATCTCATTCTTTATTGCTTTGAGAGATATGTCACTGAATTAATGGATCCTTTACTCCTCATCTCCTACTCATTATTTTTTTTTACTTCTTCTTTTTGGCCCTCCATTTAGTAGTATGAGTAGTTCATGCATGGTATTTTACAATTTGAAGGTGTAAGGATATATACTCTTTGTTTCTATCTCAAAGGACAAATAAAAGTGGAAAATAAAAATAACACCTTATGCAATATGTATTGGAAAATGCAGTCAATAAGGAGATTTTTTATGCAGAACTAAAACGCTCAAATGAATAACATGCAATTTTTTATTTTCATACAAAACAAGAAATAAACTAACTATCATGTAATGTAACAAGAAGAAAAATGTCGTGGATTAAACTTGTTCATCCTATGGTGGTGAGTGAAAATGTATGAAAGTCGATCAGATCACATGACCAAGAGACAATGTCTTTCCAGCTATAATATGTCCCTCTCCCATTAAGTTGTGAAATATGACAACTTTAAAGTTTATTTATGAAATTAGCATGAAAGATCACATTATTATTTAGTTGGTTTGGACCCAAAATCATTATCATGACACAGGACTTAGGGTTGAGTTCAACATTTCATTCATAAAATATGTTTTGAATCTTACTAGTCTGAACAATCCCTTTAGCTAATGCACTCTTAAACATGGAAAAATTGTCTTGAAGAGTATACATTTTTCACACCAAAATTTTACATTGAAGGTTTAGATGCCATTTTAAAAGCAAGACTAGTTCTAACTAAAATTTTCAACTTTCTACATCCACAATTACTCTAGATAAACGTGGAGTAAAAATAAAGTTAAGAACTAAAATTAAGAAAGAAAACATGCAAGCAATAAGATAAATAAAGATGTAAGACAAAGATCCATCCCATACCCCCAATATATAATTTGACAATGTCCTCAGTGTCGAGAATCAAACATAAAGGTGGAACGGGTATACCAGATGTCATGCATCAAGCTAGAAGAAGGTGGATGATGACAGTTCTGGATCTAGAGGGTTGAATGTGCTGGTGAAGCTTGTGGATAGGCTGGCTATAGCAGTGGTTGAAGTAACTACCAAAGTTCCCTTGGTTAAAAAAATGCTCAAAGAATGATTGATTATAGTTCTCTACTCTCTCCAAGTGGGTGTGGATGTGCTCTTGATTATGGAGAAGTTGGAATTCACTTTTGAAAATAGTTTGTTGATGAGTGAATATATGTTCTTGATTTTAAAATATTTACTATTAATAGTTTTTGAATTGATCCATGAATGCCTTAAGTTTTTGTTTTCCTCCTAGGTTGAGTTAAGAATGTTGTACATGCTCGAAGAAGAATATGGACTCTCATGTCATGGTGGTGTGGTTGTTGAAGAAGCACCAAAATGGTAGGGAATATGATAAGGTTGCCCTCTTGGTCTCACTAATGTAAATTCTTCCTCAATGGCTACCCCCTCTTCACTTTCCTCCTCTCCATCTCCCCCTTCATTGTCATAAGTCAAATGAAGATGGTTGACATTGAGGAGGCCAAAGATTAGGCCAGGGAGTGCCCACTCTCCCTTCTTTGATATGATGTAGATCCTAGGTCCATGCTTGGTGAAGAGTTTTGCATTTCTAAAATTCTTGAAGTCCAAATCTCCTTTTGGCTCAAGCAGTTGGAGTCGAGAAAGGTCTAGGTGAGATTGTAGGCAATAGGAGTGAGTAGGCACCCTAAATGAATAGGCAACTTCATATTTTAACTCTTGGATACCTGATATGATTGGACCTAGAAGAATGTGCTTATGTTGACCTTCTCACTCCCTTGTGTGTGAAAGGCCCAAATCATGTAAATACTGGCTTATTTACCTAGCCCTATCCTTATGTAGACATGGAGTACAATGTACTTGTTAGTAGGTGATGAAGAAGGACAATTAAGGGGTGCTTTATGTCAGTGACACGAGAGAGATGATAGTTCATTTCAGCATTGACAGGTTGTGACGTGATCTTGTGCTGGGAAAAAACATGGTTGAAGTTTTTAGTGTTGCATTGTTGGCCTTGTTTGGCCCATCCATAGATGGCGTTGAACTTAGCTAGTGTGAGGTGGTAAGAGGAGTTGAAGATGTGGAATTTGACACATCAATCTTCCCAATCAGACATGTTGGTGCAATGCTCTAGGAAGCATACATGGTGGGATGTAGAAACTCGAGGGTGATATGCACATATTTTGGCCAATCACCAAAGAAGGTATGGTCAACTGTCATCATTTGGATTGTACACACCTTTTGCATGTCATTGGTGAAGCTGATTCATTTGATGAAGGCCCAATCATCATACCTTATAACCTCTAGTGCATGCTTTTGAAGGTTTTCATAGCTTCTTTTGACCATCGAATACATCATGTGTGAGATGTCTTGGGGATGAGTTAGTGAAGGACAATCGTATAGAAGAATACTTTTTCGTGAGGGTGCTAGCTTTCCATGGGAGGAGATTTAGAGAGAGAGAGAGAGCTTGGTGTCATTGCACTGCTTGGTGGTTGAAGATGCTTCCATGTAGTTGCTCATTGAGTAGTGCTATAGAATGAGTTTATTTGGTGTGTTGATGATCAAAGAATCACCCCTCTTTACATAAAAGAGAAACAACATGTTAGTTAAAATTCGGCGGTACCAACATTAGCACCGACCCGCATGCTCTCTGTATCTACCATTAGGAGATTGTAATGACCATAGCCCAACTTAACATGTAATTGAGGGTTATAAGACCTTAAGTTCAATTTTCAGATGTTTCATGTGAATTTGATATTTAGTGTAGATGTGCATACTCCTATTTGTATACATAATAAGAAATATATAGGGCTTGATTAGAAAACCTAATATACCATTTTAAGCTTGTCAAAGATGAAGATGAAAATTTTGATAACATGATAACTATAATTGTGGGAAGAAATGAAGTGATAGATAAAAAAATGAAATAAATGAATTTTATTATTTCATTGATAATTTATATGCTTTTAAATGTTGATATATATAAATAACTCCAACATTATGAATAATAATTTTAGATTTTTTGGTTGGTTTATGGACCTATTTTTCAGCTGATTTTTATTAGCAAATATTGAGTTGACCGCAATGGAGATATTGAATTTTTGTAGAGTAGTATTCAATTTTTGTAATTTTATACATAATCGAACTTGGATGAAATTTAGTTGTAGGTTTCATATTTTCTTTCAAGCAATATAATATCTTTTCAAAAAAATCCAATCTCATTCAAAGGACTAGATGATTTATGCATGGACTGATTTTTTCGGATTTAAGCTAATGTCTAGCCATGTGTTAGGCTGAGGGTAAAATATAATTTGACCTCTCTATAGATCGACTTAAGATCTCAAATTCAAGATATATGTTCATTATCACCTATTCCATGAACCCAAACCTTAAGTTTTGTTGTTGTGATGATCTAAAGGTGATTTTGGGAGATTTTGCTAAAAGAGAGAAGACCAATCCATGTTCTTAATTTTTGAGATTACACAAGGTTTGATTTAGTTATATATAGTTCCCTACTAATATAAGTTTGAAATATCATATAGAATTACCAGCTACTCTTTTTTTCTACTTTCCCTCAAAATATTCTTCAGATTGATCTAAGGGATAACATGGAGCCCTATTCTTGTGGTGGAAAGCTCTATTATACAATGAATTGATTCAATTGAAGGTCAATCCAAATTGAATTGAGATTTGTGACCAATATAAGTGATTAAGGTCAATGTGTAAAGCAATATTTTAATCACTTTTACTTAAGTAGATGAATCATCTTTGAAATTGTCAATTTTTCCATAAATAATGATGAACTGAAAGTTATTGTTCTTAAAGTCTTTTACAAGATATTTTCATTCAGTGATCAAACCATGATAAAACAATGTTTATATCATTAAATATTTCAAAAAATATGCATCTTGAATATTAGAGAATATAGAAAATTATTTGAGAATTTTATGGGGAAAATTCTAGGGTTTTTTGTTTTTTGGATGCTAGTCTAGTTGAAACTAAAATAAATACTAGCATGGCCCTGCTTATGCAATTAGTGATTGAGTTAGGCATGTTTGATCATCTTTATTTGATATCTTGACAATTTATAGATTTTGAATTATTTCCTAATTTGTTTCTTGTGCTTCTATGAAGGCATTTTTTAATCTTGTATTTTATGTTTAGATAATTAAAATAGGTAGACCAGGCTGCAAAAATTTCATTCTTTAAAAAAATATTATACAATACAAACTTTATTAAAAGCAATAATGAGTGATGGAAGCCCAATTTTGTATGATTCTAAATGTGTAAATGCCTTATTCAATAGTAAATGGATGATTGAAGTGATTCATGGGATAATTTAAGTTTCTAGTTGTGCATTATCTTATATGCATGTACATTTTTGGACAGTGAGATGCAAAAACTCTAGTTGACATTCCTATCATGAAATGAATGAGTTGCAATGCTTTTTCAAGTAAATAGACATGACATTTCCCCAGTTAGGAATTCTATTGATGTTGTAAATAATGTCAGAAGTATTTAATGAAAATAAATGTATCACTATATATGATTTCTACTTGATTATCTGTAAAATGTTATACATGAATGAGCTATGAAAAATCTTGAGAGACTGGTAATATTAAATTAAGCATCCAATTCAATTATTCAGTGAATTCAATCTAGTAATGTAGATAGTTAGTAAAATATACGGGGAAAAGAGATGAGACTAAAAGAAAGATATAGTTAGAAAATATAGCAATCATAGATGTCCCGAATACAAACTATGGACTTCAAATAGGAAGAATTAACCAATATATAGAGATAAGTATCCAACACCAACCAACTAGATGTCCATGATATTATAGTTCAACATAGTACAAATTGTAACCTGAGATCCTAACAATACTAGTCCAGTTCATTAAAGATCCGACAATAATAGGAGATTCCAATGGTATTTCAAAATAGTTACAAATGGAGTATATAACCCTAGTGGACCTACTTCTTCTGACGGTTTGTGTGTCAGCCCTTATGGAACCATTATGTGGAATTAGAGTTTTTTTAGCTTGAGACACCCCTCCTGAGTACCTAGGATAAGGGGCCACAATTTTGCATATGCTATTTAGCCTCCGTCTGGCCTTATGGGGAAACCTTGACACAAACTAATGAGTTAGTAGCAGTCTTAAGTTCCTAAGTTTATTATAAGACTTGTATGTCAAGTCACACAAAAGTGGATTCTCTTGGATGGTATGATCCAAGTAAGTTCAGGGAAAAGTAAAAGAGAAACATAATATAGCTTGGTTAAGTCAAGTACAAAGTCTAGTTAGTCAGTTATTAGCAAGTTATGTTCATATGATCATCAAATTAGTCAATAAAGTAGTCAAGTCATGCCATAGTTTATTAAATATCAGAATGAGAACAATGAGTGAAAAGATATTTATATTTTTATTGCTAGTAATGTATGTTACAATTTTGTTTATAAATTTATGTATAGTTAGCCTTTTAATCTACATACCATATTTTGTTCATTTGTTCAAATAATATTTAATGCCTACTATAGTGATTTAGACTATTTTCTTGTTTTAATCATCCACTGAGTGAGAACTTGACCCCTCTACTCACACATTTTTAGGGAAACTGTGTGAATTGGAGATGTAGATGCATCATAGTAGACATTTGACAAGATATCAATATTAGATTATTCTAGTTCAATTGATCTTTTTCACTCTAGATACTCGTATAGAAAATTTGTAAATGATAGTGCATAATATTGTGTCTTAACTGTCTAAATATGTATATAGGTATCATTACATGTGTACATATAAATAATTAAATTTAGTATGAATGTTTCAATCTGTGTTTGATGTTTGAAATCAAATATGGAGAATTAGGTTTTATCCCTATACGGCTATACACAATTAGTAATGTGATTGAATGTGAGACGTGAAAGTCTTAAATTGGAAAATGTTAAAAGTGAGGTTTGGATATATTTATTCGTTAATTTATGTCCTAATCTCAAGATCAGTGTATATTGTGAGATGTGGGTGTAACATGCTCATTAGACAATATAAACTTCCTCTAGGTGGCAATCTCAAATGTTGGCATTATGATCCTTCAATATGTTTGTTATTTCATCAAATTTTTAAATATATTGAGTATGCTTTTTTTCATTGTGAGTTCTTATAGAATATGATTTCACTTCTATGGTGAAAATCTCTTTGATAACATCTCACATGATTGCACACTTCAAATTTCATTTAGTAAGGAGGGATTTATTGCCAATAACCTTAGGCTATGTTTGGTACATTGTGAATCATTGGGAGCGGGATGATTCAGAAAAAAAATGACATTTGGTTAGCACGGTAGCGGGGAAGGCGAAAATTTCCATATAAAAATTCAGCCTACTTTTGTCCCCTTGGAAAAGCATGGTGAGTGATGGTGAAAAGAGTTTCTTTGAAGGAAGCTAACGTATCTGGACACATGTAAAAAAACCCCAATTTAATTTCTTTAGGAAAACATGTTTTGGTGTGTGACAGCCCACAACGCCAAACATGATTACTCGAAATCAAAAGACAACCAAACACTAATTAATCAAAATTACAAAAATGGCACAAAATAAAAGTAGAATAAAAGTTTCAAACAATTTCATATGAATAACTAAATGAAGGCCCAAACATTACATATAATTATATCATGGAAATTTACAAGAAGTACAATTGCCTTAGTCACAACATGTATACAAAGGTATATTGTCAAATTTTTCAACATATACATTATGCACGACATTCAACTAAAAACTCAAGTCGATATACATCCATGACAAATTCCCTTTATTGAACTCTACTAATCCCAAACTGAGGCTCCTTTCCACCAAAAGTATGACTGTGCTTATGGTAACCTAAAAAATGTGGAAACCATGAGGTGGGATCTCAAGTCCCATCGATATGTATGTTTATTTCTTACAAGAAAATTATGTAGTTAGATAAGTTAAGGAGAGGGGTGACAAGTGGGTTTGGCTTGACCATGTTTATATCAGGTCTACACTTTTTGGCTCGACCCTAAACTTATAAAAGATGAATTGTTTGGTTTAAACCCTTAAACCTAACCTAACCCGTGAATAATTTGAGTCTTATCAAATTTTACCTGTAAATCTACAAGTCAATGAATAATTTTAAAAACAAAGCTACTAGTAGTTTGATATTTGGGAAAAAGTAATGTATACTGAATAGTTTTAATGTTAACACATACTAGGATGTGATTAACCACATTTAGTATTTATAAAAGTTTTAAACATAAGTTTATAAAAAAACTAGCATAATAAATCATATAAAATTGATGTAAGGAAAATAATTAATCAAGAAATGAAACAAAACATTACAAAACTATGTCGAATTGTTGTAAGTAAACATAATTATACAGATGTATTAATAATTTAGTAGGTCATTGAGTGGGTTACATTTTAGTATTTACTAGGTCATTGAGTGGGTTAAAATTTAGTATTTTTATATTATTTGAATTTTCAATTGTTAATTTTGGTGGAAATCAAGTCGATTTCGGTCTAAACTCCAAATTGAACCTGATCCAAGATTTTTTTGGGTTCTTCGGGTTTGAGTAAAATCTAGGTTGAGTAAAAAAATTGAACCTAACCCGGTTGAACATTCATGTTCAGATTGAGTATTATATTTCTATCCTAGTTAACACAAATAATTTAACAAGTAGATGAACTAACTAGAGTCTATACAAAACAAATATAAAAGTAGATACAGGTACGTGCAATTAGACATATTTATATATGAATCACATATGATACTACTAATAATATTAAAGCAATAACATCATTTATATGGCTCACTAAATAACCCTAAACAAGGTACTACATTATTGAACTCCATATTTTATTAATTCATGAGTAGTTTAAGACATACCACTCAATATACCAATTGGCTAAATGTGAAGTTGCAATGAGTCTAATATAAGAATCTTAAGATGAATGAAATCCTAAGATTTCTTCCTCTCAGTCAGTACAAGTGAAAATGGTAGAAGCACAACGGCCCAATCTCTTTGTAGTGGCACAACAAGCATCTTACTAAAAACTCAATCTATCCTAAGTACACAGTCCACGACTCCAAAAACTAGGGTATATAACTCTCAAATATGAGTTATGACCACACATTCCCAATTACATAAAATTTAAGACATTGTCTCGAGCGTTGTTGATAACCTTGAAGTCTGAATGACAAATATAAATTCTCCCTACACCCACATATACTCTATAGTATACAACTCCAAATTCTTACTCACAATATGAGTTATTATAATGATTACTCATTTCACTATCAAGAAAGTTCTGACACTATCACATGTAGGGTCACACTTGATTAACTAAGCCGATTGCTCACTTTTTTACTGTATCAATCAAGCTACATATAGAACACCTAGATATGATTCTCAGATGAATTAGATATTATAATTTCAACATGTAAAAACATATAAAATAGTTCCAAGTTACTCAATCATTACATACCTAACCATCATTGTCCATAAGATGACAAAGACGTCAAATTAGGGCATAAAAAAGCTCAACTCACCATTAGGGCTATAATAGGGTAACTCCTCATAGGAATTTTATAATGATATGAAATTTTGCACATAGCCTCATAAAACATTAGTCAAGTAGCATCTAAAATTTCAGTTTAAAATTACATCGACATAAAATGCAAATTTTAAGTTTTGGATCAAGAAGGACCAAAACTAAGGATAGACGAGCAACCTTTACTATTAGGATTTCTTCTAAACAAAAATTCAGCAATGTAAAAATTAGGAAAAATAATTAAACCAATTTAGATCATTCCCCAAATAGTAAATCTACATATGTATTTCCCCTTGGATTAAATTGTATTAAATTAACCATCAAACTGAGGATTTTAACATATATTACAAATTGTTAGTTCATACATGTTTAAGTGGACAAGTGATTAACATCATAGAACATTTTAAGAAGACTAGATATACATGAAAATTTCATATTTCTATTTTTCTTACAGAAAACAAATCATAAGAAATCATCCTTATATCATATTAAGGGATTTTAGAGCAAGATTAATATCATGGGTGCAATAAGTAGAGAAGAAATGATATTAATGACCTCAAGGGTGCAGAACCAAGTCCACACATAGAATCATAAAATCAACATCAAAATATGTGATTTACCTCCATAAATGCCAAGAAAACTCCTTTTCCCCAAGAGCCATGTGATGCTCCGACGCGTCACAAATGAGATTACTCAAAACCAAACGCAGAAGTAGAACTAAACATGTGGATTACCAAAAAACACAAGAAATTAAAATTGATTTCTTAAAAGCACTATAAGCCAAAAAAACTTATCACGTATAAGCCCACAAGCCTGTCACATGCATTACATATCATATCACAAGGTTATTACATCACTTTGCACCATCATTCCTGTCATAAACCTATTACATGAGATATTTGTTCCACATATATACATATACACATGCCATATCTGTACAACCATGCTCACAAGCACAAAAACCTCGTATCGATAACATATCCACAAAACACATCGAGAACAACCCCAAACACCTGAGTGTACTGGAACAACATCTAGGACTCCATCACTAAAAGACTAGAAGCACATCCAACCTTATCAACTACTACTCTTCCTACTGCTCTTCTTTAGTCGTACGATCTCTACCTCTTCGTGCATGGCCACCTAAAAGATGTTACAACCCATAGGGTGAGACAAAATGTCCCAGTGAGAGATATAACTCTCTACCAACTTCTATTAAAGCACAGATAACTAAGCAGGTAGATAAAGTACTAAGCAGGTTGAGCATATCCAACTAAATGATATGTATCTAACAAATAAAGCAGATTAAGTAAAACTAGGAAGTTGCCACTGCGCAGTATAATAATTAATATTCTAAGAAGAAAGAAGAGTGTGTATAATAGTTGACTTCTCTTACAGCCTAATAATTCAAAAAATCATTACAAGATAAGGCAAAGGATTCTTCCAATGTCATTCGCATTTAACCCTAAGCAAAATACACTACATGACTATGTTACATCTTCTATTATTTCCCTAAGGATTTGATTCATACCACCTAAATCCAACCAACCACTGCTAAGTCAAAATCGGTGCCATACAAGGCCAGTGAAAGAGTCGAAATCCACGACCTCCCCAACACCTCTTGGTCAGCACAAGAGAAAACACCACAGAGACATGTCACTCAACTGCAACAACAACATATAGTCAAGCTAAATGTTACAACCTCAATTTTGCATATGTTTTCATAATTGAAATATAATGATTTTATGAATTTGGGCTTAATTTAAAAGGTCGTATGCTTTGCTTCAAAAGATGGACTTCTTTGCAAATCTCCCTTTTGATAGGAATTTCGTGGTTCCTATTATTATATTAATCCAATAATGGATATAAAAGAGAAGAAAAGAAGAAAAGTCCAAATAATAGAAAAAGATAAAAGATAATGGATATTAAGCAATATATTTATGAGAAATACATAGAAATCTCTAGAAAGTGGCATTTATGGCCACAATTGAATGAATTTTGTTTACATATGATTTCTAATGGAAGAAATAGGAAAAGAGGAAAAAGGAAATAAAGGATAAAGAGAAATCCTTGAAAAGAGATATCTTAACAACAAAATAAGTAAGATAATGAGAAATAATGGATGTAGATGCATCTAGAAGGATAATAAGTATCCTTAAAAAGGAATTTCGAAATCTTAGGATTTCTTGGGATCCAAGGAGTCCCAATTGATAAGAAGAAAGAGAAAATACAAATAATACAAAAATATGAGGATAATGTGCAATATAGTTAATGACTCTTTGGTATTATCAAAAAGAGGTACTTTCTACTATAAGGAAGTATATTTTTGTAGCCAATAGATTAAAAGTCAAGCATAGAGATGATGAAAGCAATAATTTTTGAATTCCCAATATCTAAGGTATATGGTTTAATAAGAAGATATTTAAGAGAGAGAAGATTGCTTCTTAATGAAGGAACTTGGTTTCCTTTTGGGAAAGGGACTTGGATCTTGTGGATGGGCATCCTAGGGCTTTGCTACCCTCCCTATATAAAGGTAGAACTCTTGGCTCGAGCCTAAGAGAGTTCCATGCATCTCTCTCTCTCTCTTCTCCTTCTTCTTTTCATTCAAACCCTAGCCGAGAGAGTAGAACAATCTCGAGGACACCAAGGAGCTGTGATTGAGATCTCGATGCAGGCACGAAGGTCCCATGTCAACATAGGATGATCGGCCATCATCCCCATGCCCACGACCACCGTGCAGTGCCTGTAGAAGGTCGGCGCCATGGCTACAGGTCGCACGCCTGCCCCGCCCAAACCAACCACCTAGGTCGTGAGCTGGGTGGCACCCCAGGTGCGGCGGAGGGCGACGGAGCAAGGGCAGGAGCTGGTGGCAAGTTTTGAGCCCTGGAGAGGAGGGGGCAGACCCACGAAGTGCTGCAAGTCGGTGGTAGCTAGGTTGTCACGAGGTTGAAGATGATCGGGCATTGTTTGACATTTTTTCCCCTCCGCGTGCTAAAGTGTTGGCCACTTAAGTGAGGGAAAAGACGTAATTGGGTTATGTTCTGGGCCGGCTACGTGGTGCATGAAAAGGGTAACGTGGCAGCCTCCCATTGGTCCAAGTAAGTAATTCTTACAAAAATCATATCTAAATATTGGTAGATCGGATTGATACATGTAATATATGAAATTTTCTCAGACAAATGCGACCAATCTATTAAAAATAGATTTAGATCCTAATTCTTCTTGCAATTCAAAAAGTACGTAAAGATGCTAGCTTTAATGGTTCTATTCATGCGAAACCCTAATCAATAATGATTAATGAATTAGGAAGGGTTATTTGAATGTTTAAAGTTGATATAAACTTGTTAATTACAAAAGGACACATTATATCTAAAAGGATGAACTTTACACGTAATTGGATTAATTTAGGGTTCCATGTGCATAAATAGGCTTTAATGGGCCTTGAAACCCTAATTAAGATTCTTAATGGCTTTAATTGTTCAAATTCATGTATGAAGCTAAGATATGATGAGTCTAAGCTATTTCGAGTATAAAAGTTCCTAATTTTGGATAAATACCCTTAATTTGGTAATTAGGGTTTTCTAGTGGATAAATGTGGAATTAGTGATAAATGGAGTTCATATGTGAATTAGATCCTAATGAAATACGAGTTGTCAATTCGAAAGAACTAAAGGAGATAATTGGGCCTAATGATCTTGATACGACTTAAAAAGATAAAGATGGTAGTTTTAGTGTAAAAGAGACATAATAAACTTAATTGACTTTCAAGTATGCTTATGATGCTGAAATTAGGGTTTGTGAACTAAAAGAGCATTAAACGTGATAAATGCATTATGGAGGATAAAACCCTAAAGTTGGCCTAGACAACCTAAGGTGGAATCCAAGTCAATCTTGAGAGTGTTTTGGATAAACTATAACACTTGGATGTTTTGCATTAATTTTAGGATATTGTTGATTGCTTGTTTGATTGTTCTTTATCATTATTGCTTGGACATCAAGATGCTCTGGATCAGGTATGTGGTTATTTATGGTTAATCGCTTTAGTTTCACAGAGATTTCACGGATGTTTAATTGAATTTAATGCAACCTATCTGTTTGGATGGTCATGTGTGCAAATCATAAAGTCAATATGATTATCACAATTAAGATATAAGTGTGTATTCTCGCACCTACATGCCACCCTGATGTAAGATTCAATGAGGTCAAGCCCAAGAGGGAAGACCCATGGGCACCATGAGAGGTGACCCCAAGCATGACTAATGGGCACCATGAGAGGTGACCCCAGGCATGACTAATGGGCACCATGAGAGGTGACCCCAGGCACCAAGCTCAGGATGGAGAAGGTGGTCTTAAGTCAATGACAAAAGAGAAACCCTAAAGGGGGGGTATTCCAGGGTTAGGGCAAAAGTGGTGGAGAATGTCACATTGAAAGCATAAATTGACTTGTTAATTAACTTGATTGTGATATTTATATTGTTAGTCATATATGTGAAATTTTGGTTGTCCCCACATACCGACATATTCATTTATGCTGATCGACATTTTGTTTGTCGGCGTTTTAGGTAAAAGGACAAATAGTAAAGTGGCATATTGTGAAAATAAGAATTAAAGTGTGAGGAGGATTAGTTAGAATAGATTGAAGTTGTGGATAGAAGTTAGATATCCAAGTTTTTGAAAAAGGTATGTAAAGTTTTATTTTATTCCATCTTTCAGTATAGTTTGTTAGAATTTTATAATTATTATTGATTATTTGTCGAACCTTTGATCCGAGAAATTGGGATAACGGATCTGACCTCTTGGTCTCCCTTAATTGGGGTTTACTGGGAGCTGGCGTCGTTACATTTAGTATCAGAACATTGGTTCCTCATTCAATCTCTAATAATTATTAGATTTTACAAACTCTTTATAACCCAAGGGAGTTATTAGAGGATTTTCCGATGACAGAGGTATCTAGAAAAGGATCACAGTTCGGGGGCTAGCAATATTTTCCTCCACCCCGCTAGTCGGTCATGAGGACTCTCAGATATGTGTGACTGTCTGGCCAATGTCTTAGGATCTGACTCGAAATAAGATACCTTTAGGACTCTCTTATCTAAATTCATCCCTTCTCAGCCCTAATTCTATTAAGATTTTGAGGTTTAGGGTTTTTCTCTCTCTTCATCACCCTCTTGAGGCAGGGTATGTATGATAAGGTTAAGGAATCTTCCACCAAATTAATGAAAAGCATGTAACCAAGGTGTCATGGACATAAGCTTAATAGTTTAAGTGTAAACTAAAGAATAGTTGCATGCTTAGGTCGTATGACGTGTTGTCATTCCCTTAGGAGAGACTTGATGTTAGACCTTCTTGTCAGGAGGATGAAGTAGAGTTGGTCTTAGAGGAAGAGACCTCCATTAAAGGTAGAGACATGGCACATCCTCTGAGGATGATGCTAATCCTAACCCTAAGTGGTGGTTAGAGACAGATGGCATGATGAGATGGAAGACATGGTCAACCATGTATGTGGGTTGACATGCTTTTGGTTTTGGATACCTATGATAGTATGAGCCATGTGAGGTTGGTTGACCTAGTACCTTTGGCAACTCAACCCTGGGATGGGTCGTGCATGTTAGGGTGAAGGATGACCCCTTCATCAATAAAGGTTAGTGATGAACATATAGAAACTGTATGGGCTTATATGAACATGGCAAAGTTGCACCCAAAGTACGTCAGTAGTGCTAACAGTAGGCTAAAACCTTGGCCAAGAGAGTATGTAGATAAGCATGAAGAGTTATGGATAATCTTGAGCAATCATAGGTTTCACCCATGTAGGTGTACGCTTGTGAGTTTGATTCACCTTAGAGAAGAGAGGACCTCTAGTAGTAAGGTTGTTGTAGAGTTAAGCTCTAGAGAGAGAGAGCAGGGCCCGAGCTAGAAGGTTGGAAATTTAGACTCTGGGTTAGGAGGAACCCTGAGAAGTTGAGGATGATGTGACCTAAGTGAATGGTTGTGGTTGCCTCATGCATGATCTCTGGAGGCTTATGGTATCTTGGTTGCCTTTAGAGGAACCAAACCCTAGAGAAAGGATGAGGCTGCTGGTACCTATGTGCCTATGGTAAAGGTGTTTACCTTCTAGGGATAGGAAGAAGAGTTCCTTAGACCCTGAAGAGGTTTAGTAACAAGTTGTACGATCTTATACCTAGTTGGTTGTCCTTGAGGAGGACTCAACTCTGAGGTGTTGCTCGATTAGAAGGATTATAGAACGTGCATGTTATACCCCATACATGTTTGGTTCGTGATTAGAATGTTGAGCATGTAGTTGGACGGCTTTTGCAGAAAGTTGAACCTAGGATCCCTAGACCTATAAGAGGGGAAGTAGTAGTGCTTGGTGTACCTAATGCTCATGATGAGATTTGAGTTTCCATAGATCTGAGCATGGCACTCCTCATGTTTATAGGAATGGGAAACCCCTTGGATTAAGGTGTATGTTGGATGAACCTCTCACATATAGGTTTGGTGACATATAGTGGTCCAATATAAAGGAATAGAAACAAGTAGGACTTATCATGGAGTCTTAGCCTGGTTTAGTAGGTGGTCTTCTTGCTATCTACGTGCCTTAGTAGCTTGCTAGGATCAAACATGCTCATGTGGATGTAAACCCTGGACATAAGGACGTTTGTGGCCTTTGCTGCTATCAAGAGATAGTTTCTTACCATCCTGGGAGAGGGACCCTTCTGTAGGGTATGGATCAGTTTTTATTGGGTTGACGTAACCTAAAGAGGTCTCATAGGATCTTGAGAAGCTAAGTGGAGAGTACATAGTATAAGAATGAACCTATAGACCCATAGATAACCATCCCTATGTGCATGTGGATGTGTTACCATGGAGGTAACCAGTATGGGGCCTAACCGAGGTAGGTAGGTCGTCATGATCCCTATGAAAGGATGTAAGTCATACCATGAATGCTGAGAGAGATGATGGAGACTTGGGTAAGGTTTCGAGTTGGATATGTGCTATGTTTGGATCCTAAGTCTATCCTAGGGTCAGGTAGGGATAAGACTGATGGGAGTAGGAGTTTCCTAATTCCCTAGTTGCACGTGACCATAGGGTCAGGAGGTAACATCTGTCATTGTCTGAGGGCCATGGGTTAGGATATTGATCACCTTCATGAACCCATGGGACCCAAAGGGCAAATGAGGAGGGCACTCTCTGATGCATAAGGGAAGAGGGATGACCCCAAAATTGTCGGCACCCTATAGACCTAGAGGATATGACTAAGGAGTGTGTGATGTCCCAAGTGTGTTTGAGACCAGTTCTCCATGAAAGAAAAACCTTGATATCGAGATGTTCATGATGTAGAGACATGTGATGCACGTTTCAGTTTAGATTGTAGGTGTACTGCAAGGTGGGATGTACCATCTCTACTCTTGGAACAGGAAGAACTCTGTATTTGGATTGCATCCAAATGCTTATTTCCTCTTGTTATGGGAGTGAGAGATAGGACAGTACGCATGCCATACACCAAGGATAAAGATGATGTGAGTTGGAACGTTGCTATGAGGTATGAGGATAGAGATGATAGCATACCCTTGTAGAGTGAACAATGCAAGGATGGTTTACAAACACTAAGAGAACTAAGGAAGTCATCTTATGAGGATGTTTTTATCATGAGCTATGTGGAGTATATGAGTTATACAAGGTTGAGTTCAAAAACCAAGAGGATGAACGTAGAGTTTTCTTGATGAAGATAGACTTAGAGTCTGAGATGAGATAATAAGTGGAATACATGGAGGTTCATGTCTTCAACATTACCTAATACATAAAGATGAAAGGTGGTAATGGATGCTCTAATTGAGATGCAACTATCTAGTCTAACTAGTGGAAAGGCTGGAAGAGGTGGTTAGGTGAACCCTAAGTTCATGAAATGTGTTTCGCTAACACTCAGATATAACGAGATATGTTGATTGAGTTAGTGGTTGCTTGGTTAGCCAGCCTAGGGCTTGTTGTGATAGAAGGATGGTTGTAGAACCTCATATGCACTTCCTTAGAAAAGAAGGTGATGAAACCCCAACTAGAGTGGTTTAGGGTTTCCAAGGAATCAATCTTGAGGAATCATGACATATAGGAGATCATGATTTTAAGATCACCATACACCATGGTACTACTAAGATAATAAGTGGTAGTAGTACTTTGATGCCGAAGAAGAAAAGTGTACAAAGATGCATGTGGCTTATCGCCATGCAAGTCAGGAGGTGAAGGATGAACACCAGTAATCCAATGAGTTGATATAGAGGATAAAGAGTCCCTAGGTGGGAATGGGAGTTCATCACTATAGATGTTGTGGTAAGTCTCCCTAGACCGAGGAAATTCAGGATGCAATGTGGGTTATGGTAGATCACCTTACCTATATGACATGATCTAAGAGAAAGAGAGAGAGAGAGAGTATTGTCAAGGGACAGATCTGGTTGAACTACATATAAGAAAGAGAGATGGTTCAACTACACCATGATATGATTTCAAAGGTTCTTGAATATAACCTAAAGATTCACTTCCATGAGGTGGAAGTAGGTATATGAAGAACTTGATGCTAGTACAGCTTATCACCCCTAACTGATGGTTAGAATGATCCAGACTAGAGGGTCTGATGAGAGCATGTGTGCTTGTTCAAGGTGATACATGGAGACAGTTTTGTCCTATGAAAGATGTGATGTTAACCACCATAACCTTTATCGGGATGTAAGAATCTCTATAAGGGAAGCTGTGTCAGTCACCGCTTCATGAAGATGATGTCGGTGGAAACACCTTGTAAAGGTCAGAAAGGCCACAGTGTGTGCAGATGAAGTCACTTTGATCATGCGATGGTTGAGAAAGCCCAGGGGCAACATGAGTCGTGAGCTGATACAAAGCAGACTGACATGTAGTTCACTATGGGAGAATATGTGATGTGAAAATCTGACCCCTCTGAGCTATAGCTGAGAAAGCTGAGATCCCGATACATGAGTCCATTTGAGATAGATTGGTGGAGATGGTTATGTTTAGCCTTACCCCTCAGGATAATGTAATGTATGATGTGTTCCACGAGTCCGATCTAGTGCACTATGTGAGGTATCCAAGCCATGTGTTGAGCCATGAACCTATTCAGCTTTGTGAGAGGTTGAAATGTCTTGAGTCACCCATGAGGGTATGATATACCAAGGTGAGAGAGAACTCAGATGTAAGAATATAAGATGATGAAGGTTCTTGGGAAGCACCATGGAGAGGGTGAAGCCACATAAGGGCCATGATGGACATGAGAAAGTCTTATCCTTCTGGTTTGATGGAATTTTGAGGGAAAAATTCCTATAAGAGGGGAAGGATGTTACAACCTCGATTTTGCATATGTTTTCATAATTGAAATATAATGATTTTACGAATTTGAGCTTAATTTAAAAGGTTGTATGCTTTGCTTCAAAAGATGTACTTCTTTGCAAATCTCCCTTTTGAAAGGAATTTTGTGGTTCCTATTATAATATTAATCCAATAATGGATATAAAAGAGAAGAAAAGAAGAACATTCCAAATAATAGAAAAAAGATAAAAGATAATGGATATTAAGCGATATATTTATGAGAAATACATAGAAATCTCTAGAAAGTGGCATTTATGGCCACAATTGAATGAATTTCGTTTACATGTGATTTCTAATGGAAGAAATAGGAAAAGAGGAAAAAGGAAATAAAGGATAAAGTGAAATCCTTGAAAAGAGATATCTTAATAAAGAAATAAGTAAGAAATAATGGATGTAGATGCATCTAGAAGGATAATAAGTGTCCTTAAAAAGGAATTTCGAAATCTTAGGATTTCTTGGGATCCAAGGAGTCCCAATTGATAAGAAGAAAGAGAAAATAAAAATAATACAAAAATATGAGGATAATGTGCTATATAGTTAATGACTCTTTGGTATTATCAAAAAGAGGTACTTTCTACTATAAGGAAATATATTTGTGTGGCCAATGGATTAAAAACCAAGCATAGAGATGATGAAAGAGTATATTTTCGAATTCCCAATATCTAAGGTATATGGTTTAATAACAAGATATTTATGAGAGAGAAGATTGCTTCTTAATGAAGGAACTTGGTTTCCTTTTGGGAAAGGGACTTGGATCTCGTGGATGGGCATCCTAGGGCTTTGCTACCCTCCCCTATATAAAGGTAGAATTCTTGGCTCGAGCCCAAGAGAGTTCCATGCATCTCTCTCTCTCTTCTCCTTCTTCTTTTCATTCAAACCCTAGCTGAGAGAGTAGAACAATCTCGAGGACACCAAGGAGCTGTGATTGAGATCTCAACAGAGGCATGAAGGTCCCATGCCGACTTGGGATGATCGGCCATCATCCCCATACCCACAGCCACCGTGCAGCACCTACAGAAGGTCGGCGCCATGGCTGCAGGTCGCACGCCTGCCCCGTCCAAAACAACCACCTAGGTTGGAGCTGGGGGGCGCCCCAGGTGCGGCGGAGGGCGGCGGAGCAAGGGCAGCAGCTGGCGGCAAGTTTCGAGCCCTGGAGAGGAGGGGGCGGACCCACGAAGTGCTGCAAGTCGGCGGCAGCTAGAGTGTCATGAGGTTGAAGATGATTGGGCATTGTTTGACGTTTTTGCCACTCCACGTGCTAAAGTGATGGCCACTTAAGTGAGGGCAAAGATGTAATTGGGTTATGTTCTAGGTCGGCTACACGGTGCATGAAAAGGGTGACGTGGCATCCACCCATTGGTCCAAGTAAGTAATTATTACAAAAATCATATCTAAATATTGGTAGATCGGATTGATACATGTAATATATGAAATTTTCTCATAAAAGTGTGAACAATCCATTAAAAATAGATTTAGATCCTAACTCTACTTTCCATTCAAAAAGTACGTAAAGATGCTAGCTTTAATGGTTCTATTCATGCGAAACCCTAATCAACAATGATTGTTGAATTAGGAAGGGTTATTTGAATGTTTAAAGTTGATATTAACCTATTGATTACAAAAGGACACATTAGATCTAAAAGGATGAACTTTACACGTAATTGGATTAATTTAGGGTTTTATGTGCATATATAGCCTTTAATGGGCCTTGAAACCCTAATTAAGATTCTTAATGGCTTTAATTGTTCAAATTCATGTATGAAGCTAAGATATGATGAGTCTAAGCTATTTCAAGTATAAAAGTTCCTAATTGTGGATAAATACCCTTAATTTGGTAATTAGGGTTTTCTAGTGGATAAATGTGGAATTAGTGATAAATGGAGTTCATATGTGAATTAGACCCTAATGAAATACGAGTTGTCAATTCGAAAGAACCAAAGGAGATAATTGGGCCTAATGATCTTGATACGACTTAAAAAGATAAAGATGGTAGTTTTAGTGTAAAAGACACATAATAAACTTAATTGACTTTCAAGTATGCTTATGATGTTGAAATTAGGGCTTGTGAACTAAAAGAGCATTAAACGTGATAAATGCATTATGGAGGCTAAAACCCTAATAAAACCCTAAAGTTGGCCTAGAAACCCTAAGGTGGAATCCAAGTCAATCTTGAGAGTGTTTTGGATAAACTATAACACTTGGATGTTATGCATTAATTTCTGGATATTGTTGATTGCTTGTTTGATTATTCTTTATCATAATTGCTTGGACATCAAGATGCTCTAGATCAGGTATGTGGTTATTTATGGTTAACCGCTTTAGTATCATGGAGATTTCTCAGATGTTTAATCAAATTGAATGCAACCTATCTATTTGGATGTTCATGTATGCAAATCATAAAGTCAATATGATTATCACAATTAAGATATAAGTGTGTATTCTGGCACCTACATGCCACCCTGATGTAAGATGCAATGAGGTCAAGCCCAAGAGGGAAGACCCATAGGCACCATGAGAGGTGACCCCAGGCACCAAGCTCAGGATAGAGAAGGTGGCCTTATAATATTGCATGACTAATGGGCACCATGATAGGTGACCCCAGGCACCAAGCTCAGGATGGAGAAGGTGGCCTTAAGTCAATGACAAAAGAGAAACCCTAAAGGGGGGTATTCCAGGGTTAGGGCAAAAGCAGTGGAGAATGTCACATTGAAAGTGTAAATTTACTTGTTAATTATCTTGATTGTGATATTTAGATTGTTAGCCATATATGTGAAATTTTGGTTGTCCCCACATATCGGCATATTCATTTATGTTGACTGACATTTTGTTTGTTAGTGTTTTAGGTACAATATTGAAAAGGACAAATAGTAAAGTGGCATATTGTGAAAATAAGAATTAAAGTGAGAGGAGGAATAGTTAGAATAGATTGAAGTTGTGGATAAAAGTTAGATATCCAAGTTTTTGAAAAAGGTATGCAAAGTTTTATTTTATTCCGACTTTCAGTATAGTTTGGTAGAATTTTATAATTATTATTGATTATTTGACGAACCTTTGATCTGGGAAATTGGGATAACGGATCTGACCTCTTGGTCTCCCTTAATTGGAGGTTACCGGGAGGTGGGGTCGTTACATTTGGTATCAGAACATTGGTTCATCATTCAATCTCTAATAATTATTAGATTTTACAAACTCTTTAGAACCCAAGGGAGTTATTAGAGGATTTTCCGATGATAGAGGTGTCTAGAAAAGGATCACAGTTCGGGGGCTGGCAATATGTTCCTCCGCCCTACTAGTCGGTCATGAGGACTCTCAGATCTGTGTGACTGTCTGGCCAATGTCTTAGGATCTGACTTGAAATAAGATACCTTTAGGACTCTCTCATCTATTTTCATCCCTTCTCAACCCTAATTCTGTTAAGATTCTGAGGTTTAGGGTTTTCTCTCTCTCTTCCTCACCCTCTTGAGGTTAGGGTATGTATGATAAAGTTAAGGAATCTTCCACCAAATTAATGAAAAGCATGTAACCAAGGTATCATGGACATAAGCTTAATAGTTTAAGAATAAACTAAAGAATATTTGCATGCTTAGGTCGTATGACATGTGTTGTCATGCCCTCAGGAGAGACATGAGGTTAGACCTTCTTATCAGGAGGATGAAGTAGAGTTGGTATTGGAGGAAGAGACCTCCATTAAAGGTAGAGACCTGGCACATCCTCTAAGGATGATGCTAACCCTAACCCTAAGTGGTGGTTAGAGAGAGAGAGATTGCATGATGAGATGGAAGTCATAGTCGACCATGTGTGTGGGTTGACATGCTTTTGGTTTTGGATACCTATGATAGTATGAGCCATGTGAGGTTGGTTGACCTAGTACCTTTAGAAACTCAACCCTGGGAAGGGTCATGTATATTAGGGTGAAGGATGACCCCTTCATCAATAAGGTTAGTGATGACCATATAGAAACTGGATGGGCTTACATGAACATGGCAAATTTGCACCCAAAGTATGTCAGTAGTGCTGACAATAGGCTAAAACCCTAGCTAAGAGAGTCTGTAGATAAGCATGAACAGTTATGGATAATCTTGAGCAAACATAGGTTTCACCCATGTAGGTGTACGCTTGTGAGTTTGATCCACCTTAGAGAAGAGAGGAACTCTAGTAGTAAGGTTGTTGTAGGGTTAAGCTCTAGAGATAGAGAGTAGGTCCCAATCTAGAAGGTTGGAAGTTTAGACTCCGAGTTAGGAGGAACCTTGAGAAATTGAGGATGATGTGACCTAAGTGAATGGTTACAGTTGCCTCGTGCATGATCTCTGGAGGCTTATGGTATATTGGTTGCCTTTAGAGGAACCAAACCCTAGAGAAAGGATGAGGTTGTCGGTACCTATGTGCCTATGGTAAAAATATTTACCTTCTAGGGATAGGAAGAAGAGTTCCTTAGACCCTGAAGAGGTTTAGTAACAAGTTGTACGGTCTTATACGTAGTTGGTTGTCCTTGAGGAGGACTCAACTCTGAGGTGTTGCTCGAGTAGAAGGATTATAGAATGTGCATGTTATACCTCATACATGTTTGGTTCATGGTTAGAATGTTGAGCATGTAGTTGGATAGCTTTTATGGAAAGGTGAATGTCACACCCCGATCTCACACTAACCACTAATCACGAGATTAGGGCGCGACGGAGGGATTATCACATAAACAAATCGCTGAAAACTTTTTCTTTTTAAAACCTCGTAATGATATCCGGATTATTGCTGTAACTAAAACACAATAAACTATTGCGGAAGCATTTCAATTAACCTGGCTAAAGAACATAAACAAAGTTTACAACATGTAACATTGTTTAACAGAAAGTAAACATAACAGTTAATTTACATCTTTATACACATTCTCTCTCACCCACACCTTGTCCCAAGGACCGAGGGGAAAGGACTAAGAGACCTCTAACTAAACTAACTACAAACCTTATATAGACTAGGCGTTAGGATGAAACGACCCTTCCGATTCCCGATGCTGATGCTGACCTGAAAATGTTTTGAGTAGAGGTATGAGCCTACTCGCTCAGTGAATAATATTTCACTTAGCTATCACTAATCAACTCGTCAGGTTTATAAACTGAAATTAAACATACATACAGTTCAAGCAGGGCAGTTCTATTGACATAGCAAATATACAGATTATAGTCACATTTCTAAGCATCAACAGGTAATTCAGGTAATTAAACAGTTATATAAATTTACTGTGATCCTACATGATTACTTATTCATTTTTATTATTATGCCCTAAATATATGCAGTGTACTCTGCATATAAAGATTCGTAGCAAGTTCATGCCACGATCCCACCGTACAAGACTTAGCGACACACCCGGGAAATGCTAAGTCTGACTACTGTCCTGGTCTGCGTCAGGACTCTCAGGCTCACACGGCCTCACAGCACTCTCAAAAGAGTGTACTCTAGACTCCTCCTCTAACCTGAGCACACAGGCGGAGAGTCTGGGTTACCACCGTGACACACGCACAGATTATTGTTGAATAACCCCTATATATTCCAGTGCCACCGTGACACACGCACAGATTATTGTTGAACACTGCCTTTCTGCCCTCGTGCCACCGTGACACACGCACGGATTATTGTTAAACACGAGTCACCGACCATCTAGACACACGCTAGGTAGGTCGTTTCACCCCAAGGTGCAGACCTCACGAGGGGTTCTACGGTGTTAGGGCACCTATGTCTATTAATTAGTTAACAGATATACAGTTTAACAGAAATATCACATTACGACTGTAAAACATGGAATTTCCTCTTATTCATCATTCATATCATGCATTTCGAGTTCCAATGAACTTAACATACTTTAATGTACATGCTACACTGTTAAGAGTCATATCAACTGATACTGAAGCAAATAAGCATTTAAAATGAGTTTAATAATGATTTCTAAATGAACTGCCACTCACCTACTTCGGTGTGTTCGTATACACCGAAAAACGTCCACAAACACGCCTAATTCTGCCCTTTACAGCAGCGTGCACGCCGTGCACCTTCAGTGCACTTCTGTTCTACTTTTTTGCACCTTTGCACGTCGTGCAAACTGATTTGCACGCCGTGCAAACTGAATTGCACGCCGTGCAAACTGATTTGCACGCCGTGCACCTGGGCTGAAACTCGTTCCGCTATCTGTAACTTTGCACGCCGTACAACCTGCGCAGAGACGGAAATTGCAGAATTAAAAGAGGAGCTCGGGGTCGATTTACGGCAAATCTCCGCACGAAATACCTTGGGAACTTCAAGACGACCTAGCAGCAACCCGTAGACGTTGCTTTTCACGCCTTTGGCCGCTCCTAGCACCTTCTTGGCCGGCGCCTACCTTGGCCGGGCAGCAAGAACAAAGAAGGAAGGGGGAAGAAGTTGGAGAAGATGACGCAGCTGGTTGATTTGGCTGGAGAAGATGAAGAATCGAAGAAGAACGGAGAAGGAGGGGCTTGGTTGCCTAGCTTCTCCTCTAGCTCGCTCTCTCCCTCTCCCTTCTCTCTGTTTTTCTCAGGCGGCAACCAAAGGAATGAACGATACGTTCATTCCAAGGTCGGTTAACAGAACTAATAAAGGAAAACTACAGAAAAGGATAAGGAAGGGCGCCCAGGGGGCCGGATGTAAATTGCCCAAAAACTTTCCGAAATTACACATAGGTCCCTGCACACTAAAAAGCTTATATCTTTTTACTCGTAGGTCGGTTTCGCATGATTTCTTCGGCAACAGATTAAGCACAAACTTGCCCTCAATCTCAGGACAAGAAAACAAGCTAAGAATACATTTACACTAGCTCAAAGCTCAAAACACTATTAACAAAAGCAAGTACTTATCTTAACATAATTAGTTCAATTATGCACTAACCAAGGTACTTACTGTTAAAACGAAATGTGGGTCATAACAATCTCCCTCCCTTATAAGAATTTCGTCCCGAAATTCCTAAAAGAGAAAAGGAAACTTGTTACGCATTTCTGATTCAAGCTCCCACGTAGCTTCCTCTATATTGTGATTCCTCCACAAAACCTTCACTAAAGATAACTCACGATTCTTAAGCTTCTTGATTAGGTGATCAACTATCTGTACTGGTCCTTCCACATAGGACACATCTGTCCTAAGTTGTGCCAGATCTGGATCTAATATTTTCTCTGTACCGGGGTGACACTTCTTCAGCATAGACACATGAAACACATCATGAAGATTTGCCAACTCAGACGGCAAATCCAACTTGTAAGCTACAGGTCCAATCCTCTCAACAATAGGATATGGGCCCATGTACCTAGGGGTCAACTTACCCCTCTTGCCAAACCTTAACACTCCCTTCCATGGTGAAACCTTCAGATAAACCTCGTCACCAACCTCAAACTCAAGAGGTCGACGTCGTCTTTCTGCATAACTTTTCTGCCTGTCCTGAGCAGCTTTCAACTGCTCCCTGATCACAGATATCTTCTCTGTAGTCATATCGACTATCTCAGGTCCAAGAATTTCTTTCTCTCCAATCTCATACCAACAAACTGGTGATCTACACTTCTTGCCATATAGAGCTTCATATGGGGCCATTCCAAGACTAGAATGGTAGTTGTTGTTATACGCAAACTCCATCAAGCTTAAGTGTTCTTCCCAGTTACCTCTGAACTGCAGAACGCATGCTCTCAGCATGTCTTCAAGAGTCTGAATGGTCCTCTCAGATTGACCATCTGTCTGCGGGTGAAACGTTGTACTGAACCTCAGCTTTGTGCCCAACGCACGATGTAACTGATTCCAGAATCTAGATGTAAACTTAGGATCTCTGTCAGAAATAGTGGAAACTGGAATCCCATGTAATCTGATTACCTCGTCCACATATATCTTGGCCAGCTTCGGAACATCAAAGGTTGACTTGATAGGAAGAAAGTGAGCAGACTTAGTTAGTCTATCCACAATCACCCAAATCGAGTCCGAACCTCTAGACATCCTAGGTAATCCTACCAAAAAATCCATCGTGATGTGTTCCCATTTCCATTCAGGTATAGGAAGCGACTGTAAAGTACCAGCAGGTTTTTGGTGCTCAGCTTTAACCTACTGACACACTCCACATCTAGCTACATACTCAGCCACATCTCTTTTCATACCAGACCACCAGTACAGCTCTCTGAGATTCATGTACATTTTCGTGTTACCAGGATGCATAGCATACATAGAAGCATGCGCTTCTTCAAGAATTTTCTCTTTCAGCTCACTGTTCCCAGGTACACACAACCTGTCATGAAGATACAACACACCATCGTCAGAAAACTTGAATTCTGACCTTTTACCTTCCGACATATCCTGCATGATCTACCTCAACTCATCATCATTCTGTTGCAATTCCTTAATCTGATCATAGAAAGTAGGTTTAACCTGCATTTGAGCAATCAACCCACTCTGTCCAGACACATTCAAGTCTAAGTTCAACTTTTGCATATCTACAAGCAAGTCTCTTTTGAAACATGCCATAGAAAATGCATCTGCAGTTGAACTTGACTTTCTACTCAAGGCATCTGCTACAACATTAACTTTACCAGGATGGTAATCGATTGTCACATCATAATCTTTAATCAGCTCAAGCCATCTGCGCTGTCTCAGATTCAAATCTTTTTTAGTGAAGATATACTTCAGGCTCTTATGGTCTGTAAACACCTGACATGTCTCACCATACAGGTAGTGACGCCATGTCCTAAGAGCATGAACTATAGCATCTAACTCCAGATCATGAGTAGGGTAGTTCTCTTCGTTCTTCTTAAGCTGTCTAGATGCATAAGCCACAACTTTTCCTTCCTGCATCAGCACACAGCCCAAACCTCTCCTGGAAGCATCGCAGAATACTGTATAACCCTTTTCTGCTTCTGGCAAAACCAACACTGGTGCTGAAGTCAACTTACTCTTCAAGATCTGAAAACATTTCTCACAGTTATCAGACCAAACAAACGGTGTATTCTTCCTCGTCAAGCGTGTCAAGGGTGATGCTAACACACTGAAGTTCTGTATAAACCTTTTGTAATAGCCTGCTAATCCCAAGAAACTTCTAATCTCAGTAGGAGTCTTAGGTTGTTCCCACTGAAGCACAGAATCAACTTTCTTAGGATCAACACTAACTCCATCTCTCGAGATAACATGTCCAAGAAATGCTACCTCAGCCAACCAGAACTCACACTTGCTAAACTTAGCATACAACTGATGTTGCCTCAACAGATGCAACACTACTCTCAGGTGTTGCTCATGCTATCCATCATCTCTGGAGTAGATCAGAATATCATCTATAAAGACTACAATAAACTGATCTAGGAACGGTTTGAAAATCTGATTCATCATATCCATAAAGGTTGCTGGGGCATTGGTCAGCCCAAACGACATGACCAGAAACTCATAATGTCCATACCTGGTTCTGAAAGCTGTCTTGGGAATATCAGAAGCCTTTATTTTGAGCTGATGATATCCAGATCTCAAATCGATTTTAGAGAAGATCGTCGCTCCACGCAACTGATCAAAAAGATCATCTATTCTCGGTAAAGGATACTTGTTCTTAATAGTGATCTTGTTTAGTTGCCTGTAATCTATACAGAGACGCATGGTGCCATCCTTTTTCTTAACAAATAGGACTGGAGCACCCCACGGCGAAGAACTGGGTCTGATGAAACCCTTATCCAGCAACTCCTACAGCTGCACCTTGAGTTCCTTCAACTCTACAGGTGCCATTCTATAAGCTGGCAGTGCTACTGGATGACTAACTGAATATACCTGAATCTCAAAATCAATGTCTCTGACAGGAGGTAAGCCTGGTAACTCTTCTGGAAAAACATCAGAAAACTCACGAACCACAGGCACATCATAAACACTGGTGGTGCTCTTCTCTGCTCTGGTGTCAACCACATGAGTAAGGAACGCTTCACATCCTTTCTGTAACATCTTATCAGCTACAGCAGCTGATATTATGCACGTAGGCAGAACTTTCCTGTCTCCAGTAAAGACACAAGAAAATTCCCCTAGTTGAAAGGTAGCTTCCTTTTTCCAACAATCGAGTTGCACTCGATATGTCTCAAGACAATCCATACCCAAGATGACTTGAAAAGTATTTACATTCAAGGGTATGAGATTAGCAGCAAAGGTATAACCTCTAAAAGATAACAAGCATCCGGGACAGAACTCAGTCAAAATTGTTGGTCCACCTAGAAGAACCCTCAACACTAACTCATCTACCAACTCTTGAGTTAACAGATTAAGTTTACCAACTAAAGAACGTCGTATGAAAGAGTGAGTAGCACCCGGATCTATCAAAACTGAGACTGGTATACTATTAAACCAAAGCATCTCTCCTGTAACAACTTGTGAAGAAATTATACCTTCCTGAGGTGTCAAAGAAAAGAAACGTGCTGCCGCTCTCCCTCTGCCACGCTGTCCTCTTTGACCACTTCTGCCACTGGATACTCCACCACCTCTGGAACCAGAAGCCATAGAAGAACTCGGTCCTTCAGCTGGAGGTTGTCTCTGAACATCATAAAACTGAGACTGAGAAGCTTGTGATGTTGCTGGTTGAAGCTGAGGACAAAACTTCTTTATATGTCCTATCTGCCCACATTGGTAACATCCTGTATAATCTAAACCCCAACATTGCCCAGAGTGAAATTTTCCACAGGTATTACATACCTGCATCTCCTGTTTCTGTGGACCAGTCACAGAAGTAGATGATCCAGATGGCTGCTCTCTAGACGCACTGCCCCATCTCCCTGGGTTGTATCCTCCTCTGCCTCTAGAAGTATTGACATCCTCAGTTCTCTTCCTGCCGAAACAACCAAAGCCACGCCCAAGCTTAGAAAAGAAACCTCTACCTCCACCTCTGTATCCACTACTAGATTGCCCTCTACTGAAATCTGCAGATCTTTTCTTAGACTCGGGCACCCTGTCAGCATTCATAGATTCTTCAACTTGTCTTGCTGCCTCAACAAACTCACCAAAGTTCTCTCTGTTCCTCCTGCTAGTAGCAGAAACTGTATTCCGAATTTCTGGCCTTAGCCCTTCCTGAAACCTTCTGCATCTTTCTATGTTGTCGGGAACAAGCTGTGGACAGAAATTCACTAACCGTGTGAAAAGCGCTTCATACTCAGTAACTGTCATGTTCCCCTGCTTGATATTCTGTAACTGCCTGATTTTCTCATTAAGAAAAGTGGGTGGATAGAATTTGAGATGAAACTCCT
Organism: Alisma plantago-aquatica; assembly: GCA_963693085.1. Classification (NCBI taxonomy): domain Eukaryota; kingdom Viridiplantae; phylum Streptophyta; class Magnoliopsida; order Alismatales; family Alismataceae; genus Alisma; species Alisma plantago-aquatica. Next base: position 332,088,169 of record OY856414.1, read on the forward strand.
CAAAGAAATCCTGCCAGGAAAGCTCTGTACCTCTCCTCTTTTCTTCCACACCACGCCACCACAACTCTGCATCGCCTGTTAAAAGGTAGACTGCATGATTAATCTTCTTATATTCTGGAAGTTCCATCAGGCGAAAGACCTTTTCTATCTGTCTAAACCACTCATCAGCCTCAGCGGGATCTGTGGTGCCACTAAACTCTGTGCCACCTAGCTTCTTCACAAGCTCATAAGATCGCATCAGATCTTTACTACTGGTAGAAGAAGAATCTCGCCTATCAGCCTTGTACTTTTCTTTGGTCTCCAGGAACATCATGTACATCCGGGATGCTTCATCCACGTGGTCACCACCACCTGGACCCAAATACAAAGGATCAGGGCCAACATGGCTCTCGGCCTGATCATCGCGATCAAAGCCTCTTCCTGCCATCTGCAATGATATAACAGAACATTTCCTGTTAGAAAACTACAGATAGAAGAAAGACACCTAAACCTTAATCCTATTGGTCTCTTATCGTCCCCTGACTTGGACTCTGAGTAACTATGTACTCAACCTATGCTCTGATACCAAGATGTCACACCCCGATCTCACACTAACCACTAATCACGAGATTAGGACGCGACGGAGGGATTATCACATAAACAAATCACTGAAAACTTTTTCTTTTTAAAACCTCGTAATGATATCCGGATTATTGTTGTAACTAAAACACAATAAACTATTGCGGAAGCATTTCAATTAACCTGGCTAAAGAACATAAACAAAGTTTACAACAGGTAACATTGTTTAACAGAAAGTAAACATAACAGTTAATTTACATCTTTATACACATTCTCTCTCACCCACACCTTGTCCCAAGGACCGAGGGGAAAGGACTAAGAGACCTCTAACTAAACTAACTACAAACCTTATATAGACTAGGCGTTAGGATGAAACGACCCTTCCGATTCCTGATGCTGATGCTGACCTGAAAATGTTTTGAGTAGAGGTATGAGCCTACTCGCTCAGTGAATAACATTTCACTTAGCTATCACTAATCAACTCGTCAGGTTTATAAACTGAAATTAAACATATATACAGTTCAAGCAGGGCAGTTCTATTGACATAGCAAATATACAGATTATAGTCACATTTCTAAGCATCAACAGGTAATTCAGGTAATTAAACAGTTATATAAATTTACTGTGATCCTACATGATTACTTATTCATTTTTATTATTATGCCCTAAATATATGCAGTGTACTCTGCATATAAAGATTCGTAGCAAGTTCATGCCACGATCCCACCGTACAAGACTTAGCGACACACCCGGGAAATGCTAAGTCTGACTGCTGTCCTGGTCTGCGTCAGGACTCTCAGGCTCACACGGCCTCACTGCACTCTCAAAAGAGTGTACTCTAGACTCCTCCTCTAACCTGAGCACACAGGCGGAGAGTCTGGGTTACCACCGTGACACACGCACGGATTATTGTTGAATAACCCCTATATATTCCAGTGCCACCGTGACACACGCACGGATTATTGTTGAACACTGCCTTTCTGCCCTCGTGCCACCGTGACACACGCACGGATTATTGTTAAACACGAGTCACCGACCATCTAGACACACGCTAGGTAGGTCGTTTCACCCCAAGGTGCAGACCTCACGAGGGGTTCTAAGGTGTTAGGGCACCTATGTCTATTAATTAGTTAACAGATATACAGTTTAACAGAAATATCACATTACGACTGTAAAACATGGAATTTTCTCTTATTCATCATTCATATCATGCATTTCGAGTTCCAATGAACTTAACATACTTTAATGTACATGCTACACTGTTAAGAGTCATATCAACTGATACTGAAGCAAATAAGCATTTAAAATGAGTTTAATAATGATTTCTAAATGAACTGCCACTCACCTACTTCGGTGTGTTCGTATACACCGAAAAACGTCCACAAACACGCCTAATTCTGCCCTTTACAGCAGCGTGCACGCCGTGCACCTTCAATGCACTTCTGTTCTACTTTTCTGCACCTTTGCACGCCGTGCAAACTGATTTGCACGTCGTGCAAACTGAATTGCACGCCGTGCAAACTGATTTGCACGTCGTGCACCTGGGCTGAAACTCGTTCCGCTATCTGTAACTTTGCACGCCGTGCAACTTAAATTTGCACGCCGTGCAACCTGCGCAGAGACGGAAATTGCAAAATTAAAAGAGGAGCTCGGGGTCGATTTACAGCAAATCTCCGCACGAAATACCTTGGGAACTTCAAGACGACCTAGCAGCAACCCGTAGACGTTGCTTTTCACGCCTTTGGCCGCTCCTAGCACCTTCTTGTCCGGCGCCTACCTTGGTCGGGCAGCAAGAACAAAGAAGGAAGGGGGAAGAAGTTGGAGAAGATGACGCAGCTGGTTGATTTGGCTGGAGAAGATGAAGAATCGAAGAAGAACGGAGAAGGAGGGGCTTGGTTGCCTAGCTTCTCCTCTAGCTCACTCTCTCCCTCTCCCTTCTCTCTGTTTTTCTCAGGCGGCAACCAAAGGAATGAACGATACGTTCATTCCAAGGTCGGTTAACAGAACTAATAAAGGAAAACTACAGAAAAGGATAAGGAAGGGCGCCCAGGGGGGCGGATGTAAATTGCCCAAAAACTTTCCGAAATTACACATAGGTTCCTGCACACTAAACAACTTATATCTTTTTACTCGTAGGTCGGTTTCGCATGATTTCTTAGGCAACAGATTAAGCACAAACTTGCCCTCAATCTCAGGACAAGAAAACAAGCTAAGAATACATTAACACTAGCTCAAAGCTCAAAACACTATTAACAAAAGCAAGTACTTATCTTAACATAATTAGTTCAATTATGCACTAACCAAGGTACTTACTGTTAAAATGAAATGTGGGTCATAACAGTGAACCTCGGATCCCTAGACCTATAAGAGGGGAAGTAGTAGTGCTTGGTGTACCTAATGCTCATGATGAGATTTGAGTTGCCATAGATATGAGCATTGCACTCCTCATGTTTAGAGGAATGGGAAATCCCTTAGATTAAGGTGTATCTTAGATGAACCTCTCACATATAGGTTGGTGACATATAGTGGTCCAATATAAAGGAATAGAAACAAGTAGGACTTATCATAGAGACCTAGACTGGTTTAGTAGGTGGTCTGCTTGCTAGCTACATGCCTTAGTAGCTTTCTAGGGTCAAACATGCTCATGTGGATGTAAACCCTGGACATAAGGACGTTTGTGGCCTTTGCTGCTATCAAGAGATAGTTTCCTCCCATACTGGGAGAGGGACCCTTCTGTAGGCTATGGATCAGCTTTTGTTGGGTTGAGGTAACCTAAAGAGGTCTCATAGGATCTTGAGAAGCTAAGTGGAGATTACATAGTATAACCATGAACATGTAGACCCAAAGATAACCATCTCTATGTGCATGTGGATTTATTACCATGGAGGTAACCAGTATGGGGCCTAACCGAGGTAGGTAGGTAGCCATGATCCCTATGAAAGGATGTAAGTCAGACCACAAATGTTGAGAGAGATGATGGAGACTTGGGTAAGGTTTCAATTTGGATATGTGCTATGTTTGGATCCTAAGTCTATCCTAGGGTCGGGTAGGGATAAGATTGATGGGAGTAGGAGTTGCCTAATTCCCTAGTTGCACGTTACCGTAGGGTCGAGAGGTAACAGTTGTCATTGTCTGAGGGCCATGGGTTAGGAGATTGATCACCTTCATGAACCCATGGGACCCAAAGGGCAAATGAGGAGGGCTCCCTCTGATGCATAAGGGAAGAGGGATGACCCAAAAGTGTCGACACCCTACAGACCTAGAGGATATGACTAAGGAGTGTGTGATGTCCCAAGTGTGTTTGAGACTAGTTCTCCATGTAAGAAAAGCCTTGATATCGAGATGTTCATGATGTAGAGAGATGTGATGCACGTTTCAGTTTAGATTGCAGGTGTACTGGCAAGGTGGGATGTACCATCTCTACTCTTGGAATGGGAAGAACTCTATATTTGAACTATAGCCAAATGCTTATTTCCTCTTGTTATGGGAGTGAGAGATAGGATAGTACGCATGCCATACACCAAGGATAAAGATGATGTGAGTTGGAATGTTGCTATGAGGTATGAGGACAGAGATGATAGCATACCCTTGTGGAGTGAATGATGCAAGGATGGTTTACAAACACTAAGAGAACTAAGGTAGTCATCTTATGAGGATGTTTTTATCATGAGCTATTGTGAGTATATGAGTTATACAGGGTTGAGTTCGATAACCAAGAGGATGAACTCAAAGTTTTGTTGATGAAGATAGACTTAGAGTACGAGATGAGATAATAAGTGGAATACATGGAGGTGCATGTCTTCAACATTACCTAACACATAAAGATAAAAGGAGGTAATGGATGCTCTAATTGAGATGCAACTATCTAGTTTAGCTAGTGGAAAGGCTGGAAGAGGTGGTTAGGTGAACCCTAAGTTCATGAGATGTATTTGGCTAACACTCAGATATAATGAGATATGTTGATTGAGTTAGTGGTTTCTTGGTTATCCATCCTAGGGCTTGTTGTGATAGAAGGATGGTTGTAGAACCTCAGATGCACTTCCTTGGAAAAGAAGGTGATGAAACCCCGATTAGAGTGGTTTAGGGTTTCCAAGGAATCAATCTTAAGAAATCATGACATACATGAGATCATGATTTTAAGATCACCATACACCATGGTACTACTAAGATAATAAGTGGTTGTAGCACTTTGATGCCTAAGAAGAAAAGTGTACAAATATGCATGTGGCTTATATCCATGCAAGCTAGGAGGTTAAGGATGAACACCAGTAACCCAATGAGTTGATATAGAGGATAAATAGTCCCTGAGTGGGAATGGAAGTTCATCACTATAGATGTTGTGGTAAGTCTCCCTGGACCGAGGAAGGTCAGGATGTAATGTGGGTTATGGTAGATCACCTTACCTAGATGAAATGATCTAAGAGAAAGAGAGTGAGAGTGAGAGAGAGAGTATTTTCAAGGGACAGATCCAGTTAAACTACATATAAGAAAGAGAGATGGTTCAACTACATCATGATGCAAGTTCAAAGCTTCTTAAATATAACATAAAGATTCACTTCCATGAGGTGGAAGTAGGTATATGAAGAACTTGATGCTAGTACAACTTATCACCCCTAACTGATGGTTAGAATGATCCAGACTAGAGGGTCTGATGAGAGCATGTGTTCTCATTCAAGGTGATACATGGAGACAGTTTTGTCCTATGAAAGATGTGATGTTAACCACCATAACCTTTATCGGGATGTAAGAAGCTCTGTAAGGGAAGTTGTGTCGATCACCGCTTCATGAAGATGATGTCAGTGGAAAGACCTTGTAAAGGTTAGAAAGGCCACAGTGTTTGTAGATGAAGTCACTTTGATCATGCAATGGTTGAGAAAGCCCAGGGGCGACATGAGTCGTAAGTTGATACAAAGAAGACTAACATGCAGTTCACTGTGGGAGAATATGTGATGTGAAAATCTGACCCCTCTGACCTATAGCTGAGAAAGATGAGATCTCGATACATGACTCCATTTGAGATGGATTGGTGGAGATGGTTATGTTTAGCCATACCCCTCAGGATAATGTAATGTATGATGTGTTCCATGAGTCTGATCTAGTGCACTATGTGAGGTATCCAACCAATGTGTTGAGCCATGAACCTATTTAGCTTTGTGAGAGGCTGAAATGTCCTGAGTCACCCATGAGGGTACGATATACCAAGGTGAGAGAGAACTCAGATATAAGAATATAAGATGATGAAGTTTCTTGGGAAGCACCATGGAGAGGGTGAAACCATATAAGAGCCATGATGGACATGAGAAAGTCTTATCCTGCTGGTTTGATGGAATTTTGAGGGCAAAATTCCTATAAGAGAAGGATGTTACAACCTCGATTTTGCTGGTTTCAGATTCTAAGCAAACCAAGTATTATAACCACCATTATTCAAGTTCTGTAGAATGGTATTATCTACTAGCATGTTAAGGGAACATTTTAGACTGAGAAACAACAACATGCATGTAATGAATAGTGTAATAATAGAGAGGGTAGAGTGTTATATAACCCGCCTAAGGAAGATCAACTCCAAGTATCACTAGCTCCAAGAACACGATCACCAAGGGTGATGAAGCTCCACCAAAAGCTCCAATTTTGGCCACAAGATCGCCTCAAGAAGAAGAAGACACCAAGATAAAAAAAAATGTTGAAGAAGAGAGGGAAAAAAACCTAGGCTGAACCAAAAGAAGAAGGGAGAAAGAGAGAAGGAAACTTCCTCACACTTGGGTACCACCTTGTCAAAACATGTCCCATGACCCTTGTGATGAGGAGTTTATCTCCAAAATGATCACATGGATGATCCATGGTCTATGGCTAAGAAAAGAGAAGAAGATGGGGTAGGAGATCCAAGGAAAATGTCACCAAAGAAAGGCATACACTTACCTAGGTTGAAGATGACCAAAAGTCACCACATGCAAGGGATCTCAGTCACTAAAGCTCCAAGGATCAATTCTCCTTGCTCCACCAAGCTCCAAGGATGAGCAAAAGAGATAGAGGAAGAAGGAAGGCCAAAAGTTCCACTTGCATGGAGAAAAGAGGGTTTATATACTTGGGGAGGAGGGAAGTAGGGTGTTGATGAGGTGTCAACATCTACAGGCACCCAAGGGACACTTGTCCACACAAGAAACCAACATGCAAGCACTATATGCATGCATGCACGAGATGGTGATACAACCAATGTTGGGTCCCGACCACTTAGGTCCCTAACACTTGGTTTCGGTCAAGACACTCCAAAGGGGTTAAAAAAAGAGCATCACTCACAACATGGTCGAGACAAAAAGGATCACCAAGCACACAAGGTCGAGACACTCCACAAGAAGACAATTTTCTCAACCCAACCACTCTAAGACCATATTGGTTGAGACAAAACCAAGACAAGGTAGGTGTCTTGGTTGAGACACACTCAAGACACCCATCAAGGTCGAGACAAGGGTCACTACACCCAACTATGGTCACATGGTCGACACCAAGCAAACCCTAGAAACCCTAATCACTTCAGAGATGTCACCTCTCATCCAAGGCCCAACCAAGGCACCCCAAAGCATCACACTCACTCTCTCTCATGATGCCAAGGAAGGGAAGGTACACACTAGGTGGTACAAATTGTAAGATAACCCTCACATTTGAGTGAATTGCAATTTGACCCAAAATAAGCACATAAAGCACAAACATCATCCAAACAAGCTCAAACTGGAAACTTAATCTTACCTCAAGCTCTAAAATCATTTCAAAGATTTAGATCAAGGTTCTAAGCACTTAGTCAAGCAAAAAAAATTTGGGTTATCCCAAAACATAAGTCAGGGGTCTTACAAGCCATAAACCCCTAACAAGGATTTCTCCCCCAAAATCCGAAGTGAAAAGAGATGGGTACTTCCTACGAATCTCTTCCTCAAGCTTCCACGTGGCTTCCTCAGTGCCACGGTGATGCCACAAAACCTTCACCAACATTATGTCCTTCTTCTTCAACTTCTTCACTCTTCTATCAAGTATCAACATAAGGCCTTCCACATAGGACATATCTTCTTCCAACTCAACCTCCACTGGATGAAGCACTAACTCAGTATTAGGGCTGCACTTCCTCAACATGGAAACATGGAACACGAGATGCAACCTATGCAAATAGGTGCCAACTCCAGTTTATAAGCCACCACAGGGTAAGGTCCCATATACATGGGAGCCAACTTATCCTTCTTCCCAAACCTTAAGACACCCTTCCAAGGAGAGACTTTGAGATACACTATGTCCCCCATTTGGAACTCCAACGGTCTGTGACAATTATCAACATATGAGTTTTATCTGTCCTGGGTTGCTTTCAACTGTTGTTGAGTCACATTGATCTTCTTTGTCATCTGTTACACAAGCTTAGGACTAAGAAGTTGATATTCTCCTGTCTTATACCAGCACAACGGAGATCTGCAATGCCTTCCATACTAATAACACCAAAATTTAGACATTTATGCCAAGATTTTATTTATGGTTTTGTGTCATTATAGCCTTAATATGTCCAAAATAACCCTAGGTCCTTATCTTTTAGTAATTTATAGATAGAGTTGCTCAACTAGCCAATTTTGGGACTTGCAGGCATTGAACTCAAGAAGATGTCATTTCTTTAGATTTTACCGCACAAGCGTCGTATTATGTGCACCAAAACTTTTGATATCTTGGACCCTATTTTTGATGGTCAATCCTTTATCAGAAAGCATCCTCATCAATCAGACCCATCAACCACCAGTAATAGCCCCCTCCCAATCGGGGTGGGTGTGTTCCTAAAGAGCAAAGGGTCACGAATGCTACACCATCTCGACCGTAACACTCAGCATGCACGAGCCCAGCCTAGTACAGTTGGGCTGAGGTCAAGGTATAGTGACCGCTACACTTTTCGCGACCGCTACAGAGCTTCGTGACTGCTACAACCACAACCACAACAAAGACTTCTGCGACTAATACACTCATTGCGATCGCTACATCCACCGTGACCGAGACACCCAGCATGGCCAGGCCAAGGACAAGAGCCAGCAACCGTCTCGACCACAACATATGTCTCAAACACTACAAGCATTGCATCTAAAACCTCCATCTTGATCGTGACATCTGCGTCGACCTCTACATTTGGCACGACGGGGTTGAGACTAAGTGTTGCTACTAGGACAGGTGTCGCGACCACTTTGTCTTCACCTATAAATACCCACCCCTTGCTACCTGGAGGGGGGTTCCGACACATTTTGATTCCGAGACTTTTTGCTCCCTAGAGCCTCGTGGGAGAGTCCTAAGGTCTGAAAAGACTAAAGTGCTCATCCTACATCCATCCCTTCAATTTTCTTCCGTTAACCACCATTTCCCACCACCATTCACCTAGTTCCCACTATCTCTAGCCATCTTCCATCTCCATACACCCACCAAACTATTGTTTGGGGAAAAATCAAAGAGAAAGGAGGTCAAGGAGTCCAAAATACCAAGGAGGGCAACCCAAAGATGAGATCTGGCCCATGTAGAGGCTAAGGAGCGAGAGCCACCTCTCCTCTATGGGCTAAATCTCTTCTTCCCCTCCTTTCTTCTACTATCTCTTTAGTTTCTATACAAATAATGTTCTTCCATCTTTGTTCGGTGCCACTATGCTTGTCCATGGCTAGTTGAGCTCCTTCTTGGCTATGTAGCCCATTTTGGGCATGTTTATGTACTTTTACCTTAAGTAAATAGTTTTATTTCAGATCTATGATGTTTTTTGTTCTATTTTCTATTTCTGGTTATGACTGCTAGTTTGGTTGATCTCTTTCTTTCTTGAACTTATATTTCTGCCTATATCAAGAGATTTGTTGTAGAAATAGATAAGAGAAGGTAGTTTGAATCAAAATCTGAAAGAGGATAGTTTAAGATGATTTGTGTAACACCATAGACCTGGGCACGGCTGGGCCCAGCTCAAAACGGGTGGGCCCACTACCAAGTTCTTACCAGATCATATTTTCCTAGCATCTCATAATATTCTAGACCTGAAAGGGTATCTAGAATATTCTAGGGTGTTGATTTTTCATCCTCGAAAGAGGTTTCATATCATTGATGGGTTATAGTCGCATTGAGTGAAAGTGAGTGGGGTGACCACTCACAGGTATATATACCATGTTACGTATTATAATTGGATGTAGGTTTCTTGCTAAGGTGTTCGAGGGTTCTCTATGCCTAAGAACGGGTGCATAGACTGCCCAACTTGTGGTTACATAGCAAGGAACTTCTCCTCTTTAATTTGTAGAATCTGACATACTCTTTTTTTATTACTTCGTGACACCTTGTTAGACTAGTTCTAGTTCCGTACTTTTATCAATTATCATATTTGCTTAACTGAGTTATGAGTGAGGTCTTAATCATCCTAAATGTACCCACATCTCTGTGTTCAACCCCTTATATCTACTTCGATCCTGTAATAAAGTTGTAGGGATCCTCACAAGTTTCAGGTTATAAATTTAAAGTCTGATCCTTTTTTGGGAGACGATCACGTACAACGCCTCATAAGGTGCCATGTTGATGCTCCTCTGATAACTGTTATTATAAGAAAACTCTATCAAACCGAAGTGGAAAACCCAACTGCCCAAAAACTACAAAGCACAAGCTCTCAACAAATCCTCCAAGGTATGTATGATCCTCTCAGACTGACCATCTGTCTGTGGGTGGAAGGCCGTACTAAACCTTAACTGCATACCCAAAGTCATGTGCAAACGCTCCAAAAAATGACTTGTAAACTGAGGACCTCTATCTAACACAATAGTAACAGGGGACACCATGCAAACACACTATCTCATCAACATATATCTAAGTGAGCTTTTCTTCTGTATACATTGCCATTACAGGAAGAAAATTTGTTGACTTGGTCAACCTATCAATGATCACCCAAATAGGATCATGAACTTTGGCTATCCTAGGGAGACCAACCACAAAGTCCATCGTAACATGATCCCATTTCCACTGTGGCATAGGCAATGGTTGCAATGTCCATGCATGCTTCTGGTGTTCTTCCTTAACTTGTTGACACACTGTGCACTTGGCCATAAACTGAGCCACATCACACTTCAAGCCACCAATATAGATCTTTAAGGTTATGGTACATCTTGGTGCTACCTGGGTGCATAGCATACATCAAAGAGTGAGCCTCTTCTAGAACCATCTTCCTCATATTACCAAAATCAGGAACTACAACTCTGTTGTGGTAACACACTATCCCATCCTCTACCTCATGAAAACCATCACGCTTCTCATTGCCAAACTCTGATTGTATCTTATTGTATCACAGTATCAACTTGTTGTGCCTCTCTAATCTGCTTCCTCAATGTAGGCTTCACATACAACTGTGCCAACAACCCAACTAGCAAGGAAACTTCCAAATGTACATTCATATGACCTAAGGAGATCAACACGTCTCGCTTATGGCACACCAAGGAACACAAGTATGCCTTCTCTACTAATGATGATGAAGAGGACTTCCTTCTCAGTGCATCTTCCACGACATTTGCCTTTCCTAGATGGTAATCGATAGTGCAATCATAATCCTTGATTAACTCCATCCATCATTGTTGCCTCATGTTAAATTCTTACTATGAGAAGATGTACTTCAAGTTCTTATGATCTGTGAAGATCTACACTTCTCTCCATATAGGTAATGCCTTCAAACCTTCAAAGCATGAACCACAACAGCCAGCTCCAGATCATGAGTTGGGTAGTTCTCCTTGTGCTTCTTCAACTATCGTGATGAAAAAGAGATCACATTCTTATCCTACATCATCACGCAATCCAATCCATTCCTTGACGCAACACAGAAGACTATGTATCATTTCCCTTGCTCCAGAAAAACTAGCACTGGTGCGCTTGTCAATGACTGAAAGGAGCATTGACACTTGTCATCCCATACAAAAGGCACATCTTTCCTCGTCAGATTCTTTAGGGGAAATGCCACTGAGCTAAAGTTCTTGATGAACCTCATGTATTATCCTGCCAAACCCATAAAACTACACACTCATGTTGACATCTTCGATTGTTCCCACTCTAGCATATATTAAAACTTCTTGAGGTCCACATGAACACCCTCAACAGATATCAAATATCCTAGGAAAGACACCTCCTTCAACTAAAACTTGCACTTACTAAACTTGGAGTATAACTAATGTTGTCTTAACATGGTCAACACCTGACGAAGATGTTGTTCATGTTGTTGACCATCTCTGGAGTATATCAAGATATCATCTATGAAAACCACCACAAACTGGTCAAGAAATGGTCGAAACACCATGTTCATCAAGTCCATGAACACTGCTAGTGCATTGGGCTAAAAACAAACTTGTAATGAATACCTTGTCCTAAAAGCCAACTTAGGTATGTCATCCTCCTTTATCCACAACTGGTTATACCCTGATCTCAGGTCTATCTTCAAAAACACTATAGTACCTCGCAACTGGTCAAACAGATCATCAATCTACGATAAGGGATACTTGTTCTTTATTGTCACCTTGTTCAACTATTTGTAATCTATGCACAGCATCATGGGCCCATCTTTGTTCTTTACAAACAACACGAGAGCACCCCATGAATATGTTCTTGGTCTAATGAAACCTTTCTCAAATAGCTCTTACAACTATTTCTTTAACTCTGCCATCTCAGATGGCGCCATCTTGTACAATGTCTGAGCTATCAGTTGTATACCTTGGACTAGATTAATCTCAAATTCAATCTCTCGGGGTGGGGGAACATTGGGAAACTCATATGGAAAAACATCCTCAAACTCACAGAACACCGCAACCTCCAGGATACTAGGACTCCTCACCTTAATATCCACCACATGTGCCAAAAATGACTCACGGTCTTACCTCGTCAACTTCTCAGCCACCATCATCAATGCCAGATACGTCAGAAGAATCTTCCTATCTCCTTGGAAGATCCACATCACATCACCATCTACAAACGTTGCCACTTTAGAACTACAGCCCTAGGCCACCTCATACTTCTCTAAGGTGTCCATTCCAAGGATCACATTGAATCCATGCATGTCAAGTGGTATGAGATCCACCAGAATATTGTGTCCAAAAAAAGAAAGGACACACCTCCCACAACTCAGCAGAACCAACTAATGGGGTTTCTAAATGAAGACTAGATCGCCTATGACTAATAGGCAAAGAATAACTATCAATCACCTCTAGAGTGACAAAAGAGTGTGTTGCACCTGGGTTAATCAAAATAGATATAAAGCAAGAAGAAGACAAATTAGAATGAAATAACTCCATCTAACATGTCACTACTCACAGGATGACCACTCCTTCCGGCTAACCGATAGCGTAGAATCAAGTAATTGCTTGTTGTCGTTGCCATCCTCTACTGCCTTGTCTAGAAGAACCAGCATGTGATGCTTGTCCATGTCCTCAGCCTCCACCACTACTAAATTGTTGCCTCTATGAGCCCTACTGACTCTGTCTCGGCTATTGGGTCACCTCATCATCCTTCACATGGAAATACTATAACGTCCATGCATTCTGTCATCTCGAGACTTAGAAGGTCCGAGAGGAAAAATCCAAAAATATTATCTAATTGTATCAAAGAGCGATGCGGAAGTGTACTATGCATACATGAACATTCAACTATAATGCATACACCAAAATGTTACTCGACATTCAACATATGTATATTACAAAATGAGTGATTACAACATGAATTACAATGTATGTTGAATGAAGATTCTATAGTCTATGAACATGTATGCTAACTAGGATCTACACAATAGGTAAAACCTAAACAATCCTCACTTCTTGTCTTTTCTCCCATGCTAGCTCTAAATCTAGAAATATGTGAAACAAACAAATCAACATAAAGTTGGTACGTGGTTGAAAAGATGTAAATACTATGTTGGCATACTTGAAATAATTGAAGAAATAAGAAATGAAAAAGGAAAACATTACTTTAAGGCGGAGAATAAGGTAAACCCAAGTTATTAGTCATATTTCAATGAACATGCATTACTATGGTGGACTTAGTGCATAATTACATATATTATTGGGCTCATTCCCCACGTACCTTGTACCATTAGGGATCTCCCCGCATACCATGTACCATTAGGGAGGTGCTAGTCAACATTAACACTTTCCCTCTCTAATAGGGAGAATAATGAAACACCATCAGTAACTACAATTCATTTTCTTTCTTTAATGTTCAAATGTTTAAGGTGGAGGAATACCATAATATATAAACATCCAAGCAAGTTTATGCAAATAAATGCAAGCAAGTACACATTCTTATATCATCCAACAAAACTAGTCATATAATTATATCCATGTACTTGAGTTTAGAGATTCATTATGCATCCAAAATCATCTACTACTCTAGTCATCACCTGGTTAATAACAATTAATGATCATTAATAGACAGTTCACCATAATTATTGGTATTTAGGTCCATATTAGGGTTTAACTATGCCTGGGTTGAAATTGTCCTAAACTTGTTATTAAACATTTTTATATTGATCAGGGGGTCATAATTAGGGTTAGGTTAAATTTTCATAATTTTCTAAAGTTTATTCTATTTTATATAATTATTATGAGGCTAAAAGCATATAATTATTCATCAATAAAAAGGTATAATATTTACTCATAATAATGGAATCAGAGCATGTGCTTTGTTTCCATATGAAACTAGGGTTCTGGAGTATTTTTCTCAGATATAATCTCAATCATTTTCTATTTATTCCATTTAACTACCTTAGAAAGAAGCATCATTGTTTATATGAAATATCATCAGCAAAAATGTCTTAAAAGTCTTATTTAGAGATTCTATAAGAAAGAGGACATTTTTGTAAATCTTTAGATATCTTGTGGGTATTTATTGGCCAAGGGTTCTATTTTTTATCACACTTATGAGCTTGAGCTATTTTATGAGAAAAGAGAAAATGATTTACCTTTAGGGATTTACTAGAATCGTTGGATTTGCAAATCTCTATCTCTGGATGTGCACCATACAAACCATAGGAGTGTGTCTCTTTGCTTCATCTGTCTTGGCCTCTGGGGCCCAAACGAGGTGAATGGAACCCCATGATTGGCCCAGCTCATACGGGCCCCACCCCTGGACTAGCTGGACTGACCAGTTCACTAGCAGGTCTTCCCAGACTAAGCCGCCCAGTCTATATCTCACTTTCCTTCATGAACCCTCCGTTCTTGTGATGCATTATTCAGCCCAGTCCCTGTTCTTGCCACCATTGAGTGGGGGAAGGAATGGCGAGAAAAATACATCGCTCTTCTCAACCTCTTCATTCCGATATGGTGTCGTCAATTTCTTGGAGTTCTGACACAAGGATATGGGTTCTAAATGCACCTTTACGATGAGATGGTTGGCTCTACTTTAGTGTTTGGGTAGATCTTCATGGTGGAGCAGACCGACGGATTTGGGGATTTACTCCCCATGTGTCCCCTCTCTTCGAAACAGATACCCGAATGGCCTCCTATCTTCCATGAACTCAACCAGGGTATCCATAGATGATGTGGGGTCTCCAATCCTCCTACTGATCTCCCAACCAAGATATACCCCAAGTTTGGTCTGCTAGGTTGGAGGCATGGACAATTGGTGCTTGGTCCTCGCCTTGACTTCATGGAATGTCAGTAGGGCCTGCACAACCTCTAGTCTAGCATGACACCTCCAACCACGACAAATCCAAACATGCCTCTGTAGAGCACCACTGTAGGAAGAGGAGGAGGAATACAGTCTCCTACATTCTCTACAGCAAGACAATGTCAAGCAGGTGCATTGGGGATATGGGACCTTGGAACCTCTATTGATGATCGAATTCAAAGTCTGGTTCGCCATCTCCAAGGAATGAACAATGGAGCTCGACCTCCATCCATCACATGTGAGTTGCAACAGTGTCTATGATGTGACTGCTTGTTTAGGTTAGAGAGTGTTGAGAGATGATGACTAGTATGAGATACACCCCATAAGCATCTCCTTGATCCGAGATATATGTTTGTTTTGTTGCATATATTTCCTTGTGGAGTCGGTCTAGACACTCCCTTATTTGTGGAGGAAGACCAAGTCAGTAGGGTTCCACATCATCTCTCATCGTCATAACATGTCCACACAAATTCAGCCAACATATGTCTAGTTGCATGACAGGGTTGCAAATATCTACGGCCTAGTTTGTAGTATGGTGGAAAGGCTCATATTAATTAATCTTACTTCCATCAATCATCAAATCTTCATCAAACAAGTTCAATGCAATTATCATGGTCAATATATCTCCCACGTGTCACTATACAACCTTTCAAATTCATATATACCATCAAATGGATGTTTTATCTCATGAACACTCAAATCGATTAACAAAAGACACACATCCTAATTGAACTTGGTTAGGCCCATTTGCACCTTCAATCACACCTTAACGCCCGTAATAATCCATGATTGGATACACAAGTTCTCAATTTGTGTTCAATTGCTTATGGAGTGATAATGGTCCTAAAAAATATTAACACTATAATCGGGGTCATCACATTCACCCCACATTATATGGAATTTCGTCCTCAAAATTCAACTAGTCTCATACTTAAGGTGATATCAAGGAGTTTTGGATGCCTCTAGGCCACCACTTCTAAGTGCCAAGAGTATCATTATTCTAGATTCATCCTAAGTTGTCATCTTAGGATATTTAAGCATGTAGGGTGTACCCACCCCACCTTATATAGGT
Source organism: Alisma plantago-aquatica (assembly GCA_963693085.1). Taxonomy (NCBI): domain Eukaryota; kingdom Viridiplantae; phylum Streptophyta; class Magnoliopsida; order Alismatales; family Alismataceae; genus Alisma; species Alisma plantago-aquatica. The sequence continues at coordinate 332,104,460 of OY856414.1, forward strand.
TGAAGCATTATTTTTCAAGAAATTGTAGCATCACTTAGTGTCTTAGTCATCACATGAAATTTTGTATTTTAGGATTTACATCCTCATAGTCCCTTAAGTATAAGGGTTTTATTCATACATATGAAGTTAATAAGGTACCACTCACATTTTCATTTTTCACTCTACTAATCATACGGTGATGCCAAGGTTTCGTGCCATTATTTATTGGAATTATCATAATAAACATCTTTAATGTGGCTTATGATCAACATCAAACTAGGATTTCGACATTAGAGAAGGGGTTCTTATACATACTTGAACATTAGGGTTAGTCCCATTATAAGAGTTGTTTGTCAAACTAGAATCTTAAATTTAGAAGATTGGAGGTTGCGAACTATATTTTGTGATCATTTAATCTATGATCCAAAGATATGTTTATTTCGAGCTCATGATTTCAGCCAATTATCTTTCATGTTTGATATGAAGGGAAAGAGAATATACTAACTCAATCTTATCATGTTTTCAAACTTGGATATTACATATATGATATGGGAGGGAAATACATAATAGGACAAGCTTACATGAGTGAATTTTCATACATAATCATCTGAATAGATCAAGTGAGGTTTCGAACATCATATATATAGAAAGAGAAGAAGAAGGAACAATGTGTATTTTTGAGTATCTTATGCACAAGGCATTTTATTCTCAAACCAAAGTTTCATATGTCACCTCACTTGTAGCTAGTGAATAGATTCACAAAAATATGTCACTCAAGCTAGGACCTAACTCAATCAAAAGGATTTACTTTCTCATTATCAGTTGCCTACCCATCATTTTTTACCCTATTCTCACATATAGGATTGAATCATGCAAAAGGACTCAACTCATCTACTTAGGAGTAACCCGACTTAGGACACATCATTTCACATATATCTCATATTTTTCATATATTTTAGGGTAGGTCCTACGACCCTATCCTTGTGGGTCTCACTCTCTCTAGAGTTCATCACGTATCTTGTCCTAACACTAGAGGTCCTCCTTTGCTAAAAGAGCTTAAGGGACATGCATATTCAACTTTATCTTAACTTATCTCATCTTAAGTAAGAAAAAGAAATGTACTTTCATCATCAAGACTTAGCTTAGAATCTTCAGAATTGGATTCAACTTATATAAAACTTAAACCTTTATAAGGAAACTTACACCATCAGGGATCAAACTTATATAAGATTACACATCCTTATATAAATCAATCATCTACTCTAACTGTCACATATCCAATAAGGCTCTAGACATCTAATCTAGATCTACTCTCTCTTCTAGACTGGTGTCACTCCCTTTTACTTAGGTTGCATGAACACCTCCTACTCTCCTGTTAGAGGGATACATTTTCATATTTACATATAAATGCTAAAATAATTTATAGTTTTTCTCTGAGAAGGCATACATTAGAGAAAAATGTCGATGCTCGAGTCGATTGAAAATCAAAACCAAATCAGCAAAACTAAGTGTCCCACACACAATAGATAGTCTATTGTCATGTCACCCAATGAAATGGTGAGAACACAATGTAGACTAGTATAGCTACCCAATACATATGAGCTCTGTGACGACCTCGCTTCCCGGTAACCCCCAACTAAGGGAGACCAAGAGGTCAGAGGCATTATCCCAAAATAGGATCACTGGTTTTGCAAATAATCAACAATAATTAATAAATTCTACAACAACTAAGCTTGAAAATGGAATAAAATTCTTTTATTTTCTCATACCTTGCAAAATATAGGAGCTAAGGGACTTTACCCCCATATAACATCTATCTATCTAAAATCCTCCAATCTTTATTAAGATTTATTCCATCAGTATCACTTTAAAGGAATATCCATTTTCTTGATAAACCTAAAATGTCGACAAACAAAATGTCAGTCAGTATAACAAATTACACCGGTATGTGGGGGAACCAATAATTGTGAATTTAATTGTAATAACATATTGCAAGCAATTATGATTTAACAAAACAAACTTTACGCTTTAAACATGACTACTCAATCCTTACATACCCTATCCTCTGTGTTGTCCCTAAAATGGACATGAATACTACCTCTCATATGGTAGATCTCAACTAACCCCCATAATCCTACCTTACAGGTAGATCAATACATAGGGTCGTGGAGTCGTATGGTCCTACCCAAGGGTAGACCAACACATCGACTCATGATAACCTAATGATCCTACCTCATGGGTAGACCATGTACTAGGTCATCTATCTCATCATCATCAGAGCTACAGAGGAGGACCAGAATCTGAGCTAGTCATACACATATAATTATGGTGATAGTGATAGTCACTTTATAGTTGCATGAAATAAAAGTCAATCAAGCAATTATTTTCAAGAAACTGTTAAAACCTCAGGAATCACTGTGAATCTAAAGCGATTTAACCATAAGCATAACCACATACCTATTTTGGAGATCTCAAAGAAGCAGTTTGTCCAAATCCAACTTAGATGTCCAAACAAGCAAGACAAGCAACCAATCAAGTAAACTTTGATCTTAAAAGCATGTATAATGTCTAATTGTCACAAACATATCCCAAACAACTCCTTATTGACTTGGGACACCTTTCCAAGGTTTCTAAGTCTTATTAGGATTCATTTAGGTTTCTTAGATCAATTTCTCAAACTTTATCCCTTTTAGGTCAACAAACCCTAAAATAATTTTTCCACTCATATAAACCCTAATTGCTCAAATTATTCATATTATGGGTCTTTTATACTCAAATTGGATTTGGACAACATATCTCTGTCTTATTCATGGATTTGTGCAATTAAAACCATTAAAAGCCATAATTATCAAAATTAGGATTTCTAGGCCCATTAATGCATATTCATGTACATGGAACCCTAACTTAAGCCAATTATGCAATAAGATCATCTTTTTAGATCTGATTCTCTCTCTTTTATGAACAACAAGTTAATATTGGCTTAAAGTATCCAAAGAACATCATTAAATCTAATTATCATCAATTCTTCGATTTTTCATCAATTAAACCATTAAAGGTGATAACTTTATACACTTTTTGAATTGAAAGTGAAACTAGGCTTCAATTATATTTTTAATGGGTTCCTTGCATTTTTTGATCAATTTTCATATATATATCTCATTTTCATCCGAGCTATCAATAATTGGTTATGAAATTACCTTTATGGACAATTGCATGTTGCCACGTGTCCCTTTTCCATTTTTCATTTCCCGGCTACTTCTTTTCTCAGCTCGCGGATCCCTTTCTTGCGTCTTCCTAGATCGAAACCCAGATCCAATCCACATGCACTCGTCTGCCCCGTGAACTCCTGACAGAATACCCTTTTTGCCCTTTCCTCTCAAGTGCCAAGTCGGGGGTAAAAAGGTAATTCGGCACTTTGTCTTCGTCAACCTTGCGATCCATCCTCTGTTCGTGAACAGGTGGTCTGGGCGGTCAACCCGCCGGTTGACTCCATGCCCCAGGCTTCCTCTTCCTCCGGCAACGAGCCTTCCACCTTCGCCCTTCTCCACCGGACTCGACCGTACCCTAAATTTGGCAAGAGGTGGTTGGGGATGGCTGGTCGAAGAAGCTCTACGTGATACAAATATCTCGACAACCGGGGCTAGAAGATAGGGTAACTAGGGGAAATCGATAGCACGCTCTCGTTCATGGTATTCGTCCGATCTTAATGAATCCAACCATAGCCTCAAAGGGGATCCAAGGACCTGTATTTATAGCCCCCCATGGATGCCGAGAAGTTTCTAAGTCCTGGATTGGGCAAAATGCCTAGAGGCAACAAAACCCAGAGAATCTAGGGATAGGTCAACTCAGATTAATCTCCTAAATCTTTTGGAAAGGTTTCCTGATCCAGCTGTGCCTTGGATCGCAAGAATCTTGATCGGTTATCCTTCTACCTTCTGTTCTTTGGTTCCCTCCTTTCTAAAACGAGGTAGGAGACAATCTTAGGATCATCTGATCCCTATCCAACGGATGTCGTCAGGCGTGACACTTTCCTGGGCCGGGCCCAAGGTTTCCTATTTGATTTCAAATGTGACAAATCACATTAAATTATTAGTTATCCCTTCACTTTAGGGAAACTTATGAATTGCATAACTCTCTCCTCTTTCATCCAATCGTTCCCAAATTTTAAAGGAAAGTTCATAATAATTTAAACTTCATGCGTTCAAAGTTTGGGACTCAAATATGAAAACATGAGAGACTTTTCTTCATATGTAAGTTATCACTTATTTAGGCATATTTTATGCATATTTTCTTTCTCCTACTCTTTTATATTACTTATTTGGATTCCTTTCACCAATATAAACCTTGTGTATTTGAAATCTCATCCATGATGATTCCATTATACATATTTCCACATATTTCTCATACTTTCATTATTTTCTCAATTTTTTTCTTATTTATGCATTATTTGATTTCTTATTTTCCTTTTAATCATATTGAACTCATTAACATATTATGATCCACGAAATAACATGCACAAAGGAAATATTGCAAAGGGAATCCATTCAATACATATAATTCATACAATTCTCATAATCATACATTTATTGGGGAAATTGCATTTCCCACCATATGAACCCAAAAAAAATTGGGGTTGTAACATCCTTCCCCTCTTATAAGAATTTTGCCCTCAAAATTCCATCAAGCATACAAACCATTCATGATAAGACCTTTTCATGTCCATCATTGGATCCCATGTGGCTTCATCCCCTCCATGGTGCTTCCAAAGAACATTTATCATTTTATATCCTTACATCTGAGTTCTTTTACCTTGGTATTTAGAATCCTCATAGGTCACTCAGGACATTTCAGCCTCCCTCGGGAGCTCACTAGGTTCATTGCTCAGCACATGGCTCGGGTACCTCACATAGTACTCTAGATCGGACACATGGAACACATCATATTATCCTGAGGGGTAAGTGTTACAACCTCAATTTTCCATGTGATTTCATAATTGAAATGTAATAATGTTATGAATATGGACTTGAATTGAGAAGGTTGTATGCTTTTCCTCAAGGAATGGATTTCTTTGCAAATCTCCCCTTTGATATGAATTTTGTAATATCTACTATTTTGATAATCCAATAATGGATATAAAAGAGAAGAAGAGAAGAAAATTCCAAATAATGGGGATAGATACAAGATAATGAATATTAAGCAAGTATTTATGAAAAACATATGGAAATCTCTAGAGAGTGGCATTGATGGCCACAATTGATTAAATTTCATTTACTTTGGCCTTGTTTGTTTGTTAATGGGCTTTGTTGGCCATTAAGCCCAATTGAAAAGAAAAGAGAAATAAAAAGAAAAGGATTTATCTAACAAAAGGAAATATATAAGAAAAGGATAAAAATAAGAGGAAAAAGGCAAAGGGATATTTCCCAATATGGGATTTCATGCCTTTAGGTTTCCTTGAGGTCCAAGGGATTCAAGATGTTAAGATAATGGCAAAGGAAAAAGAAATATCAATTAAAATTGGTTTAATTAATGGATAACTTGGATGTGAAGGAAACACCCTTATCCATTAGAATTTGGGTTTCAAATTTAATACTCGATTAGATAATGCCAAGATGGAGTTTCCTCTAAATTTTGAGAGAAAAATAGTAATTGAGGAAAGATAAATGAATTTCCCAAGTTTCCTTATTAAAATCCCCTTTTATTTGTTTTTTTAAGAAATTAGGTTTTGGGGAGTGATATCAACCATTGGATGACCCGCGTGGTCTAAGGGACCACGTATCCAAGGGTAGCCGATCATCGTCTACCCCGAATCATAGGAGGTTTGGGAGAAGAATTGGGAATTCGATTTCCCATAGTTTGAGATGATAATTCAAAGATCTAGCGAGTCCATCGACTTCAGGAGAATGGTCCGAAGCATCTAGACCCTAAGTTTACGTGTTATTGTCAATGAGGGGAGAAGTTCCCAATTCACCAGACTTCAAGACATGAACATACATGGGGGGGTATTCAAGGGCATTAGAAGACCTAAGACTTACCCCAAACGTTGCGGAGAGCAACGAGGAGGAGAACGACGGGCTCAATTTCAAGTTTGATCCTAACCTGCCTCCTCTGCAACCTGTCGACCTCATCGGAGCTCCAATGACTCATTCAATGGGAAGGTCAAGTTCGATCGAGCAATTGAGCGGCTCGTTGAGTTCGGGCAGCAGCGGCAGAGCTTTTGAGCACCTTCGTTTTTTTGTTGTTGGCCTAGAGATCGAAGTCAACTACATAGTTGACCGTGACTCTATGCGTGAGCAGAGGAAGACGACGACCGACGATCATCTGATCATGGTCCAGCATGATCCCAGTTGGAGATCCAATGATCCAAAGTGAGAGCGGATAATTTAGGCGCATGCAACGGGAATCGTCAGATCCAAGGACCGAATCACTGGTCCACTGATCAGACGGCTATCGATTTTCTAGATTTTTTTACTTGCTTTCTTGGTTGGATTATCTTTCTTGGTTGATTATATCTCAAAGATATACAAAATAGGTATGTGGTTATTTATGGTTAACCGCTTTAGTTTCATGGAGATTTCTCGGATGATTGATCGAATTGAATGCAACCTATCTGCTTGGATGTTCATATATGCAAATTCATAAAGTCACTATGATTATCATAATTATGATATAAGTGTTTACTCTCACACCTACATGCCACCCTAATATAAGATGCAATGAGGTCAAGCCCAAGAGAGAATACCAATGGGCACCATGAGGGGTGACCCTAGGCACCAAGCTTAGGATAGAGAAGGTGGCCTTATGATATTGCATGACTATTGGGCACCATGAGAGGTGACCCCAGGCACCAAGATTAGGATGGAGAAGGTGGCCTTAAGTCAATTGCAAAAGAGAAACCCTAAGGAGGGTATTCCAGGGTTAGGGCAAAAGCGGTGGGGTTTGACACATTGAAAATGTAAATTGGATTGTTAATTAACTTGATTGTGATAATTAAGTTGTTAGCCTTATGTGTGAAATTTTGGTTGTCCCCACATACCGGCATATTCATTTATGTTGGCTGACGTTTTGTCTTGTCGGTATTTTAGGTACATCATTGAAAAGGACAAACAGTAAAGTGGCATATTGTGAAAGTAAGAATTAAAGTGCAAGGAGGATTAGTTAGAATAGATTGAAGTTGTGTATATAAGTTAGATATCCAAAGTTTTTAAAAGGTATGCAAAGTTTTATTTTATTCCAACTTTCACTATAGTTTGGTAGAATTTTATAATTATTATTGATTATTTGTCAAACCTTTGATCCGGTTTATTGGGATAATGGCTCTGACCTCTGGGTCTCCCTTAATTGGGGGTTACCGGGAGGCGGGGTCATTACAATAAGGTTATACATAAGCATTTCCACCAATCCATCTCAAATGGACCCATGTATCAGGGACTCAGCTTCCCTAGCTATAGCTCAGAGGGGTCAGGTTTTCATACCACATGTTCACCCACAGTGAACTGCATGTCAGTCTGTTTTGCATCAGCTCACGACTCATGTCAATCATGGGCTTTCTCAGCCATTGCTCGATCAAAGTGTCTTCTTCTACATACACGGTGGTATCTTTGACCTTCACAAGGTCCTTTCACTGACATCATCCAAGTGAAGTGGTGACTGACACACCCTCCCTTACAGAGCTCCATACATCCCGATATTATCTATGGTGGCGATCATAACAAGCAACTTCTGCTAGAGGCAGGAACTGCTCCCATATATCACCTTGAACGAGCATGTATGCCCTCATCAGACCTTCTAGAGTCTGGCTCATACTCTCTTGGTTGTACACCAGTCAAGGATATGATGTACTCATCTTCAATCTAGTATCGTTTAGGGGTGATATGATGTACTCATCTTCAATCTAGTATCAAGTTCTTATTACACCTACTTCTACCACATGGAAGTGAACTTAAGGTCATGCTCAAGATGTTGAACTCAGATCATGGTGTAGTTGAACTATCTCTCTCTCATATATATATAGTTCAACCAAAATTTTCATACTGACAGTGCTCTCTTTTAGGCAAGGGATTAGGTCAACTTGGTAAGGCAATCTGTCATAACCCTCATTGCATCTTGACCTCTCTTGGTCCATATGAGACTCACCACAACATACATGGTGGTCTGGTCCCATTCCCTCTCAGGGACTCCTCATTATATGAAGCAACTCACAGGGTTACTGGTGTTCGACCTTCACCCTTTGGCATGTATGGTGACATGCCACATGCAACTCTATATACTTCTTCATCCAGGTCTTCAATGTATTACTGCAAACCTTAACCATTTTGGTAGTACCACTATGTACCTAAAATTATGAGCTGCTTACATGACATGATTCCTCAAGGGTAACTTTTTAGAAACCCTAAAACACTCTAGTGGGTTTCACCACCTTCCCTTCCTGAGAAGTGTATCGGCGGTTCTCACCACTATCCTTTTATCTCATTAATCTCTGGTCTAGATAACTGAGTAACCACTAAATTGACCCAACAGGTCAGGTTATATATGGGTGTTAGCCACATAGGTCTCATTCTTTAATGATCATAGGGTTCACCTAGCAACCTCTTCTAGTCTTCCTACTGGCTATACAAGACAACTGTACACCTGAATTGTATCTCGGTTATTAAACCCAAACTTATAACTCATAGAGGTATGTCCTCATATTACTTTTCTCTTCTCATGCTTTCATACCATCTATCCAAGATACTTCCACAATGGTGTGGTACTTCCTCTATCCTCAATCATCATAGAAGGCTTTCAACTCATATCACCTTTATCCTCAGTATGGCATGTGTTTTGTCTTGTCTCTCAAACTCATAACAAGATGAAATATGCATTTGGCTGCAGTCCAAATACAGAGTTCAACCTATTCCAAGAGTAGAGATGGTGCATCACACATCGCCATCACACTTTCCAATGTAAGTTGAAATGTACATCACATGTCTCCACACTATGAACATCTCCATTATGGATCTACACCCATGGGAAGACTGTTCCCATCACCTCTGGATCTTAACATATCTATTATGTATAATCCTTAGTCATTACCTCAAGGTCTCTAGGGTGCTGGCACTTTTGGAGTGATCTGACCCTTATGCATCTAGGGAGTGCCTATCACATTTACCCCTTAGGCCCCATGAACTCATGAAGGTGGCCAGCCTCCTAACCCATGAGCCTCAGGAAAATGTATTTGTTACCTCCCGACCCTATGGTCTTGTGCATTCAAGGAACAGACAACTCCTACTCCCTTCGATCTTATCCCTTCCTGACCCTCATATTGACATAGGATTCTATCCTGGTACATCTCAAACTTGAATACTTACCCAAAACTCCATCATCTCTTTGGACACTCATGGTCAAACTTACATTCTTTCATAGGGGTCATGGCGACCTACCTTCCTTGGTCTGGCCCCATATAGGTTACCTCCATGACAACATATCCTCTTGTCCTTAGAGATGGTCACACATGGGTCTATAGATTCATGGTCATACTATGTGCTCTCCACTTATCTCATCAAGCTCTTTATAAGTGTCCTCTTAAGGTTACTTTAAACCTAGAAAAAGAGTTGGTATTCACCCTACATAAAGGGTTCCTTCCCAGGATGGGAAAAAACTATCTCTTAATAGTAAAAAGGTCACCAAAATGTTCTTACCGCCAAGATGTACATCCTCCTATATATGCTTAGCTCCTAAAATGATACTTATGCACGTATCTTAGCAAGAAGACAACCTACTAAACCATGCTGAGTTCCTTGGTAGGTCATATGTATTCATCATTCCTCAAGGTTGGACAAATATCATACATGCATATATCACCAACCTGTGTGAGTGGTTAATCAACTATATCCCTTTGTTCATGTAGGGTTTCCTTTTGCACTAAAACACGAGGGGGTGCCATACTCAAATACCATGAACTCAAACAGCCTCATGAGCATCATGTGCAACAGATACTACTACTTCCCCTCTTTGGTCTAAGAACCCCGGGTTCACCTCTTATGCATCAGGTAGCTAACTGCATGATCAGTTGTTCAACCATGAACCAAACCTATACCAGATAGGACATATAATTCTTAACACTCTTCCATGTTAACAACCCTTAGAGTTCTACCCAAAGACAACCAACTGGGTGTGAGGCCTCACACCTTGCTATCATACCATACCTCTTTAGGATCCTTGGAACTCTTTTTCTATACCTAAAAGGTAGGCACTTATATCATTTTTACATCGGTTCAAGAAGCCTCTTTCTCTTTCTAGGGTTTGGTTCCTCTAAAGGCAACTAGGGTATGACAAGCCTCCAAGGATTGTGCATGAGGCAACCACATACCTCCACTTAGATCGTCCATTCTAGGCCATATCATACCAACCTCTCATGATTCTTCATGTCTCGGAGTCAAGGTCTCCAACCTTCTTTGTTGGGTCTGGTTCTTTCTCTCTAGAGATAACCCTACAACTGGTCCTACCACTAGAGGTTCTTTCACCAAAGATGGGTCAAGCTCATAAGGGTACACGTCTATCCCTACTTGGGTGCAGCATACTATCAAAACTTATATCTGGTCAAGATCATCCAAAGCTCTTTGCATGTCCATCTCATAAACTATTAGGCACAGCCTATCTGGATTAGGTCTAAAACCTACTGCCAGCCTAGATACACTCTCTTCTATGTAGGTAGATACCTCTTTTCTGTTCATATATGCTTGTTAGGGTTCCTATATGGTCACCATCAACCCTCTCAATGAGGGAATTATCCCACACCCTAACAGGTATGACCCACCCAAGGTCGGGTCGCCACAAGGCACTAGAGGTCAAACAACAACTCAAAGTCTATGTTTCTCATGGGTACTTAAAAATTTTATGTAAAGCATGCATGTCCAACTCACGTACTCGCATGCATGGACAATTGAGGTATCCAACTCACTATGTCTTCTCTTTCTCTAACTACCACTTAGGGTTAGGGTTAGCATCGTCCTCAGAGGATGCGTTAGGTCTCTTCCTCTTCCTAGAGGCTTTGTCCTCCAAGGTGAACTCTCTCCTCCTCCTCCTACAAGAAGGTCTAACCTCAGGGCTCTCTTGAGGGCATGGAAACACACGCCATGCAACCTAAGCATGTAACTAATTTATGGTTTATGCTTAAACTATTAAACCTATGGCCATGACATCTTGTTTACATGCTTTTCATTATTTGGTGGAGGATTCCTTAATCCTTATGACTCTTATCCCAAACACATGAGGGTGGTGGAGAGAGAGAATAGCATATGTACTTAATGTTTCTCCAGAAATAAGAGGTAAAGAAGGGACGAAATTAGATGAGAAGACCTAGAGGTATCTTATTTCGAGTCAAATCCTTTGATTTTGGCCAGGCAGTCACACAGAATCTAGGAGTCCTCGTAGACCGACTAGTGGGGTAGAGGAAAATATTTCCAGCCCCTGGATCATGACCCTTTTCTAGACACCTCCATCATTGGAAAATCCTCTAATAACTCCCTTGGGTTCTAAAGAGTTTGTAAAATTTACTAATTATTAGAGATTAAATGGAAAACCATAGCTCTGATACCAAATGTAACGACCCCACTTCCCGGTAACCCCCAATTAAGGGAGACCAAGAGGTCATAGGCATTATCCCAAAATAGGATCATTGATTTTGCAAATAATCAACAATAATTAATAAATTCTATAACAACTAAGCTTGAAAATGGAATAAAATTCTTTTCTTTTCTCATACCTTGCAAAATACAGGAGCTAAGGGACTTTACCCCATATAACATCTATCTATCTAAAATCCTCCAATCTTTACTAAGCTTTATTCCATCATTGTCACTTTAAAGGAATATCCATTTTCTTGATAAACCTAAAATACCGAAAAACAAAATGTCGGTCAGTATAATGAATTACACTGGTATTTGGGGGAACCAATAATTGTGCATTTAATTGTAACAACATATTGCAAGCAATTATTATTTAACAAAACAAAGTTTACACTTTAAACATGACTACTCAATCCTTATATACCCTAGCCTCTATGTTGTCTCTGTAGTGGACATGGATACTACCTCTCATATGGTAGATCTCAACAAGTGGAGTCGTATGGTCCTACCCAAGGGTAGACCAACACATCGACTCATGATAACCTAATGATCCTACCTCGCGGGTAGACCATGTACTAGGTCATCTATCTCATCATCATCAGAGCTACAGAGGAGGACCAAGATCTGAGCTAGTCATGCACATATAATTATAGTGATAGTCATAGTCACTTTATAGTTGCATGAAATAAAAGTCAATCAAGCAATTATTGTAACATCCCTGACCTAGGTTATGCTTTAACCCCAGATGTTTTGCTTAATAAAGTTAATTATATTCTTGCTCTTATATCTTGAAAAGTAATTAAGGCTCAAGAGGAACTTATGTTTCAATTTTAGTCCTTTTTGAATAATGTTGAAATAATGTTTTGTTTGTTTTGGACTAAAGTGCAAATTACCCAAGTTGAGGGGTTAACTTGCAAATTTTACATGATAAAATATTCCTCAGGTGTTGAAGCATAATAAGAATGAAAATTATACAGAGGTATGGCTTGTAGAAGCCTGAGTACCAAGAAAGAGCCTATTAAGCAATGTGTGTGCATTAAAACCTAGTTTTGGTTGAATGTGTAATTTACCCAAAACCAAGGGTTCAATATGCAAAATACCACCTATATAGAGTCCCTAGTGTTTCTTGGCATCATGAAGAGAAAATAAAATGAGAGGGGAGTCTCATTTGAATCACTTTGGAGGAGAGATAATCTTGATATTAAAATAATCAAGATTTAAGCATAATTGGAAACATAATTCAATTTAATGCAAAAATAAATATATTAATGGGAGTGAACTTCAACCAAATATGTGAAGGTTGAATTTAGATAATATTGGACGTCCTTGTTCCTTGCTATGGCACCGAAAATATCCTAAGTGAGTGGAGAGCCCACTCACATTAGTTAACTAAAAAATAATATCCACTAAATATGGGATATTAGTATTATATGAATTAAGGTGCTTAATTGCTTTTCCTTTAATTCATGGATAATGAAGAGGAATTCGAAGGTGGGTAATATGGATTTGCATTCAAGTATTTTAGGGGGATATGTGGCACCAATTTTGGGAGTTAAAGGATTTTTATATCACTTTCTCTCTCATTGAAATTCCCTTATAAACACTTCATTTTCCACCCACTTCAAGACTCTTTTTCGGATTTTCTTTCTCTCCTTGCTTTGGTTGAACACAAGGCAGCTTAGGAGCAATATTAGGACGTGCCCCAACCTGTAGGTAATCTCCATAGTCATCTTCAACCTTGATTTCATGGTGGAAATCGAAAATCAATGCTTGATTTCTTCTTTTCTCCATTCAATCTTCAATCCTAGCCATTTCTTTTCACTCAAAGCTTGAGGACGGACCTTGGGAGGTTGAGAAAGCTTCATTCACCATTATAGGCATGGAGCTTGAAGTTTGATTTCAACTTTGAAGGTGGGTTATATAACTTGAACCCTTAAATGTTATTATTACATTCAATTCTTCACCACTTGTTGATCATTTGTTCTTCTTGAAATTCCTTTGAATAATTGATGAAATTTTCATAAGAATGGCAGTAGATTTTGAAGTATCGAAGCTTGATGATGATGACATCATCATAATCACACACCTCAATGAATATCTTGGGCAAACAGTTTCACTCTTGAGACTAAACGCAAGACCGTTTGACACCAAACGGTCTCAAGACCGTTTGAGATCAGGAGATGTCATGGTTGGATGATGATCTAATGGTTCTAATTGATTGACTTGTAATAGGTTCAGTGATGGATAATCCACTGATTACAAACTCCAATCGATTGAATTGATTGAAACCTTAATTGATGGAATTGATAAAGATCGAATGGGTAAAACCAATCAAGACCGAATGGGTAAAAATGATTAAGACTGAATGGGTAAAATCAATCAAGACCGAATGGGTAAAAGTGATCAAGACTGAATGGGTAAAATCAATCAAGACTGAATGGGTAAAAGTGATCAAGACCGAATAGGTAAAATCAATCAAGATCGAATGGGTAAAGTTGATCAAAATCGAATGGGTAATTTGATCTTCAAAACTGTTTGGTCATGTTGACCATTTGGGAGAGTTGACCGAATGGAGGTAAAGCACCTCAAGACCAAATGGAGGTCAAGCACCTCAAGACTGAATGGAGGTCAAGCACCTCAAGACCAAATGGAGGTCAAGCACCTCAAGACCGAATGGAGGTCAAGCACCTCAAGACCGTTTGAAGGTCAAGGAGGTCAAAACCATTTGAAGGTCCAAAAGTAACAAAACCATTTGGAGATCTAATAGTCTCAATCTATGAAAGATTAATCAACCCTATGATTATTAATGATGTTTATCAAAGGTAATTACAATGGTTGTACCTTTAAGGTACTAGGGTGATTAGTATCCTTATAGGGGTTCACCTTTGATGCTTATGGAAGCAATATCTCAATACACTATGCTAACCCTTCTTTCAAGTTGATTCAATCTAATTCAAGATTAAAGTAATTAACCTCCTAGAGGTGATGAGAGAGAGAGGAAATGTATACATGAGTGTTAATCATGTAGTGATTTATCCTCAACACTTTCAACATGAATAAATTATGTAATTAGGGTTTGATCCATGATGATGAGATCATGAAACCCTAATCGAGAAATTTGATGAGCTCTAACCTTAATTTAAGGTAAAGCTAGGTGAAACCCTAATCAAGGGTGACGATGTAACCCTAATTTAGGGTAATGATATGAGAATCCCTAATTCATGGTATTTTAATGACAAACCCTAATTTAAGGGAATGCTTCATGAAAACCCTAATGTTGGGTAAAGCTACATGAAACCCTAATTTTAGGGGAAATGTTATAAGAAACCTTAATTCAAGGTAATGATGTGATGAAAATCCCTAATACAGAGTAAAGGTATAAGAAACCCTGATTTTGGTTTATAGTACATGAAACCCTAATTTTGGGCAATGAGATGATTAACCATAGCCCTAATGATGGATAATGGGATGAGTATCTCTAATTGACATGAATTGGGAAACCCTAACCCTAATAAAGGATTAGTGGTGTTACCCTTGTATAGCATGATGCTGATATGTAATTGATATAACTATAATCAAGTGTACTAACCATGCAGGTATCATGAGATGATGAGCATAGCCAGGTATGAGCTATGATGTTTCATTTATTAATGTTAATGGGCCTTGTGAGCCATAACATGCTTTGTTGCCTAGTGAGAGGTAACAAGAGATGAAATGGACCATGTGAGCCATGTGAGATGCTTGTGTAGCAAGTATCATGTTTATCTTGGTCAGATGACCTGAAGGTATTAGTTACCTAATAAGTGGTAACAAGTGCTCTTTGATAAACTGAGGGTTTGAATACCCATTTTCTATAATCATGATGATGAGTTTGTGAAAGGATGAGAATGTACCTGATGAGATGAGGGATTGAGATCCCAATGTTTTATTAAAGATTTGAACAGTACTTGATGAAAGTATTACACATTCTTTGTAGCAATTGTTAAAATAATTGATGTTTGGAAACTTGTTTGATGCTAAAAGAAAATGGTAATACACTTAATAAATCAAGTGATATAATATAATGTAGTTGCCCTGACCACAGAGCCATCAGCGTCAGAATTTGCTGAATGGTGAAACGAGTTAAACTCGGAGCACATATTTTTGAATATGTGGGGGTAATTGGGCAATTATATCCTCATGCCCCATAGGAATGGCTGCGGGCTATATCCTATGCATGGGATTGGTTGCAGACCATACCCCAGTATGAGTATGGCTATAGGCCCTGACTCCATGATATGATACTAGGCATTGGCTACAGGCCATAACCCTGAAGAGAGTATATGTTGCCGGCTATAACTCTATAGAGAAGATGCCACTATACCCTGGCAAGCTAATTGCAGTTTGATACGCGATGTCTCTGTCATGTAATCTCGTACTGACCGAGAAGGTTTAGGTCTTGGAGTCTGGCTCTTCCATTGACCTTGTGTGGTACTGATGCTTTTTGTAATCGTGGTCGGTTGGAGCATGAACGGTATACTTCATCTCTTTAGGGCATTAAGTATGATTATAAAATGTAATCAGTCGTGTAGCATATTTGCTTAAGGTTGAAATATGAGAATCACTAGTTGATGTTATCTTGTTTAGTATATCGGATAAAAGTTATACATGTTCTTCATATTCCTTATTGGATAAGTGGCATGCTGCTTTATCAAGTTACAACTGAAATTCTTTGAATAAGAATATTGCTCTAATCTGTCTAGACATTGATTGAAATGTTGTTGAATATATATAAGTCCTTTGCTCAGTTTTATTCTAATAAACTGCAATAATAATGTTTGTGTTGGAGAGTTATATCTCTCGTTGGGACTAGGTCTCACTCCGTTGGTCACCAACACTTTTTAGGTGGATGCGGAAGAAGAGGCAAAAACCCTATAGCAGGGGAAGAGCAGCAGCAGCAGCAACATGGATAGCAATGACACTCAGGTGGAGGCACTGGCTATTATATCTTGTATATAGAGTCCTATGTGTCATCTTTGTACTCTCAGGTCCTCAGAGTCAGTAGTTAGTTTTAAAAATCGATCTGAGATTTTGGCTTGATGCCTCGAGGTTCTTATGCTACTTATGTACACTTTTAACAGGGCAGTTGATGTATGTAATCCTCGAGAGGGAATGGTACAAGATATGTACTTGTGAACTAGAATGTAATTGAATTACTTTGGTTCTTTTTGAAAGAGTTTTCCAGTGTATGGATCTCTTTGTAAATGGATTTAATTTTTAGTGATTTTCAATAATCAACTACTAATGAACGCTTCCGTTTAGTTAATCACATTTTGTTCGATCGGTGTATCACAATTAGTGGTATCAGAGCTCTAGGTTCACTGAGTCTACAGAGACATAGGAATAAGGTTGTTGAGTATACTCTAGTGTCTTCCAGTTTATCTGATAGTGTCTTCTGCTCATATAGGAGAAGAAAAACTTGAAGATGTTTGGATCACATGAAGAACATGCTGCTGAGAGCAGCATTGCTGCACCAGGAGGAGGTACAAGGGACCAGACTAGGGAGGAACATGTATTTGAACAGCCCCAGTTTGACCTAGCCATGATAGAGAATCCAGCTTTCAACGCTCTGTTTGGGCAGTTCATGGCAGTTATGACGCACATGATGGATAGGATGCCACCACCTACATCGAGGGCACCATCCCATAAGGAGGGACAGGGAGCTGGTAAAACTTTTGAGAGGCTTCACCAGGTAGGAGCCATAGAGTATGCTAGTACTGCTGACCCAACAGATGCAGACTTATGGTTGACTGAACTGGAAAAGGCTTTCAGAATCCTCAATATCCCTGAAGCCGAAAAGGTGAGGCATGCGGTGTACCTGCTAAAAGGGAGTGTTGGTCACTAGTGGACTATTGAAGAAGGCAAAAGGCCAGGTGTCAAAGTCAGATGGGAAGAATTCCAATGAGAATTTGTCATTAGATACTTCCCTAAGACTTACCTAGATGAAAAGATATCTCATTTTGAGAAGATAAGACAAGGACCGATGAACATCAGTGAGTATGAGGCTAAGTTCATGGAGCTTCTATGGTTCTGTCCGCATATGGCAGCTACAGAGGAGGAAAGAATTCGGCATTTTGAGAAGGGGTTAAACGTTGAATTAACCACTCTTGTGACTGCTTTAGAGAACTGGGAGAGGTTTTCTACCTTCGTGGAGTCTGTGAGATGGATAGAGAGGTCGGTGATTGAGAAGTGACAGACTAGTGGTAAGAAGGTGTACATTCAGTTTCAAGGACAAAGGTCTGAGAGCTTTAAGAAGCCAAGGTTTTCTACATTGACGGCACCATCAAGATTCAATACCCAGACGCAATGGACGTCAAGTAGGGGTAGGGGCCGTAGTTTTGTTCCAAATAGAGCCCCCAGCACAGCATCAACATCGGTGACTGGACCTCATAGACCCTATCTTGAGACCATGATCTGTCACCAGTGCAAACAATTGGGACATATGGTAAGGGATTGTCCAGTCGAGAATACAATGGTGACTCAACCCCAGAGGCAGAGTCAACAAGGCTCTCAGAGGAGGCAATTTTCGAGTGGCACTCGAGGATGTGGGCAAGCATCCCAAGCTGGTTCGTCAGCACCCAACAATCGAGCACAGGATCAACAACAAGTGATGGCAAGATTCTATGCGATGAATCAACCCGAAGCAGTAGTCAACCCTCGAGTTGTGACAGGTCAGATGGAACTCTTTTATTCTTATATGTCTTCATCCTGCTTCGTATCTGTTTTAATTGATCTGGGTGCTACGCATTCCTTCATCACCAGAGAAGTGATTCTTGACTGCAATATGACAGTTGGTCATAGGGCAGAGAGTTTGTTATTAGAAACTCTTTTGCTGGGATTTGCAGTGCTACGGGAGGTGTCTTCTCCCTGCATTCTTTCCTTTTCTTAACATCGCATTCAGGTGGATCTTATACCACTTGAGATGCAGGGTTTCGATATAATTCTTGGGATGGACACCCTAGAAAAGTATAAGGTTGTCTTGGATTGTGATTCCAAGTAGGCTTTGTTCATAGATGATAGTGACACATGTATCTTTCAGGGAGATAGAAAGATTCTTCCAACCTATCTTGTGTCAGCTATGGTAGCTGAAAAGCTGATGAGACAAGGATGCTTTGCATTCTTGGCACATGTGGTAGATACCACAATGGAGAGCTCTAATCTTTCTGAAGTTCTGATAGTTAGGGAGTTTGAAGATGTGTTCCCCAAGGAACTTCCAGGTGTACCTTCACCCTGAGAGATTGATTTTGATATTAATCTAATCTCAGGCACGCAACCAATATCACAAACACTGTATAGAATGGCACCTACTGAGATGGCAGATCTCAAGAAACAACTGTAGGAGTTGCTTGAGAAGGGTTTTATCTGACCGAGTACTTCACCATGGGGTGCTCCGGTTCTCTTTGTTAAGAAGAAGTATGGATCGATGCGGCTATGCATCGACTATAGGCAGTTAAATAAGGTAACCATAAAGAACAAGTATCCTCTACCAAGGATCGATGACCTGCTTGATTAGTTGCATGGAGCAACTATCTTCTCTAAGATAGATCTGAGGTCAGGATACCATCAATTGCGTATCAAGGAGAGTGACATACCTAAGTCTGCATTTAGGACAAGGTATGGTCACTATGAGTTCATAGTTATGTCGTTTGGACTAACTAACGCACCCGCTGCATTCATGGAACTCATGAATAGAATCTTTCAACCTTTTCTTGATCAGTTTGTAGTAGTCTTCATAGATGACATCCTGATATATAGTAGAGATGCTCAATAGCATGACCAGCACCTCCATAAGGATTTAACCTTGCTAAGAGAGCATAAGCTATATGCTAAGTTTAGCAAATGCGAGTTTTGGTTACCAGAAGTTTCTTTTCTAGGACACGTAATATCTGCCTCAGGTATCTGTGTTGATCCTAAGATGGTAGAATTTGTCTTGCAATGGGAACAGCCGAAGACACCGATGGAGATTCGTAGTTTTCTTGGGCTGGCAGGATATCATAGGAGGTTCATTAAGAACTTTAGTTCTATAGCTTTACCCCTAACCAAGTTGACTAGGAAGGAGGTTCCTTTTGTCCGGAATGACAAGTGTCAACATTCTTTCCAACTGTTGAAAGAAAGGTTAACAAGTGCACCTGTGCTAGTGTTACCTGAGTAAGGGAAGGGGTATATAGTTTTCTGTGATGCATCTAAGAATGGACTAGGATGTGTGTTGATGCAGGATAATCAAGTGCTTTCTTTTGCCTCTCGACAGCTTAAGAAACACGAGGAGAATTATCTGACACATGATCTAGAGCTAGTTGTTGTGGTTCATGCTTTGAAAATCTGGAGACATTATCTCTATGGAGAAACATTTCAGATTTTCTCATACCATAAGAATCTAAAATATATCTTCTCACAACATGAGTTGAACATGAGACAACGCCGCTGGATGGGGTTAATCAAGGACTATGATTGTAGAATTGATTATCATCCCGAGAAGGCTAATGTAGTGGCTGATGCACTAAGTAGGAAATCATCATCACCAGTTAGATAAAGCACAGTTGAACTCCTTAGTGTGCTCTAAGAGAGATATGCTTATCTCCTTGAGGCAAAACAATATACAGCTCAAAGTATCGTTGTTAGTCGGGTTGTTAGCTGAGATGCAAGTGAAACCTACTCTGAGACAGCAGATTAAAGAAGCACAGCAAGCTGATGTTGTAGTTCAGCTGATTAGGTCTGAGTATGGTAGTGAGAAACGGGATGTATTTCATGAGTCAGAAGATCAGGTAGTATGTTACCATGATAGGATGGTAGTACCTGATGCCAATGACTTAAGGAAATTAGTCTTGGAAGAAGCTCATTCTTCGATGTATGCAATGCATCCAGGGAGCACCAAAATTTATCATAACTTGAAAGATATGTATTGGTGGCTAGGTCTGAAGAAGGATGTAGCTGAGTTTGTTATGCGATGTCCGGTGTGTCACCAGGTTAAAGTTGAACATCAGAAGCTCGTAGGAACAATGCAACATTTACCTATACCACAGTGGAAATGGGATCACATGACTATGGACTTTGTGGTTGGTTTGCCTAGAACAACCAAAGGTCATGATTCCATATGGGTGATAGTTGATAGGTTGACTAAGACATCACACTTCCTTCTTGTCAAAAAACCTACACTACTAAGAAGCTTACACAGATATATATATAGATGATATAGTGTGGTTGCACGGTGTTCTAGCTACTATCATTTCTGATAGAGGTCCCCAGTTCACGAGTCATTTTTGGGAACAAATACATAAAGCTTTGGGTACGCAATTAAGGTTTAATACAGCCTTTCACCCACATATAGATGGACAATCTGAGAGGACCATACAAACTTTAGAGAATTTTTTTAGGGCATGTGTCCTTTAGTTTGTAGGAAGTTGGGATCTACACCTGATCTTGATAGAATTTGCTTACAATAATAGCTATCAGCACAACATTGATATGGCACCATATGAAGCATTATATGGTAGACGTTGTAGATCTCCTTTATGTTGGTATGAAACATGATAATATCAACTTCTGGGTCCTGAGCTAGCGCAGCAGACAACTAAGAAGATTAAAGAAATACAACAACAATTAAAGACTGCACAGGATAGACAGAAGTCGTACGCCGACAAATGGTGAAGACCCTTAGAATTCCAAGTTAGAGACAGAGTATATCTCAAGGTCTCACCTTGGAAAGGTGTTCTTAAATTTGGAAAGAAGGGAAAGTTAGCTCCTAGATTTATGGGACCTTATCCAATCATTGAACGGATTAGAAAGGTAGCTTATAAGATGGAGTTGCCACCTGAGCTGCATAAGTTGCATCCAGTGTTCCATATCTCCATGTTGAGAAAATGTCATCCTGACACAGAGTTAGTTTTGCAACCTGTGGAGGTAGAATTAAATGATGATAATATCATATGTTGAAGGACATGTGATGATCTTTGATAAAAGAATTAAAAAGCTGAAAAAGAAAGACATATGTCTTGTGAAAGTTCTCTGGCATCACCGTGGCATTGAAGAGTCTACGTAAGAACTAGAGGAAGAGATGAGGAGGAAGTACCCTTCTCTTTTCTCTTGATGATTTTGGGGACGAAATCCCTATTAGGGGTGGATAATTGTAACATCCCTGACCTGGGTTATGCTTTAACCCTAGATGTTTTGCTTAATAAAGTTAATTATACGCTTGTTCTTATCTCTTGAAAAGTAATTAAGGCTTAAGAGGAACTTATGTTTCAATTTTAGTCCTTTTTGAATAATGTTGAAAAAATGTTTTGTCTGATTTGGACTAAAGTGAAAATTACCCAAGTTGAGGGGTTAACTTGCAAATTGTACATGATAAAATGTTCCTCAAGTGTTGAATCATCATAAGAATGAAAATGATGCAGAGGTATGGCTTGTAGAAGCCTGAGTACCAAGAAAAAGCCTATTAAGCAATGTTTGTGCATTAAAATCTAGTTTTGGTGTAATGTGTAATTTACCCAAAACCTAGGGTTCAATATGCAAAATACCACCTCTAGAGAGTCCCTAATGTTTATTGGCATCATGTAGATAAAATAAAATGAGAGGGGCATCTCATTTGAATCACTTTGGAGGAGAGAGAATCTTGATATTAAAATAATCAAGATTTAAGCATAATTGGAAACATAATTCAATTTAATGCAAAAATAAATATATTAATGGGAGTGCCCTTCAACCAAATATGTGAAGGTTGAATTTGGATAATATTGGACGTCCTTGTGCCTTGCTATGGCACCGAAAATATCCTAAGTGAGTGGAGAGCCCACTCACATTAGTTAACTAAAAAGTAATATCCACTAAATATGGGATATTAGTATTATATGAATTAAGGAGCTGAATTGCTTTTCCTTTAATTCATGGATAATGAAGAGGAATTCGAAGGTGGAGAAGATGGCTTTGCATGCAAGGATTTGAGGGGGATATGTGGCACCAATTTTGGGATTTAAAGGATTTTTATATCACTTTCTCTCTCATTGAAATTCCCTTATAAACACTTCATTTTCCACCAACTTGAAGACTCTTTTTCAGATTTTCTTTCTCTCCTTTCTTTGGTTGAACACAAGGGAGCTTAGGAGCAACAAGAGGACCTGCCCCAACCTGTAGATAAGCTCCATAGTCATCTTCAACCTTGATTTCATGGTGGAAATTGAAAATCAATGCTTGATTTCTTCTTTTCTCCATTCAAACTTCAATCCTAGCCATTTCTTTTCACTCAAAGCTTGAGGATGGACCTTGGGAGGTTGAGAAAGCTTCATTCACCATTATAGGTGTGGAGCTTGAAGTTTAGTTTCAACTTTGAAGGTGGGTTATATAACTTGTACCCTTAAATATTATTATTACATTCAATTCTTCATCACTTGTTGATCATTTTGTTCTTCTTGAAATTCCTTTGAATAATTGATGAAATTTCCATAAGAATGGCAGTATATTTTGAAGGATCGAAGCTTGATGATGATGACATCATTATAAGAACACACCTCAATGAATATCTTGGGAAAATGATTTCACTCTTAAGACTAAACGATCTCAAGATCGCTTGGTGAACAAACGGTCTCAAGACTATTTGAGGTCAGGAGATGTCATGGTTGGATGATGATCTAATGGTTCTAATTGATTGGCTTGTAATAGGTTCAGTGATGGATAATCCACTGATTACAAACTCCAATCGATTGAATTGATTGAAACCTTAATTGATGGAATCGATAAAGATCGAATGGGTTAAACCAATCAAGACCGAATGGGTAAAATTGATTCAGACCGAATGGGTAAAATCAATCAAGACTGAATGGGTAAAAGTTATCAAGACTGAATGGGTAAAATCAATCAAGACCGAATGGGTAAAAGTGATCAAGACCGAATGGGTAAAATCAATCAAGATCGAATGGGTAAAGTTGATCAAAATTGAATGGGTAATTTGATCTTCAAAACTGTTTGGTCATGTTGACCGAATGGAGGTAAAGCACCTCAAGACCGAATAGAGGTCAAGCACCTCAAGACCGAATGGAGCTCAAGAACCTCAAGATCGAATGGAGGTCAAGCACCTCAAGACCGAATGGAGGTCAAGCACCTCAAGACCGTTTGAAGGTCAAGGAGGTCAAAACCATTTGAAGGTCTAAAAGTAACAAAACCATTTGGAGATCTAATAGTCTCAAGCTATGAAACATTAATCAACCCTATGATTGTTAATGATGTTTATCAAAGGTAATTACAATGGTTGTACCTTTAAGGTACTAGGGTGATTAGTATCCTTAGAGGGGTTAACCTTTGATGCTTATGGAAGCAATATCTCAATACACTATGCTAACCCTTCTTTCAAGTTGATTCAATCTAATTCAAGATTAAAGTAATTAACCTCCTAGATGGGATGAGAGAGAGGAAACATATACATGAGTGCTAATCATGTAGTGATTTATCCTCAACACTTTCAACATGAATAAATTATGTAATTAGGGTTTGATCCAAGATGATGAGATCATGAAACCCTAATTGAGAAAGTTGATTAGCTATAACCTTAATTTAAGGTAAAGCTAGGTGAAACCCTAATCAAGGGTGATAATGTAACCCTAATTTAGGGTAATCATATGAGAATCACTAATTCAGGGTATTTTGATGAAAACCCCTAATTTAAGGGAATGCTTCATGAAAACCCTAATGTTGGGTAAAGCTACATGAAACCCTAATTTTAGGGGAAATGTTATAAGAAACCTTAATTCAATGTTATGATGTCATGAGAATCCCAAATACAGGGTAAAAGTATAAGAAACCCTAATTTTGGGTTATAGTACATGAAACCCTAATTTTGGGCAATGAGATGATTAACCATAGCCCTAATGATAGATAATGGGATGCGTATCTCTAATTGACATGAATTGGGAAACCCTAACCCTAATAAAGGATTAGTGGTGTTACCCTTGTATAACATGATGTTGATATGTAATTGATATAACTGTTATCAAGTGTACTAACCATGCAGGTATCATGAGATGATGAGTAGCCAGGTATGAGCTATGGTGTTTCATTTATTAATGTTAATGGTCCTTGTGAGCCATAACATGCTTTGTTTCCTAGTGAGATGTAACAAGAGATGAAATGGGCCATGTGAGCCATGTGAGATGCTTATGTAGCAAGTATCATGTTTACCTTGGTCAGATGACCTAAAGGTATTAGTTACCTAATAAGTGGTAACAAGTGCTCTTTGATAAACTGAGGGTTTGAATACCCATTTTCTATAATCATGATGATGAGTTTGTGAAAGGATGAGAATGTACCTGATGAGATGAGGGATTGAGATACCAATGTTTTATTAAAGATTTGAACAGTACTTGATGAAAGTATTACACATTATTTGTAGCAATTGTTAAAATAATTGATGTTTGGAAACTTGTTTGATGCTAAAAGAATATGGTAATACACTTAATAAATCAAGTGATATCATATAATGATGTTGCCATGACCACAGAGCCATCAGTGTCAGAATTTGATGAATGGTGAAACGAGTTAAAATCGGAGCACATATTTTTGAATATGTGGGGGTAATTGGGAAATTATATCCTCATGCCCCAGAGGAATGGTTTTGGGCTATATCCTATGCACGGGATTGGTTACGGAACATACCCCAGTTTGAGTATGGCTACGGGCCATGACTCCACGGTATGATACCAGGAATTGTCAACGGGCCATAACCCTGAAGAGAGTATATGTTGCGGGCTATAACTCTATAGAGAAGATGCCACTATACCATGGCAAGCTAATTGTAGTTTGACATGCAATGTCTCTGCCATGTAATCTTGTACTGACCGAGAAGGTTGAGGTCTTGGAGTTCGGCTCATCCATTGACCTTGTGTGGTATTGTTGCTTTTCGTAATCGTGGTCGGTTGGAGCATGAACGGTATACTTCATCTCTTCAGGGAATTAAGTATGATTGTAAAATGTAATCAGCCGTGTAGCATATTTGCTTAAGGTTGAAATATGAGAATCATTGGTTGATGTTAACTTGTTTAGTATATCGGAGAAAAGTTATACATGTTTTTCATATTCCTTATTGGATAAGTGACATGCTGCTTTATCAAGTTACAACTGAAATGCTTTGAATAAGAATATCGCTCTAATCTGTTTAGACATTGATTGAACTATTGTTGAATATATATATAAGTCCTCTGCTCATTTTTATTCTAATAAACTACAATAATAATGTTTGTGGCGGAGAGTTATATCTCTCGCTGGGACTGGGTCTCACTCCGTTGGTCACTAATACTTTTTAGGTGGACGCGGAAGAAGAGGCAGAAACCCTATAGTAGGGGAAGAGCAGCAGCAGCAACAAAAGGGACAGCAGTGACACTCAGGTGGAGGCACTAGCTATCATATCTTGTATATAGAGTCCTATGTGTCGTCTCTGTACTCTCAGGTCCTCAGAGTTAGTAGTTAGTTTAATAAATCGATCTGAGATTTTGGCTTGATGCCTCGAGGTTCTTATGCTACTTATGTACAGTGTTAACATGGCAGTTGATGTATGTAATCCTCGAGAGGGAATGGTACAATATATGTACTTGTGAACCAGAATGTAATTGAATTACTTTGTTCCTTTTTGAAAGAGTTTTCTTGTGTATGGATCTCTTTGTAAATGATTTTAATTTTTAGTGATTTTCAATAATCTGCTGCTAATGAACGCTTCCGTTTAGTTAATCACATTTTGCTCAATCAGTGTATCACAATTAGTGGTATCAGAGCTCTAGGTTCACTGAGTCTACAGAGACATAGGATTAAGGTTGTTGAGTCTATTCTAGTGTCTTCCAGTTTATCTAATAGTGTCTTCTGCTCATATAGGAAAAGAAGAACTTGAAGATGTCTGGATCACATGAAGAACATGTTGTTAAGAGCAGCATTGCTGCACCAGGAGGAGGTTCAAGGGACCAGACTAGGGAGGAACTTGTACCTGAACAACCCCAGTTTGACCCAATCATAATAGAGAATCCAACTTTCAACGCTCTGTTTGGACAGTTCATGGCAGTTATGATGCACATGATGGATAGGATGCCACCACCTGCACCGAGGGCACCAGCCCATAATGAGGGATAGGGAGCTGGCAAAACTTTTGAGAGGTTTCGTCGGGTAGGAACCACAGAGTATGCTGGTATAGCTGACCCAGCAGATGCAAACTTATGGTTGACTGAACTGGAAAAGGCTTTCAGAATCCTTAATATTCCTGAAGCCGAAAAGGTGAGGCATGTGGTGTACCTGCTGAAAGGGAGTGCTGGTCACTGGTGGACTATTGAAGAAGGCAAAAGGTCATGTGTCAAAGTCAGATGGGAAGAATTCCGATGAGAATTTGTCATTAGATACTTCCCTAAGACTTACCTAGATGAAAAGATATCTCATTTTGAGAAGATAAGACAAGGACCGATGAATATTAGCGAGTATGAGGCTAAGTTCATGGAGCTTATGCGGTTATGTCCGCATATGGCAGCTACAGAGAAGGAAAGATTTTAGCATTTTGAGAAGGGGTTAAACGTTGAATTAACCACTCATGTGTCTGCTTTAGAGAACGGGGAGAGGTTTGCTACCTTCATGGAGTCTGTGAGATGGATAGAGAGGTCGGTGATTGAGAAGCAACAGACCAGTGGTAAGAAGGTGTACACTCAGTTTCAAGGACAAAGGTCTGAGAGCTTTAAGAAGCCAAGGTTTTCTGTACCGACAGCACCATCAAGATTCAATACCCAGACGCAATGGACATCAAGTAGGGGTAGGGGTCGTAGTTTTGTTCCAAATAGAGCCCCCAGAACAGCATCAACATCGGTGACTGGACCTCATAGACCCTATCCTGAGACCAGGATCTGTCACCAGTGCAAACAAGTGGGACATCTGGTAAGGGATTGTTCAGTCGGGAACAGAATGGTGACTCAACCCCAGAGACAGAGTCAGTAAGGCTCTCAGAGGAGGCAGTTTTTGAGTGGCACTCGAGGATTTGGGCAAGCATCCCAAGATGGTTCGTCGGCACCCAACAATCGAGCACAGGGTCAACAGCAAGCGACGGTGAGATTCTATGTGATGAATCAACCCGAATCAGTAGTCAACCCTCGAGTTGTGAAAGGTTAGATGGAACTATTTTATTCTGATATGTCTTCATCCTTCTTCGTATCTGTTTTAATTGATCTGGGTGCTACGCATTCCTTCATCACTAGAGAAGTGATTCTTGACTGCAATATGACAGTTGGTCATAGGGCAGAGAGTTTGTTATTAGAAACTCCTTTGCTGTGATCTGTAGTTCTACGGGAGGTGTATTCTCCCTACATTCTTTCCTTTTCTGAACATCGCATCCAGGTGGATATTATACCACTTGAGATGTAGGGTTTTGATATAATTCTTGGGATGGACACCCTATAAAAGTATAAGGTTGTCTTGGATTGTGATTCCAAGAAGGCTGTGTTCATAGATGATAGTGACACATGGATCTTTCAGGGAGATAGAAAGACTCTTCCAACCTATCTTGTGTCAGCTATGGTAGCTGAGAAGCTGATGAGACAAGGATGCTTTGCATTCTTAGTACATGTGGTAGATACCACAATCGAGAGATCTAATCTTTCTAAAGTGCCGATAGTTAGGGAGTTTGAAGATGTGTTCCTCGAGGAACTTCCAGGTGTACCTTCACCCCGAGAGATTGATTTTGAGATTAATCTAATCTCGGGCATGCAACCAATAGCACAAACACCGTATAGAATGCCACCTACTGAGATGGTAGAGCTCAAGAAACAATTACAGGAGTTGCTTGAGAACGATTTTATCCGACCGAGTACTTCACCATGGGGTGCTCTGGTTTTCTTTGTTAAGAAGAAGGACATATCGATGCGGCTATGCATCGACTATAGGCAGTTAAATAAGGTAACCATAAAGAACAAGTATCATCTACTAAGGATCGATGACCTGTTTGATTAGTTGTGTGGATCAACTATCTTCTCTAAGATAGATCTGAGGTTAGGATACCATCAGTTGCATATCAAGGAGAGTGACATACCTAAGTCTGCCTTTAGGACAAGGTATGGTCACTATGAGTTCATAGTTATGTCATTTGGACTAACTAATGCACCAGCTTCATTCATGGAACTCATGAATAGAATCTTTTGACCTTTTCTTGATCAATTCATAGTAGTCTTCATAGATGACATCTTGATATACAGTAGATATGTTCAACAGCATGAGAAGCACCTCCGTCAGGCTTTAACCTTGCTAAGAGAGCATAAGTTGTATGCTAAGTTTAGCAAATACGTGTTCTGGTTACCAGAAGTTTCTTTTCTAGGACACGTAATATCTTCCTCAGGTATCCGTGTTGATCCTAAGAAGGTAGAATTTGTCCTGCAATTGGAACAACTGAAGACACTGACGGAGATTTGTAGTTTTCTTGGGCTGGAAGGATATTACAGGAGGTTCATTAAGAACTTTAGTTCTATATCTTTACCCCTAACCAAGTTGACTAGGAAGGAGGTTCCTTTTGTTTGGAATGACAAGTGTCAACATTCTTTCCAACTGTTGAAAGAAAGGTTAACAAGTGTACATGTGCTAGTGTTACCTGAGCAAGGGAAGGGGTATATAGTTTTCTGTGATGCATCTAAGAATGGACTAGGATGTGTGTTGATGCAGGATAATCAAGTGATTTCTTTTTCCTCTCGACAACTTAAGAAACACGAGGAGAATTATCTGACACATGATCTAGAGATAGTTGTTGTGGTCCATGCTTTGAAAATTTGGAGACATTATCTCTATGGAGAAACATTTCAGATGTTCACATACCATAAGAATCTAAAATATATCTTCTCACAACATGAGTTGAACATGAGACAATGCCGCTGGATGGAGTTAATCAAGGACTACGATTGTACAATTGATTATCATCTAGGGAAGGCTAATGTAGTGGATGATGCACTAAGTAGGAAATCATCATCACCAGCCTTAGATAAAGCACAGTTGAACTCCTTAGTGTGCTCTAAGAGAGATACGCCTATCTCCTTGAGGCAAAACAATATACAGCTCAAAGTATCATTGTTAGCTGGGCTGTTAGCTGAGATGCAAGTGAAACCTACTCTGAGATAGATGATTAAAGAAGCACAGCAAACTGATGTTGTAGTTCATCTGATTAGGTCAGAGTATGGTAGTGAGAAACGGGATGGCTTTCATGAGTCAGAGGACCAGGTAGTCTGTTACCATGATAGGATGGTAGTACCTGATGCCAATGACTTAAGGAAGTTAGTCTTGGAAGAAGCTCATTCTTCGATGTATGCAATGCATCCAGGGAGCACCAAAATGTATCATAACTTGGAAGATATGTATTGGTGGCCAGGTCTGAAGAAGGATGTAGCTGAGTTTTTTATGCGGTGTCCGGTGTGTTAGCAGGTTAAAGTTGAACATCAGAAGCCCGCAGGAACAATGCAACCTTTACCTATACCACAGTGGAAATGGGATCATGTGACTATGGACTTCATGGTTGGTTTGCCTAGAACAACCAAAGGTCATGATTCCATATGGGTGATAGTTTACATGTTGACTAAGACATCACATTTCCTTCTTGTCAAAAAAACCTACACTACTGAGAAGCTTGCACAGATATATATAGATGATATAGTGCGGTTGCACGGGGTTCCAGCTACTATCATTTCTGATAGAGGTCCCCAGTTCATGAGTCATTTTTGGGAACAACTACATAAAGCTTTGGGTACACAGTTAAGGTTTAGTACAGCCTTTCACCCACAGATAGATGGACAATCTGAGAGGACCATACAAACTTTGGAGGATTTGCTTAGGGCATGTGTCCTTCAGTTTGTAGGAAGTTGGGATCTACACCTGAGCTTGATAGAATTTGCTTACAATAATATCTATCAGCACAACATTGATATGGCACCATATGAAGCATTATATGGTAGACGTTGTAGATCTCCTTTATGTTGGTATGAAATAGGAGAATATCAACTTCTGGGTCCTGAGCTAGTGCAGCAGACAACTGAGAAGATTAAAGAAATACAACAACAATTAAAGACTGCACAGGATAGACAGAAGTCGTACGCCGACAAACAGAAAAGACCCTTAGAATTCCAAGTTGGAGACAGAGTATATCTCAAGGTCTCACCTTAGAAAAGTGTTCTTAGATTTGGAAAGAAGGGAAAGTTAGATCCTAGATTTATGGGACCTTATCCAATCATTGAACGGATTGGAAAGGTAGTCTATAAGCTGGAGTTGCCACCTGAGCTACATAAGTTGCATCCAGTGTTCCATATCTCCATGTTGAGAAAATGTCATCCTGACACAGAGTTAGTTTTGCAACATGTGGAGGTAGAATTAAATGATGATAATATCATATGTTGAAGGACCTGTGATGATCCTTGATAAAAGAATTAAAAAGCTAAAAAAGAAAGGCATATGTCTTGTGAAAGTTCTCCGGCATCACTATGGCATTGAAGAGGCTACGTGGGAACTATAGGAAGAGATGAGGAGGAAGTACCCTTCTCTTTTCTCTTGATGATTTCGGGGACAAAATCCTTGTTAGGGGTGGATAATTGTAACATCCCTGACCTGGGTTATGCTTTAACCCTAGATGTTTTGCTTAATAAAGTTAATTATATGCTTTCTCTTATCTCTTGAAAATTAATCAAGGCTCAAGAGGAACTTATGTTTCAATTTTAATCCTTTTTGAATAATGTTGAAACAATATTTTGTCTATTTTGGACTAAAGTGCAAATTACCCAAGTTGAGGGGTTAACTTGCAAATTGTACATGATAAAATGTTCCTCAGGTGTTGAGGCATCATAAGAATGAAAATGATGCAGAGGTATGTCTTATAGAAGCCTGAGTACCAAGAAAGAGCCTATTAAGCAATGTTTGTGCATTAAAACCTAGTTTTGGTGTAATGTGCAATTTACCCTAAACCTAGGGTTCAATATGCAAAATACCACCTCTATAGAGTCCCTAATGTTTCTTGGCATCATGTAGAGAAAATAAAATGAGAGGGGTGTCTCATTTGAATCACTTCGGATGAGAGAGAATCTTGATATTAAAATAATCAAGATTTAAGCATAATTGGAAACATAATTCAATTTAATGCAAAAATAAATATATTAATGGGAGTGCCTGTCAACCAAATATGTGAAGGTTGAATTTGGATAAGATTGGACATCCTAGTGCCTTGCTATGGCACCGAAAATATCCTAAGTGAGTGGAGATCCCACTCACATTAGTTAACTAAAAAGTAATATCCACTAAATATGGGATATTAGTATTATATGAATTAAGGTGCATAATTGCTTTTCCTTTAATTCATGGATAATGAAGATGAATTCGAAGGTGGGTAAGATGGATTTGCATGAAAGGATTTTAGGGGGAGATGTGGCACCAATTTTGGGAGTTAAAGGATTTTAATATCACTTTCTCTCTCATTGAAATTCCCTTATAAACACTTAATTTTCCACCCACTTGAAGACTCTTTTTCAGATTTTCTTTCTCTCCTTGCTTTGGTTGAACACAAGGGAGCTTAGGATAAACAGGAGGACGTGCCCCAACCTGTAGGTAAGCTCCATAGTCATCTTCAACCTTGATTTCATGGTGGAAATCGAAAATCAATGTTTGATTTCTTCTTTTCTCCATTCAATCTTCAATCCTAGCCATTTCTTTTCACTCAAAGCTTGAGGACGGACTTTGGGAGATTGAGAAAGCTTCATTCACCATTATAGGTGTGGATATTGAAGTTTGGTTTCAACTTTGAAGATGGGTTATATAACTTGAACCCTTAAATGTTATTATTACATTCAATTCTTCATCACTTGTTGATCATTTTGTTCTTTTTGAAATTCCTTTGAATAATTGATGAAATTTCCATAAGAATGGTAGTAGATTTTGAAGGATCAAAGCTTGATGATGATGACATCATCATAAGCACACACCTCAATGAATGTCTTGGGCAAACGGTTTGAATGGAGGTCAAGCACCTCAAGACCGAATGGAGGTCAAGCACCTCCAGACCGAATGGAGGTCAAGCACCTCAAGACTGTTTGAAGGTCAAGGAGGTCAAAACCATTTGAAGTTCCAAAAGTAACAAAAACATTTGGAGATCTAATATTCTCAAGCTATGAAAGATTAATCAACCCTATGATTTTTAATGATGTTTATCAAAGGTAATTACAATGGTTGTACCTTTAAGGTACTAGGGTGATTAGTATCCTTAGAGGGATTAACCTTTGATGCTTATGGAAGCAATATCTCAATACACTATGCTAACCCTTCTTTCAAGTTGATTCAATCTAATTCAAGATTAAAGTAATTAACCTCCTAGAGGGGATGAGAGAGAGGAAACATATACATGAGTGATAATCATGTAGTGATTTATCCTCAACACTTTCAACATGAATAAATTATGAAATTAGGGTTTGATCCATGATGATGAGATCATGAAACCCTAATCGAGAAAGTTGATGAGCTCTAACCTTAATTTAAGGTAAAGCTAGGTGAAACCCTAATAAAGGGTGATGATGTAACCCTAATTTAGGGTAATGATATGAGAATCCCTAATTCAGGGTATTTTGATGAAAATCCTAATTTAAGGGAATGCTTCATGAAAACCCTAATGTTGGGTAAAGATACATGAAACCCTAATTTTAGGGTAAATGATATAAGAAACCTTAATTCAAGTTAATGATGTGATGAGAATCCCTAATACAAGGTAAAGGTATAAGAAACCCTAATTTTGGGTTATAGTACATGAAACCCTAATTTTGGGCAATGAGATGATTAACCATAGCCCTAATGATGGATAATGGGATGAGTATCAATAATTGAAATGAATTGGGAAACCCTAAACCTAATAAAGGATTAGTGGTGTTACCCTTATATAGCATGATGCTGATATGTAATTGATATAACTGTTATCAAGTGTACTAACCATGCAGGTATCATGAGATGATGAGCATAGCCAGATATGAGCTATGATGTTTCATTTATTAATGTTAATGGGCCTTGTGAGCCATAACATGCTTTGTTGCCTAGTGAGATGTAACAAGAGATGAAATGGGCCATGTGAGCCATGTGAGATGCTTGTGTAGCAAGTATCATGTTTACCTTGGTCAGATGACCTGAAGGTATTAGTTACCTAATAAGTGGTAACAAGTGCTCTTTGATAAACTGAGGGTTTGAATACCCATTTTCTATAATCATGATGATGAGTTTGTGAAAGGATGAGAATGTACCTGATGAGATGAGGGATTGAGATCCCAATGTTTTATTAAAGATTTGAACAATACTTGATGAAAGTATTACACATTCTTTGTAGCAATTGTTAAAATAATTGATGTTTGGAAACTTGTTTGATGCTAAAAGAATAAGGTAATACACTTAATAAATCAAGTGATATCATATAATGTAGTTGCCCTAACCACAGAGCCATCAGCGTCAGAATTTGTTGAATGGTGAAACGAGTTAAACTCGGAGCACATATTTTTGAATATGTGGGGATAATTGGGAAATTATATCCTCATGCCCCCTAGGAATGGCTGTGGGCTATATCCTATGCACAGGATTGGTTACGGACCATACCCCAATATGAGTATGGCTACGGGCCATGACTCCTTGATATGATACCAAATATGGGCCATAACCCTGAAGAGAGTATATGTTGCTGGCTATATCTCTATAGAGAAGATGCCACTATACCCTGGCAAGCTAATTGTAGTTTGACATGCGATGTCTCTGCCATGTAATCTCATATTGACTGAGAAGGTTGAGGTCTTGGAGTCCGGCTCTTCCATTGACCTTGTGTGGTACTGATGCTTTTTGTAATCGTGTTCGGTTGGAGCATGAACGGTATACTTCATCTCTTCAAGGCATTAAGTATGATTGTAAAATGTAAACATCCGTGTAGCATATTTGCTTAAGGTTGAAATATGAAAAACACTGGTTGATGTTATCTTGTTTAGTATATCGGATAAAAGTTATACATGTTCTTCATATTCCTTATTGGATAAGTGGCATGCTGCTTTATCAAGTTACAACTGAAATGCTTTGAATAAGAATATTGCTCTAATCTATTTAGACATTGATTGAACTGTTGTTGAATATATATATATAAGTCCTCTGCTCAGTTTTATTCTAATAAACTACAATAATAATGTTTGTGGCGGAGAGTTATATCTCTCGTTGGGACTGGGTCTCACTCCGTTGGTCACCAACACTTTTTAGGTGGATGCGGAAGAAGACGCAGAAACCCTATAGCATGGGAAGAGTAGCAGCAGCAACAGGGACAGCAGTGACACTTAGGTGGAGGTACTGGCTATCATACCTTGTATATAGAGTCATATGTATCGTCTCTGTACTCTCAGGTCCTCAGAGTTAGTAGTTAGTTTAATAAATCGGTCTGAGATTTTGGCTTGATGCCTCGGGGTTCTTATGCTACTTATATACAGTTTTAACAGGGCAGTTGATGTATGTAATCCTCGAGAGGGAATGGTACAAGATATGTACTTGTGAACCAGGATGTAATTGAATTACTTTGGTTCTTTTTGAAAGAGTTTTCTAGTGTATGGATCTCTTTGTAAATGGTTTTAATTTTTAGTGATTTTCAGTTATCCACTGCTAATGAACGCTTCCGTTTAGTTAATCAAGTTTTGTTCGATCGATGTATCACAATTATTTTCAAGAAACTATTAAAACCTCAGGAATCGGTGTGAATCTAAAGTGATTTAACCATAAGTGTAACCACATACATGTTTTGGAGATCTCAAAGAAGTAGTTTATCCAAATCCAACTTAGATGTCCAAACAAGCAAGACAAACAACCAATCAAGCAAACTTTGATCATGAAAGCATGTATAATGTCTAATTGTCACAAACATATCCCAAACAACTCCTTATTCACTTGGGACACCTTTCCAAGGTTTCTAAGTCTTATTAGGATTCATTTGGGTTTCTTAGATCAATTTCTCAAACTTTATCCCTTTTAGGTCAACAAACCCTAAAATACATTTTCTACTCATATAAACCCTAATTGCTCAAATTATTCATATTACGGGTCTTTTATACTCAAATTGGCTTTGGACAACATATCTCTGTCTTATTTGTGGATTTGTGCAATTAATACCATTAAAAGCATAATTATCAAAATTAGGGTTTCTAGGCCCATTAATGCCTATTCATGTACATGGAACCCTAACTTAAGCCAATTATGCAATAAAATCATCTTTTTAGATCTAATTCTCTCTCTTTTATGAACAACAAGTTAATATTGGCTTAAAGTATCCAAAGAACATCATTAAATCTAATTATCATCAATTCTTAGGGTTTTTCATCAATTAAATCATTAAAGGTGATAACTTTATACACTTTTTGTATTGCAAGAAAAACTAGGCTTCAATTATATTTTTAATGGGTTCCTTGCATTTTTATGATCAATTTTTGTACATATCTCGTTTTCATATGAGCTATCAATAATTAGTTATGAAATTGCAAAGTAATTACCTTTAGGGCCAATTACATGTTGCCACGTGCCCCTTTTCCATTTTCTGTTTCCCGGCTACTTCTTTTCTCAGCTCGTGGATCCCTTACTTGGATCTTCCTAGACCATAACCCAAATTCAATCCGCACGCACTCATCTCCCTCGCAAACTCCCGACAGAATACCCTTTTCTCCCTTTCCTCTCAAGTGCCAGGTCGGGGGCAAAAAGGTAATTCGGCGCTTTGTCTTCGTCAACCTCACGAGCCGTCCTATGTTCGTGAATAGGTGGTCTGGGCGGTCAACCCGCTAGTTGACTCTGCACCCTAGGCTTCCTCTTCCTCCGGCAAAGGGCCTTCCGCCTTCGCCCTTCTCCACCGGACTCGGTCGTACCCTCAATTCGGCAAGAGGTGGTCGGGGATGGCTGGTCGGAGAAGCTATACATTATGCAGATATCTCAACAACTGGGGCTAGAAGATAGGGTAACTAGGGGAAATTGATAGCACGCTCTCGTTCGCGGTACTCGGCCGATCTTAATGAATCCAACCATAGCCTCAAAAGGGATCAAATGACCTGTATTATAGCCCCCCTCCATGGCTACCGAGAAGTTTTTGAGTCCTAGATTGAGCAAAACGCCTAGAGGCAATGAAACCCATAGAAACTAGGGGTAGGTCAACTCGGATTGATCTCCCAAATCTTTTGGAAAGGTTTCCTGATCTAGATGTGCCTTGGATCGCAAGAATCTCAATCGGCTATCCTTCTACCTTCTGTTCTTTGGTCCCCTCCTTTCCAAATGAGGTAGGAGACGATCTCAGGATCGTCCAATCACTATCCAACAGATGTCGTCAGATGTGACACTTTCCTGGGTCGGGCCCAAGGTTTCCTATTTGATTTCAAATGTGACAAATCACATTAAATTATTAGTTATCCCTTCACTTTAGGGAAACTTATCAATTGCATAACTCTCTCCTCTTTCATCCAATCATTCCCAAATTTTAAAGGAAAGTTCATAATAACTTAAACTTCATGCGTGCAAAGTTTGGGTCTCAAATATGAAAACATGAGAGACTTTTCTTCATATGTAAGTTATCACTTATTTAGGCATATTTTATGCATATTTTCTTTCTCCTACTCTTTTATATTACTTATTTGGATTCCTTTTACCAATATAAACCTTGTGTATTTGAAATCTCATCCAAGATGATTCCATTATCCATATTTCCACATATTTCTCATACTTTCATTATTTTCTCAATTTTTTTTCTTATTTATGCACTATTTGATTTCTTCTTTTCCTTTTTAATCATATTGAACTCATTAACATATTGCAAAGGGAATCCATTCAATACATATAATTTATACAATTCCCATAATCATACATTTATTGGGGAAATTGCATTTTCAATCATATGAACCCAAAAAAAATTGGGGTTGTAACAAGCTCTATATCGAAAGGGTTTCAAACACCTGTCTAAACCTAGTTTTGAACACCTAGGTTCTAACCTAGAGGCTAAGTCAAACCTAGTTCCTATAGAATAACTTGTTATGTTTCTAGGGTTTAAAATGAAAGGTAAAATTTAGTTTTATGTTCATGATGAGCAATTTTCAGGTGTAGCTATTGTTCATGCTCTAATACATGTAACGTCCTCGGATTTTGCCATCTCGAGACTTAGAAGGCCCAAAAGGATGAATCTAAAAATGTTAGTTAATTATATCAAAGAGAGATGTGGAAGCATATTATGCATACATGAACATTCAACTATAATGCATACACCAAAACATTTCTCAACATTCAACACATGTATATTACAAAGTGAGTGATTACAACATGAATTACAATATATATTGAATGAAGATTCTACAGTCTATGAGCATGCATGCTAACTAGGATATACACAATAGGTAAAACCTAAACACTACTCACTTCTTGTTTTTTCTCCCATGCTAGCTCTGAACCTAGAAAATACGTGAAATAGACGAATCAACATAAAATTGGTATGTGGTTGAAAAAATATAGATACTATGTTGGCATACTTGAAATACTCGAAGAAAGAAGAAAAAAATGAAAACCGTATTTAAGGAAGAGAATCGGGTAAAAAAATTATTATCCATATTTCAATGAACATGCATTACTATGGTGGACTTAGCACATAATCACATATATTATTGGGCCCATTCCCTACGTACCTTGTATCATTAGGGATCTCCTCGCATACCATGTACCATTAGGGAGGTGCTAGTCAACATTAATACTCTTCCTCTCTAATAAGGAGAATAATGAACACCATTGGTAACTACATTTAATTTTATTTCTTTAATGTTCAAATGTTTAAGGCGGATGGGTACCATGATATATATACATCCAAGCAAGTTTATGCAAATAAATGCAAGCAAGTACACATACTTATATCATCCAACAAAACTAGTCATATAATTATATCTACGTAGCCGAGTTTAGAGATTCATTAAACATCCAAGATCATCTACTACTCTGATCATCACCTAATTAATAATGAATAATGATCATTAATAGAAGGTTCATCATAATTAATGGTATTTAGGTCGATGATAGGGTTTAACCAAGTCTAGGTTGAAATTGTCCTAAACTTTCTATTAAATATTTTATACTGATCAAGGGGTCGTAATTAGGATCTGGTTCAATTTTCATAATTTTCTGGTGTTTATTCTATTTTATAGAATTATTATGAGGCTAAAAGCATATAATTATTCATCAATAAAAAAGGTATAATATTTAGTCATAATAATGAAATGAGAGCTTGTGTTTTGTTTCCATATAAAACTAGGGTTCGAGAGTTTTTTTCTCATATATAATCTCAACCATATTCTATTTTTTCCAGTTAACTAACCTTAGAAAGAAGCATCATCGTTTATATGAAATCATCAACAATGATGTATTAAAAGTCTGACTTAGAGGTTCTATAAGAAAGAGGGCATTTTTATGACTATGTGGATATTTTGTGGGTATTTATTGGCTAAGGGATCTATTTTTAATCATATTTATGTACTTGAGATATTTTATGAGAAATGAGAAAATGATTTACCTTCAGGGATTTACTAGAACTGTTGGGTTTGAAAATATTTGTCTCTGGATGTGCTCCACGCACACCACAGGAGTGTGGCTCTTTGCTTGGTCTTCCTCGGCCGCCAGGGCCCAAGATGAATGGAACCCCATGATTGGCCCAGCTCATGCGGGGCCCACCCCTGGACTAGCTGGACTGACCGGTTCACTAGCGGGTTCTGCCTAGACCGAGCCACCCAGTCTCTGTCTCGCCTACCTTCGCGAACCCTCCGTTCTTGAAATGCATTCTTCCGCCCATCCCCTGTTCTTTCCGCCGCCGAGTGGGGGAAGGAACGGCGACAAAATACACTGCTCTTCTCGACCTCTTCACTCCGGTATTTGCCATCAATCTCTTAGAGTTCTGACACAAGGCTCTGGGTTCCAAATGCACCTTTGCGGTGAGATGGCTGGCTCTACTTTAGTGTCTGGGTGATAGGCTCACCTTGTTGATATTAGCCACTGTAGTATATGGCCCATGAGGCCTCGTATGTAAAGCCGTAATGGCCATCCTTATTTTGTAGTGGTGTAACAGGTTAAAGCTGGCGTCTTGTAGCTCAAGTCAACTTTTCCTATATTAATGCATATCGACAGGGCAGCAAGGCATTGAATGTGCTTTCCTGTGCTTTCGTGTTCCCCATCTTGGTAGCTTTATTCCCCTGTTCTTAGGGACCTTCCTCGAGCGGGAGGTTTTCTTCATCACCATAGGGAGGTGACGCCTTCCCTCCTGTTTCATTCCCCAGTCTTTTCCAGTTGGGTCTACCAAATTGGCATCAGAGCTCAGTAGATCCACTCGCAATTTTCTATCCCGCCCACCCACCCATGTAAACCCTAACACAGTCGCCGCTACACTGACACAAAACCCCAACCACCAGCTCTTTTCCGACAGCAGTCATCCCACCTCAATGGACCCCCCATCCAACAAGTTTTTGTACCTCCGAAACGATGTGGATCGCCATGAGCAAGGCATCGAGACGTTAGCAGCCAAGCTAGACATGGTCCTTCGCGAGCTAACAAAGATTCGCTCTCCAACAGGGAGACACCAGGACACTGCAAACCAACCCCCTCCGCACGAAACAAGGGAGTGCCGCCGTGACTGGTTCAAGCTCCAGTTCCCTGAATACAACGGCAACGACCCACCAGACATATGGCTTAAGCGTTGCGAGCATTTCTTCTGCCACGGTGAAGTGGAAGACGATGATGAACGGCTTTGATTGGCGGCAATGCACCTTGACGGAGACGCACTGGACTGGTATGCCTCCTACGAACACACTGGACAAAATTACTCTTGGGATCTCTTCACCGACGATATCAAAGACTGTTTTGGCACTTCCGAAGTCCGCGGACCCAGAGGTCGCCTTGCAAAGCTAAAACAGACGGGTACAGTTCTGGAGTACTAGTGCGAGTTTGAAGGTCTGGCCAACCTCACAACCGGGTTTCGTGAGACCATCCTCTAAGAAATGTTCTTCACTTCGCAGGCTTCAAGGATGAGATCCAACATGAACTGGCATTGCGTGGAGTAGCTGAAACAACGCCGCGCTACGACCTTGCTCGCCGCGCACACGTGGTTGAAGAGCAGCAAGTGAGCTGGCGCAGACCACCACGACAGAGCAACTGGAGCCAAAAAAATCGAATCAAAAGGGGAATCATCTGGATTCCGAGCACCTATCCAGAGACTCACAACAAAGGAGATGGAAGAACGTCGGGCACAAAACCTGTGCTACTACTGTCCGGAAAAGTTCTTCAAAGGACACAAATGCAAGTCGCCGACCTTGTTCCTCATTGACGATGATGACGAGGAGGATGATCATACTTGTTCCGCCGCACCAACAACGGATAGCGCCACCACCTCGGAGACAGATGCAGTCAAAGACCAACCAACCATTTCTACCTTTGCAATGGCAGGCCGAGGCACCAACGATACCATCCGCCTCTGGGCACAACTAGGACCCCGCAAGGCTCTCGTCCTCCTCGACTCCGGCAGCAACAATAACTTCATCAAGCCAGACATCATGGATTCTTCTCTCAACCATCTCCTTACGGTAGCCTCAGGTCTAGTTTGTGTTGCAGGCGGTGGAGTAGTGCCCTACTCCCACCGTGCACAACATATCCCTCTCTCAATGCAAGGCAGAAAAGAAATTGTTCCTGCCTACATCATGCCGATTGGAAGTTATGACGTTGTATTGGGGGTTGATTGGCTGAAAAGCAAAGGATCATCCACATGGAACTTCACTCACCACACAATCTTCTTCCCGGAACACCAGCCTCCCTTCTCGCTCCAGGGTCTCCACACACAACAAGTTGATTTATTGCAACCTGACTCAACTATCGATGCCATTTGTAAATCTCGATAGTTGTTCCTCATTTCTAATGAACCACCCGACATTCCACCTCCCATCCCTTCAGATATCTCCAAGCTTCTCCAGCAATTTTATTCAGTATTCCAGGAACCCACCACCTTACCACCACCAAGAACCCATGACCACAGAATACCACTTCGTAATGAATCAACACCGATTACCACACCTCCATACCGCTACCCACACTACCAAAAAATAGAAATTGAAAAGCAAGTCCTAGAACTGCTTAAGCAAGGCTACATCCAATGTAGTAACAGTCCATTTTCTTCCCCTGCTCTCTTAGTAAAAAAATCTGATGGCACATGGCGGCTTTTTGTGGACTACCGATCAGACAGTCAAAGACAAATTCCCTATTCCGCTCATTGACGAACTGTTGGATGAACTTCATGGAGCTCAAATTTACTCCAAACTGGATCTTCGTGCGGGATACCACCAAATCAGGGTAGTGGAAACCGACACAAAGAAAATTGCTTTTCAAACACACAAAGGACATTACGAGTTACACGTCATGCCCTTCGGGTTGTGTAATGCCCCATCAACATTCCAAGCTCTCATGAATGAGGTTTTCCAACCCTACTTACGCAAATTTCTGTTAGTCTTTTTTGATGATATTTTGGTGTATAGCAAATCCAAGGAAGAGCACCTCGGGCACCTGCGGCTAACCCTACAAACGCTACACAATGCACACTTGAAGGTCAAGCTCAGCAAATGTACCTTTACAGCACCAACGGTAACTTATTTGGGGCACATTATCTCTGGGGAAGGAGTTGCAGCTGACCCACAGAAATTGCAAGCCATCAAGCAGTGGCCGAAACCCCGCAACCTCAAAGAGCTTCGTGGCTTCCTCGGGCTTTCTAACTATTACAAGAAATTCAATGCAGGGTATGCGACCCTTTCCGCACCTCTCCATAGCCTTCTTCGTAAAGACTCATTCCATTGGGCAGCTGTTTCTGAACTAGCATTTCAGCACCTCAAGGATGCCATGTGTTCTCCACCATTACTGCGGCTTCCTGATTTCTCCCAACCTTTTATTGTGGAGTGTGATGCATCAGGGTGTGCTCTGGGAGGTGTCTTAATGCAACAGGGCCAACCTATTGCCTACTTCAGCCATCACCTCTCCAATTATCAACAAAGTCTTTCCACCTATGACAAGGAGCTGCTAGCCTTAGTCATCGCCATCAACTAATGGAGACAGTATCTTCTTGGTGCCCCATTCATCATTTGCACAGACCATCAAAGTATCAAGCACCTCCTCGAGCAACGCATCCACATGCCATCTCAACAAAAGTGGATCTCAAAGCTCATGGGGTATGATTTCTCAGTGGAGTATAAACCATGGAATGCGAACCGAGCAGCAGATGCCCTCTCTCGCATTCCACATCACCAAACCTTCCACATTAGCATACTGGAACCCAACTGGCTCAAAATTCTGCAACAAGAATACAATTCCAAAGTTGATCTCAAAGACATCTATCGTAAATTCCGAGAGGGGCGCCTCAGCCTTGTTAACTACATCGAGGACAATGGCCTTCTATTTTACAAAGGTAGCATCCTGTTAAGTAGTGAATCAGCTCTTAAGCATGACATACTCCATGATGCTCACTCCACACTAGTAGGAGGACACTCCGGATACAAGAAGACACTCCACAGAATCAAGCGAGACTTTTATTGGCACGATATTTGTCATGATGTGCGCAAGCTGGTCCAGGAATGTATAATCTGCCAGCAACAAAAATATATCACAGCTAGGCCAGCAGGCCTTCTCCAGCCCCTGCCCCTCCCCAACCAAATATGGGAAGATATTTCCATGGACTTCATTGAGGCT
This sequence comes from Alisma plantago-aquatica, assembly GCA_963693085.1. NCBI lineage: Eukaryota > Viridiplantae > Streptophyta > Magnoliopsida > Alismatales > Alismataceae > Alisma > Alisma plantago-aquatica. The sequence goes on from OY856414.1 coordinate 332,147,821, forward strand.
CTCCCATCAGTTCATGGCTACACCTCAATTCTGGTAGTCGTCGATCAGCTTAGCAAGTACACCTACTTTACAGCCATCAAGCATCCTTACACAGCAAAGTCCATTGCCACCATCTTCATGGACAACATTGTGCGGCTCCATGGTGTCCCAAAATCCATTGGATGTGATCGGGACAAGATCTTCGTGGCTCATTTTTGGAAGGAAATTTTCTCCAAAATGGGAACCAAACTGCATTTCTCGACAGCCTACCACCCACAGTCTGACAGTCAGACTGAAGTTGTGAATAGATGTCTCAAAACTTACTTGCATTGTGTCTGCTCCAACACTCCCAAGGGGTGGTATCAAGCCCTGTCCTGGGCTGAATATTGGTATAATACCTCACGGCATTCAGCCACTAATACCACACCATTTCAAGCAGTTTATGGGTGCCCTCCACCTTCTCTTATCCAATATGTCTGTGGCACTGCATCTCTTCCTGCTGTTGATTCCATGCTCGTCAGCCGTGATGCCACTCTACAACAGCTGAAACACTTCCTCTCCAAAGCTCAAAATCGGATGAAACAACAAGCTGACAAACACCGATGCCATACCGAGTACGCTATAGGCGAGTTTGTCTACCTCAAGCTGCAACCTTATAGATAAGTGTCTGTTGCAAATAGGGCCAATCTGAAGCTATCATCACGATACTATGGGCCCTTTCCAATTCTGGAGCGTATGGGCCCCGTTGCTTACAAGCTACAACTACCCATTACTTCCTTAATACACCCTGTGTTCCATATCTCTCAACTAAAGAAGCATGTGGGTGCAGCACCAACAGCACTACCGTCTGAGATTCCTACTATTTGGCCTCCAACTGCAGCAGCCACCAAATTTCCTAATAAAATTCTAAACCGTCGCTTGGTCAAAAAGGGCCACTACGCAGAAGTCAAAGTACTCATCTCTTGGGTGGATCTTCCACTGGAGGAAGCACAGTGGATACCTTATGCTAAACTTCAGGCTGACTTTTCGACCTGGTCTGACCCCGAGGACGTGCTCATCTCTTCAGGGGAGGGAATTGATAGGCTCACCTTGTTGATATTAGCCACTGTAGTATATGGCCCATGAGGCCTCGTATGTAAGGCCGTAATGGCCATCCTTATTTTGTAGTGGCGTAACAGGTTAAAGCTGGTGTCTTATAGCTCAAGTCAACTTTTCCTATACTAATGCATATCGACAGGGCAGCAAGGCATTGAATGTGCTTTCGTGTTCCCCATCTTTGTAGCTTTATTCCCCTATTCTTAGGGACCCGCCTCGAGCGAGAGGTTTTCTTCATCACCATAGGGAGGCGACACCTTCCCTCCCGTTTCATTCCCCAGTCTTTTCCAGCTGGGTCTACCACTGGGTGGAGTTCACGGTGGAGCAGACCGGCAGATTTGGGGATTTTCCCCCCATGTGTCCCCTCTCTCCGGAAAAGATACCCATATGGCCTCCAATCATCCATGAACTCAACCAGGGCATCCATAGATGTTGTGGGGTCTCCAGTTCTCCTACCGAGCTCCCAACCTAGATCTATCCCAAGTCTGGTCCGCTAGGGTTCGAGGCATGGAAAGTTGGTGCTTGGTCCTCGCCTTGACTTCGTGGAATCTCGGTGGGCCTACACAACCTCTGGTCCAACACGACACCTCCAACCATGACAAATCCAAACCTGCCGCCGTAGAGCGACGCTACATGAAGAAGGGGAGGAATACAGTCTCCTACATTCTCTACAACAAGACAATGTTGAGAAGGAGCGTTGGGGATCTGGGATCTTGGAACCTCTATTGATGACCGAATTCAAATCCTGGTCTGCCATCTCCAAGGCGTGAACAATGGAGCTCGACCTCCATCCATCACCTACAAGTTGCAACGATGTTTATGGTGTGACTTCTCATCTAGGTTGGGGAGTGCTGAGAGACAATGACCAGTATGAGATACCCCCATAATCATCTCCTTGATCCAAGATATGTTAGAGTTCTGTTGCAGATATTTCCTTGTGGAGTCGCTCTAGACACTCCTTATTTTGCGGAGGAAGACCAGGTCAGGAGGGTTCCACGTCTAATTGCATGACATGGTTGCAAATATCTATGGCCTGGTTTGTAGTATGGTGGAAAGGCTCATATTAATCAATTATACTTCCATCAATAATCAAATATTCATCAAGCAACTTCGATGTGATTATTATGGTCAATAGATCTCTCAAGTGTCACTATACAACCTTTCAAATTCATATATACCATCAAATGGATGTTTCATCTCATGAACATTGATTAATAAAAGACATACATCCTAATTGAACTTGGTTAGGCCCATTTGCACCTTCAATCACACCTTAACGCCTGTAATAATCCATGATTGGATACACAATTTCTCAATTTGCATTCAACAGTGTATGGAGCGATAACGGTCCTAAAAATATAAACCCTAAAATCAGGATCATCACAAATACAATCTTGTATGCCCGGTCAGTCCACACTTGTAGCAAATCTTCCTCTCATATCATGGCCTAGACGGCCCTATCACAGACACTGAAGTTGTACTGTGGGCTCCTACTGGTGGAAGATTGCGACCTCTGCCTCTACTTCGTGACCATTGCGTCTATGCATTTGTCCTCTGCAGTGCTGATGGTGTCGAGAACCTAGGCTTCTTAAAGCATCTAGACGACTGACCCTGGTAGTGTGACAGTCTCTTCTTGGCACTCTTCTCACGCTTCTAAACCACTAACCTCTCTATCCTTCTAACTGCCTCCATAAATGTGGCAAACGTCTCTCTGTTCTCTAGGGATGACATCGATGTTGTTATCTCCATACTCAGACCCTTCTGAAAACGTCTGATCCTTTCCTGATCTATAGCATTCATGTGAGGACAAAACCTCAACAACTCCATAAACTTCACTTCATACTTGTTGATCGACATGGATCCCCACCGGATCCTCTCAAATTGGGATATCTTCTCATCCAGATAGGTCTGAGGAAAGTACCGACTGACAAACTCACGTCATAACTCCTCCCAACTGACAACAACACCAGGCCTCATCTCCACTTCAATGGCCCACCAATGGCCAGCTCTCCCCTTCAAAAGATACACCGTATGCTTCACTTTGTCTACCTCTGAGTGTTGAGGATCTTGAAGGCCTTCTCCAACTCCGTCAACTAAAGATCGAAATTTGTTGGATCTGTCATACCAGCATACTCCACAATCCCAACATGTATCAACATCTCAAAGGTCTTCCCAGAGCCTAAAGATTCAACACTGGGAACAACTGCTCTTGGTTGTAATGTAGGCGTTATGTCCACCATGTGCGTCATTGTTGCCATGAACTGCCCAAGAAAAGACTGGAAGCCATGGTTTTCCACCATGGCTGGGTCAAACTGGGGTACCTCAGGCGCTCGATCTTCTCTCGCCTAAACTCTTGCACCACCTCCTAGTGCAGCAATACTTCTCTCTACAGCGTGTTCCAAACATCTTTTCTACTCTTCTTCTTCTTCTTCTCCATAAGAAGAAGCCACTATAAGACATACTGGAGGACACTAGAACAGACACAAACCCTAGTCCTAGGTCCATGTAGACTTGGCAAACCTAAAGCTCTGATACCAACGAAACTGTGACGCCCCGACACACCACAAATAAGATTAGTCAAGACCAAACACATAATTAGAACTAAGCATGTGGATTACTAGAAAATACAAAAATTAAAACCGACTTCTCAAAAGCACCATAAGCCAAAAACTTATCACATATAAGCCCACAAGCCTGTCACATGTATTACATATCATCACAAGGTGATTACATCCCTGTGTATCAGATCATAAGGTGATTACATCACTGTGCATCGTCATTCATGTCATCAACTTGTTACATGAGATATCCATTCCACATATATACATATACACATGTCATATCTATACAACCATGCCTCACAAACCCAAAAACCTCGTATCGATAACGTATCCAAAAAACACATAGAGAATAGCCCCAAAGACCTAAGTGTATATGGATGACATCTAGGACTCTTTCACCAAAATACTAGTAGCACATCCAACCTTATCAACTACTACTCTTACTGCTGCTCTTCCTCAGCTGCATGATCTCTACCTCTTAATGCATGACCACCTAAAAGATGTGAAAACCCATGGGGTGATACGAAACATCCCATTGAGAGATATAACTCCCCACCAAAGTCTATTAGAGCACAAATAACTAAGCAAATTGAACAGATTCAACTAAATGATATGTATCTAATAGATAAAGCAGATTAAGCAAAATTAGGCAGTTACCGCTGAGCAGTAGAACAATTAATATTCTAAAAAGAAATATGAAGAACATGTATAGAAATTGACTTCTCTTACCTCCTTATAATTCAAGAAATTAGTACAAGATAAGATAGAGGGTTCATCCGATGTTATTCACATTTGACCATGAGCAAAATACACTACACGGTTGTGTTACATCTTTTATTATTGCCTTGAGGATTTGAGTCATACCACCCAAATCCAACTGACCACTGCTAAGTCAAAATCGGTGCCATATAAGGTCAATGGAAGAGCCGGAATCCACGACCTCCTCAACACCTCTTGGTCAACACAAGATAAAACACCATAGAGACATATCAGTCTACTGCAACAACGACATATAGTCAAGCTAAAGTGTAAGGCCCCTAAACTTACTTAATGAGTTGAATAAGCTTAATTACCATAATTGAGTTCTTATAACCCTAATATAACCTTGTGATATGCTTTGAAATAATAAGACAAGCTTAAGTTTCAAATTTGGTCCAATTTGGACTCTGGTTGAGCAAGTTATGCAATTTTATGCACATTTTGGACTTTTATGCAATTTACCTAAATGAGATGTTTTCTTTGCAATTTATCACTTGAATTATATTCCTTGGATATTCTATCATCATTCTTGAGCTTTTTGATCCATGGGGAACCTATTTAAACCTTGGTTTGAAGGTGTTTTCTCTAAGGGTATTTTAGGGTTTACCCCTTCATGGATGAGCTACCTTTAGTAGCTATCAACTAATGGATTATTTGTTTTGGTTGGAAATTCAAGAAATGAGGGATAATCATATCTCTATGGATAGTGGGAGATCTGCTTGTGTGTGTTCTTATATATTCTTAATGGTTTAAGGCCATGGACACTTGGAAAGATACTAGAACTTCAACTTATTCTTTTTCTTTTTCTTAAAGTTTCATATACTTATCCCTAAGCACCAAAATGAGCCATTTTATCTCCACCACTTCCCTCCTTCTACAAACCTCGTCCTCCCTCTGTGATTCTGTAAATTTCCTATCCAAGGAAGAAGAAAGAGGGGCCTTCTTGGAAAAAGAATCTAGGGTTGCAATTGACTCCATTTTAGGGTTTAAAAAGCTTCCTTCTAGTGATCTTGAACTAAAAGAGTAAGAATCCCCTTCTTTGCTCCATTTATTTCTTTTTTATCCTTTCTCCAGGTTGGAACCTTGTTTTTCCATGGTATAAATTGCTCTAAAGCTCTAAAACCCTACCTTTCTTGCTCCTTATGCTTAGGGTTTGCTCATTTGATGAAGAAAGGTGCTAGATGGACGAGTTCATAGCTTATTCTTGGATTTTCTACCCTTCCTGCTCGAGTTTTCTTTTGTGTGGGTTTTCATCTTCTCATTAGAGGAAAGTTTTATAACTTGCTCCACGTTTATTGCTTACCATAAGCTTGGTAGCTCATGTTCTTTCTTGAAAATGATTATTCATTCACTAAAAAGTTATGCCTGACTTGGATTTCAATTTTTATTATGTTCCCTCTTCTGATTTCAGTTCTATATGAACATGTTATCATGTGTACATTATTCCTAAGGTATAATATGACTTGGATCAGGTTGGTTTGACAACCTATGGTGCTAAGCACCTATAAACCAATGGTCACTTTTAGGGTTTTAAGTTGATTTCTTTTATAAACCCATGACCCAATGATGGTACCATTGTAACAACCCTATGGCATTGTCTTCATGACAACTGATGGTCGGGATCAAAGGTTTCATATGATGGTGACAACCTATGGTGACCCCCTTAGGTCAGGTTTTGGATCAATTAGAAGTTTAATGATCAACCATTAAGTACCCTACTGATATTATCAATCATTGATGACATTAGCTTAATCTTTGATGTTGATTAATGAATATAGTGTTGATATAACAACCTATTGTGACTTAATGGTCACTAATGATGGTGGATCATGTCTCTACAACCTATGTTGAGTTAATCATATAGTTGTAGCATCAATTAAGCCTTAGACCAATGGTTTCTTGGGTCACTTGATGCAATGGTCGAACCTATACTGTAATTGATGGTTTTAACATATGAACTTGACATAATGGTCAAGATCTAATGTTTATTCCTCCAATAAAGTGGAATGATGTCTAATGTAATATGTTGGTCCTAATAATGTGATTTATATGGTTTTCTTTATATTATCAACTTAAGGAGCTTACTTGTTGACAATGGATGGCTTATTTTAAATGAATAGTCGATTGTGGGTTTTACCCTACTCTTAATGGAACTTTTTGTGTTGTTGGTCAAGGGATGTCTAGGGTTAGATAGTGACTCTTTCAAGAGAACAAATCAAAGACTTCATAGGTGGTTTATATAAGGTGTTTACTTATGTAAACAACCAATGGTCTTACCTTTTAAACATCCAATGGATCTAGGTGACATTGTGGTATGGTGATATGGGTTGAATGATGATGGAACAAATGGAGGGTTACCCTTAACAAGGTAGTCTTACCTATTCACTCATATGAATAGAAGGGATGATAACCATATTGTGTGGATATGTAACCCTAATGAGGTATAGCTTGTTATACCTAGCTTTAATATAACTAAATGATGGTAATTGGGTATGAATAGTCCTTGAATGACTAATGTAATCATGGGGTACTCTCTTATTGTTGTTGAAACCCTAGTGTGCTATAACTCAATGGTTACATCTTGATTTATGTGTGGGTTCATACTTGAGAATAGTATAGAATGTGATGGTGATGCTTCACCTTATATACTAGTAAAAATTGGGCCATTATTCACGAGTGAGTCCCGTCACAAACCCCTCTCTACAGGCCCTCACAAATAGGGACGGTTGTGAGTCTGACCCTCACAAATGGTCCGTGAAGAGAACTCACGTGACAAATACCAGTGGCCCTCACGAATATAATTGTCACGGACCAACTGACCCTCAAGAATGTTATATTGAGGGACTATTTAGCCTTCATAAATACATTTTTGAGGGACTATTTAGCCTTCATAATAACATCATTGAGGGCATGTTTAGTTCTCATAAATACATTTTGAGGGACTTGATGGTACTGGAGAATATATTTTTGAAGGGATAATGCCTTCATTAATATTATTTTTGAGGGGCTATGTGGTCGTCATCAATGCAATTTTGATGGTCAATCTGGACCTCAACACTACATTTTTGAGGGACTAAAGACCTTCATCAATATATTTATGAGGGACTACTGTAAATGATTTGGTTATTGATTATTTAATGATTTATTAAATGTTAATTAATTGTTACTATAGTGAATATCAAATTTTAAATGAAAACTTTGTATACATAACCTCAAGAAATATTTTTATACTAATTCACATGACATCATAAGAAGATTCAACACCAAAATGACACATAAAATGTTAAATCACCTCAAACCAATTTCTGTTATTGAAGCAAAATATTATCCATACATTGCATGCTCAACATTGATATAAATAAAGAATACATATGGTTCTAAAATTTGAGATTGATGACAATCAACATATCATGCTAGAAACTCTTAAGATCTATAATGTCTCCATATTCCTTCAAATGGTGTGGTGCTCTTCATCAATGCCAGGCCTCATACGGTTAGGTACTTGAATATTCTTCTCCTAAAAATGACAAATCATTATATTAATAGAATTTAAAGTTTATACATAAATCATAGTACAACAAACAACTTACCCTTATATTTCGGTTTTGGTCTACTCCAAGGTGCATTGTTGTCGAAATCCATCATTAAAAGTAATTCTACCCTATCAATATAAATACAAAAAGGAATCAGAGTGAGTGCAAAGTAGAGATAAATGTAAGTGAACCAACATAGCAGCAACATGCACCCGTAAACTAAAATTATGATTGAACTTAGTAAATAGTACATAATTAAAAAAAACTCAGTGGGTTATATTCCTATATCTCTGTTGACTGCACTTAGTTGCTATCATCAACGAGATGCATCTATAGATACAAAAAGAGGACGATCCTCACATGATACAAAAGGATTATTATTGAACTTGTCTTCTTGATCATCTTCTGTTAATTAGTGGAGCTGAAGACATAATGGTTTGTTGGTTACCATCAGCAAGCTGAGAGATTCTAGTAAGCCCAACTGTATAGGGTTTCCACTATGGTTAGGCATCTTCCAAACATGCTTGTCACTAGTAAGAGGTCTTGCCTCAACACCTATTTGGGATGATATTATATTACCATTTTCCAAAAAAAATAGTAACAAGTTCAAGCTATTTAATATACAGCTGAGCGGTTCTTGCAGCTAGAAAATTCATCAAATCAGGTCTATATTGTTGACATTATAGCAATGTCCATCCCTTTGTTAAACCCATGCTTTAAAAGCACCACATACTTCGAGATGAAGTACACCGTCGACAACATTACTAATTCAGCATACTAGACACAACCACAAAATTTTAACCTCACACCTATGACCTCTAACCTTAGTAGGTGGAGCAACCCACCATGATAACCTAGTAAACTTTCCATGCCAATGTTTCTTTAGATACTAACTATATGATTGAACTGTGACCACAGTCTATTAGAGTAGCACTTTGCCTACAACATTATACCAACCTTTTTCAAGGATCAAAAACTAACAACATTAAGTCATATAATTGAGGTTTTGTAGTGCATGTACTTGTGATTGGTAAAGTTCAGGGTGCAGTAAGAGTGTGATTTAGAAAACAGAGAACATTATTTGTTTAAAACTAGAGAACAAGTGTGCCTACTTGTGGATACAGGTGCTTCTAGGATATGCAAAACTTTACATTGCAGGAAATAGTTGTGAATCCAAGAAGACAAGAGTACAAAATCAATATGTGGAAACATAAAATATAATGAATCAATGAGAGGGAACTGGATGAGCACCTCCCATAGAGGATGTCAACATATTTATGTAATTCATTTATCCATTAAGATTGTACGAATAATATTAAAGAAACACACTAACCAGACAACGATGAAATCTTCATTAGATGACATTTCAACTGAGTTTGTTGTTTGTTAGAAACAACAACAAAGTCCATAAGAATCATCTTTAGGAAACAGATCAGTAGAAAAACTCCAGTAATGTTTAAGAGCCTTTGCTTGAGTCACGATCAAACACAAAACCCAATAAAGAAAAGAAAAAAGGATCTCTAAGATACTTGCCTATCAAGATGCTCTACTTTCAGTTCAGTGAAGCAAACTCTAGCAGCAAGAAAAAAAAAACAACCGGGTTAACAATCCATCAAACAACTCCATAGCAATTCGAATTGCAACAGAAAGCAGTGGCTCAAAAAATCCAGCTTCAAAAAAAAAAGTAAAATAGAAGCCTTGAAAGATAATCCAATGAAGAAACATGTCTTCGTAGAAGTAAAATATAACTAAAAAATAGCGTGTTTGATTGTGGAGTTTAATTGCTCAACTACCACCAACTACGACGAATTCATGGAGCAATTACAACTTCAATTAGCTTGGATTTTGTTTTTACTATCATGCATATAGATCATTTAATACAGAAGGTAGAAGTTAATCACTCAAACAAAATTGTTAATGGTATTTCCCATGTATCTTCAATACGATGGCAGGGAAGTGAGAAGCAGTTTTATAGTTCATGGAGGATGTGATCAGATATTATTAAAACATATAACAGATTGCACTGTCAGCCTAACCAAAAGACACTTTTTTCAAGAATATGCATATTAAGTAAATTGCATAACCATAGTTATAGATTTAATTGCTAGATTCTCAATCTGTTTCTGTATGTGCTGCATACACTGCCCAATCACTGCAACTGTTTAGGTAGACTGAATTTCATACATCTAAAATCTTTGAATTATTACTTTACCAACTAGAACCAATCATTTTGTTGGCATTGTAATGCTGACATAACTATAGTATTTGATAAATCTTATCCAAACAGCATAGTCAAGAACATAACATACGAAAAGTTGCAACTTCTGAGGCAAAGCCATTAAAATTCCACAAAGACTTCTAAATGAAAAATACAACAATGTGTCAGAATGAATTTACCTCGGGCAGATATATACTGAGATGGTTGAGAATAGAAATATACTTTGGACTCCTAGCCTGTAATCTTGAAGTGAGAATATGAGGGTTATCTGTGTCATTGACCCCAAGAATAAGATTCCTGTGGTAATGGTTTCTGACACCGTGATGACTCTCAATGGCCTCGAGAATAGGTACATTTTCTCTAGTCAACCACTCGAATTGGTGGGTACCTTTGACATCAACTATAGAAGGAGAATGAGAGTTCAATGCAAACCATGAATGCATACCAGCATAGGTTTTCTTGTCAGTGATTACATGAAACACAATTTTTTCAGGTTTCAAAAAAGATTTCATAGTTGAGGCAACCACCACAGAGGCAGCAAGAATATTATCACTTGCAAGAATGAAATGGTAGTATAAATTGTCTGAGAGCACGGGCAACAATTCTGGGGGAGGCAATTGTTTACGGGCATGACCATTTGTTGAGTACTCATCAGTCAAGCGCAATGAGAGACAATGGATCCCTTTGGGAATGGCACTAGCAGCAAAATGTTTGAGCAACTGTTCTGCTAGCCTTGATTTCTTAGCTTCTTTCTCCAAATTTTCCATCTGATAATTAAAAAAATATAGTCATACCTATTACACTTATTTACAAACCCCAAAAAAAAAGTGTGAAAACTGAATATCTGATTAATACATTATGTCATGCATCAAAGAAAATTATATAGAATACATATGGAGAATTGTATTTGTATATCTATATTGCACATTTGACCCTTGCAAAAAACACACTTTGTCATCAACCTACCTAGGGCTAGAGGGTCATAAATTGTGTTTTGTGTTAAATTAATATATATAAGATAAAGGTATAACATAATTAGAAGTTCTAAATCAAAGTTTCCTTCAAATTCACAGCATTTCTTCAAAAAATGGCATGGAAGTTTATTGAAGTTTGCGTCTAAACTTCCTTGAAGTTCCCACAAACTTCCACTTCCACACCCGTTGAAGTCGACATGAAGTCGAAGTCCTACAATATGCTTTATAGCTTATATTTGGGTGCAGGCTTGCTTAAGAAAACAACTGGAGCTGCCTCTCTCCCAACAATATTTAACTGTGCTTATGAAGCACTATTGAGAGTTGAAGAAACGTAGGCAACCAGAAAATAGAACCCAGGTGCAAGCAAAGCACATGTGCCTCCAAGGATCGAAAAGACATCTATAATTCTAGAACAATTTTTCAATAGATAAATCCAAGTCGAACGAGGCCAATCACCGATAAAGGTTAAAAAGACCTCACTGCAGTAAGGTTACCAATATGACATTGTCCCCAAATATCTGAATGAATAAAATCAAATATTGGGACTCCTGCTATTACAACATAAGGGACACACCAAACAATGGCACTTACCAAGTTGACATGACTAGCACCTAAAATGTACAGAAGAAAGACTAGGGTATAAATATTTCAACTTTGTAATATATGAATGACCAAGACATAGGTGTCGTTGGTGAAGAGTAGACTTGGCAATAAGTACAATAGCTAGAGAAGTCGGCGATGTCTGTAAGTAACACAAACGATACCCACCTTCAAATCACCCATTACCCGTCTCCTTCGTCATGAGATCCTGCATGAAGACGATGTAGTGAAATAAAGTCACAAAGTCATGGTAATCTTACCAATATACATCAAATTTAGGGGAAATTTTGGCAAAAAAAACTAATTTAAGAATATTGGGAGTGCAAGTCACATTGCCAATTCAAACAATATGAGAAGTGGATCCATCAACTAATCACACGAGGGTACAATTAGAATTGTTCAAGAGCTTAAAAAGTTTATTTTTACCGGTCATGTGGGTAGTTGCACCATGATCAATAATCCAGTCATCCTTCTGAAGAAGGGGAAACCTTAAAGACAGGAAAAATTACCTAAATGTTGGCAAAGTTTTCTTAAGGAGAAAAAATAGTCAAAGAAGCAACTTTGACCAATTTGTCAAGATTTGCAGAGCTGAGTGTTTCCGACTGATTATTGTACCCACTAGAAGTAGAAGCATGTTTTTCATCAACATGAATAGTAGAGACTTGATTTGCCCTTTCTAGTTTTTCATGTTTTTTCCAACACTTATCCTCCGCATGATTTGATCTTTTGCAAAAATGCAGTATCAAGGTTGACAAGAGGAAGTGCCTCTACCAACATTTATCATCTTCATCGTCCATGACCTGGCACACCACACCCTCTTCCAGAAATGATAAGAGAAACATCTCTTTAGTAGTAGCAGTCATAGATCTAGCTAACCGGAGTGAAACATCATTTGATGTGGGAAGAGGTTAAAACGCCGGCCCAGTAGTAGTCAGATGGGAATAACACCCCTGAGCATTGACATACAATTCAAAGGAGGTTGCCTAGGTGTGATAGTTGGAGCCGTCCAACTTGGTAGTAGTCACACAGAGATTGCGAAGCGGATCGGAGGACGCCATGGGAGGTCACAGAATACAGGACGACACAGCAGACAGTAGTAGCAGGCCGAAGCAGTAATCAGACAGAGCAGTAGGCACGTAGCAGTCAGCAGACAGAGCAGCAGGCTCGCAGCAGCAGTCAGCAGACAGAACAAATGAAAGTAGCAGAAACTCAATCATAGGGGCAGGTCTAAAGATACTCGTACACGGGCATAAGATAGAAGAAGGAGATACGATGCATCAGATCCCAGAAACCCGCATCCGGGTAGAAGTAGATATAGAAAACCTACACCAACATGGAGGAAAATCTTATTCCATCATGAGACGTAAGCAGAGACAGAGCAAGATCTGGTTATGCCTTCAACATGCGATAACTGGAAAGTTACCGGTGACGTCCGGAGATTGGCAAGAAAAGAAATGAGTGGTGGTGGAGGCTAGCCGAAGGGATAGATGGTGGGGAAAGGAGGGAAGGAAGAAGAGGGGGTGGAAGAGGGCTGTGTGGAGAAGGTGGTGGCTAGTCGGAGGAGTAAGACATGAGCAAGGGTTGTTGAATGGAGGTAGGGAGGGTGGCGGGCAGGGAGGGGCTGATGGTGGGTGGCGGTGGTGTGTGGGTGGAGGAAGGAGGGGCGGCGGTGGTTGTGTGAGTGGAGGAAGAAGGGGCGGTGGATGGTGGAGAGGTGGCGACAAGGAGGAGGGCAGGGGCTGAGCGGCGACGGTTGGTTGGTTGGGGGCTGGTGAGGGGCTAAGAAGAGAGAGGGGAAGAGGGGTGGCGGCTAGGGTTTATCTGGACATAGGTTAGGGTTGGGGTTTAAGGAGGATCAACCCGCTCTGATACCATCTAAAATACGAAGATGGTTTGCATTAGATTGGTGAAACTCGTACATAATACTCTCTTATATAGAAAGAGTAAGAAAGATCTAGAAACAGGAATATTCTAGAATAAGGAAAAAAGACTAATGGGCTAATAGACAAAGGCCCATAACACAATTACAAAATAAAAATAAAGTCAGGAAAATATATATACTAATACCTACAAACAAGATCATTCAATACGGGCTCCTCCAGTGTTATTTTCAGTCTACCTATGTCTTTCCTAAGAACAATGGTACCTACCATTTCAATTACATTCGTCATTCTAATTGGTGCATATTTAGTTGGTTAGGAAGATACTCCAAAGTTATTTAATATTTGCTACTCCCACTTTAATCTAACATATAAAGTATTATGTACCCTTGTATTTTCACATATCCATCTTAATATTCCCATTTTTGCTACACTCTTGAAATAATATTTCGCATTACATTTACTAACATAAAATATGGCTGGTTTGAGCATGGTTTTAACATAAAGCCTTTCAAAATGTAAGATTTAATGGAAAATGCATGCTAGTGGCAATTACTTAAACTAATATGGGGGCAATAATATCATGTGACACAGTGACAATGGACAAATTGACAAAGGTGGTGAGTGGTTAAATTGTTATTGTGAAAGATACTCAATGATAAAAGATAGAGCGGTCTCCCAAACCCCCCTACATTTACCAGCCCACTCTCTTACATAAATCCATACAACTTGTGGTAGTACTTATGAGTTATAACTCAAAAATAAAACTCAGGGGTGGATGCACTCATACAAGCAGCATGTCAACAATAAGGGTAAGCCACATTTACATCAATTCTACACCTAAAGCTTTTTCAAGCTTTGAATTCAGGAGCCATGAAATGATCAGAGATAATCCCAACAAAAAAAATCTAATAGTGTTGGTATCCACAGCATAACATTGTTTTGAGCCATATTGGTTGTAAATAGACCAAATTCTCCTCTATCCATTCTTCCTATGTTATATTCATTCTACCTACTTTTTCCTACGCCTACCATCTAAATTATAGTACCATATTCTAACAGGGCCATAGCACTAGAAATGCCCAAATTGTTTATGACTTCCCCTCTAAAGCTTATTATTTACAGTTGGTACTCCCAATTCTATAGAATGACTTACGATTTTACATTTTCATCTCGTATATCCTCATTTCTTCTACATCCATTACTACCAGAACACTTAGTTCTTCACTTAACGACGCCAACTACCAGAAAATATGGGTGAACATATAGCTATCTTATAAAACGTGCCTATCAAGTGAAATAGAATTTTGTAATTGCACAAAATTCCCACCATACTTCTCCATTTTATCTTCTGTAAGTATATCCTACGTCCTAATGCAGTTCCCCTTTCCTTTCTACAATGGAGCTTGAACAGCAAGCTCACCCAATTCTGGGATCACGTCTGAATCCGACACACTCTTTCACTCAACACTTATATGTTGGTTAAATTGGAAGTGGATTTACTAATTTTTGGTCTATCAGTGCTTGGATCATTAAATGTTGTTCATTGAACTAGTACATGAGTCACCTTCAACAAATAGCATACGTCAGCAAGTATCATACTAAGTACCTTTAGCTAACTCTCTCATTACTAGCTACATAAAGACAAACATTACTCCCAAGACAATCTTTTTCTAATTGGTGAATCCAAGCCAATCTTTACTGTAGCCAACAGTTGTAGGAACATTTTCTGGATCCTCTTTTGCAATCTTGACACTAATCGTTGAGCTATCATACATGTCATTTTCTAAGAAACTTATCATATCTTTCTCAGTCTTATAGTATGGTGCATTCTCATGCATGTTGTTAATGAAATCCAATATTGTTGAACTAGGACGACATAAGAACATTGATGTGGTTACTGTGGTATTTATAGGAACTTGAAGTGGTTAAAAAAATTAAGGTTAAACCTCATATAGCATGTTTTCCTATGTTCTTGATATGGTGAAAAACCCAACTAAGATTAATACGTATTAAGGTACAACTATCATTTTTTTATAAAGATTTCAAAATGACCATGGGTGGCATCACTATTTATTATTGGTGATATTAAATCCCATCATGAGAGCAAAAAACAGTACGATATCTCATCTCAATTGTTCTAAAACAAATAGTTAATATGAGATTATGACAAAACAAGCGAACTACAAGTGTTGAACTAAATTACACATGATCTTCGCTAAAATATTAAAAGAACACATTATTGTGAGGAATGATGGAGGCTAAATGTGGAGTGCTTTATTGAAATAACTAACCACTTGGTACAGATGCAACAAATTTTAGCCTCATAATCCTCACAAACTTGAACAAGTCATTGGTATGATTCAACTCCTCAAACAAATCTGATACGTTGTCCCATTCCAAATCGCACTGCACCACTAAAGATAACACAGATGGAGAATAAAAATGTTAAACCAAGAACATATAAAGGAAAAACTTTCAGCTGTATACACATTGCAGAGGTGTTAAAGGAAACCCTTACAGCTGTATGTATCACCATGCAGTTTAACAGTAAATGAAAATTCTTTTTCAGGATTTCTGATGTCAATTTTGGTGAAAGTAAACTTTACACCTACAAAATAATAAAGAAATATAATAGGGTTGTCTTTAAATTTCAAAGTTTTCAACCAACGACAGGTTTAAACTTTTAGATTCTGATTCCTTTCTTGTACCTGTTCCGCCTGTAACTTTGAATCCAAGAACCTTATCATACCAAAGAATTGTCTCCCTAAGATTTTCCCTTTCATCATTCTTTTGATTGCATTGATCTTCTAGAGTTTTTAGAGCTGCATGGAGAAGAAAGCAAACAAATCAAGAAGAAGAAAAAAATTTAGAAGCAGGAAAAAATAACAGGAGAAGGGATGTGGAAAAGCTTACCGAGTAATTGCTGAGAGATAACATATGTGTACTCATCTTTTCTAACTTTTTGGGCCGTCAAAGATTTCTTCAATTCTATTGTCTGAGCTTTAGCCGTTGTAAATGACTTGGATGCATTCTTGTGTTTTACCTCATTAGAATTTTTCACTGGGAAAAAAATTGTCAAAATAAATCATTGCAAACACTTGAGAAACTGCATCAAGAAATTGAACTCAAATTTTCAATATTATTGCAAGACATGCAAGATGTCATAGAAACGGGCCGTCATGTGAAGGCGTGTGCTCCTTCTCCAGAAAAAATGGGCGGGGTGAAACTTGCAGGACGTCTCCGTCATGTGAAGGTGTGTGCTCCTTCTCCTGAAGCCCCTCGACGTCTATCCGTCGAGGGTCCGTTCAACCACGAAAAACTAAATCATAGAAAGAAAGTTTAAATACCCGAGATTGTTCCAGTACCTTCAATTTGCCGGAGATCAACCGCAGCGGCGTTCCTGCTCGAGGCTCGCTTGAGACGATATTGGAGTGTTGACTGAGGGCTTGCGTCGGAGTGTCAGTCGAGGGCGTCGGGCTTGCACGTGGAACAACACGTGAAACAACAGAGGGTGGAGAGGAAACAACCGGTGCCGAGAGGGGAGAACCAGCGGAACACGCATGGCGCGAGAAGGAGATGTGCACGGCGTGAGAGGGGAAAGAACGAAATGATTAAACACACAAAACAGTTCTCACAGAACAAGGGGGAGGGTTTATCTTTTTTAAAAAAAAATTGATTTACAAATGTTCTATTTTAGAATGGAGGGAAGGGTTACGATGGAGGGAAATATTTGGCATGGCATTTTTCACGGGGTGATTAGTGAGTAATGTATTTGTGAGGGATTAGTGTTCACATAAAAGGTCTAAGGATGTAAAAAACACGGTTGAGGGATTTGGTCCCATGTTTGAAGGATGATCCCTCACAAATAGACATCATTATTCATGATTTTTGGTTCCGCACAAATGTTCTTCAATAAAGGCCAAATTTTTTGGGGATGCCATGAGTTAGGGTTTGGGTATAAGTACTGATTAGTAACATTGATATAATTAATCATGTTGAACCTAACTATAATGCAAATAGATAAAGATGAGTATTCATGTTTAACATTTTATATGATGGAATGATGGTGGAATAACCTCCTTAACATGATCATAACCTTAATGTGTTAATTGGTGGTTATCATAGCCACATGGTTGATACTTTCTTATGCTAAACATGTGCATTATGAATATGATGAGTGTTAATCATATCTAGATTCCTTGATTGTTGATGTAATAATGGAATGTTCTTAATATTAATATAACCTTGTTATGATTGTTTATGAATATCTCCTAGCTCATTAATGCAATATTGTGCTGATTTGGTGTATTATAGGTAAGTGATGTTGTTGAGCCTTGTTATAAGGCATGCAAAGATAATGATGATCTTGCAAGGAATAGTATGATGGTCTTAATGACCTTTGGGCATGGTTGAGCCCTGAATGAGGTGTAATCCTCTTGTGTTGATAAGGGTTAATACCCTGTGATATTGTGAGAAGGATTTATATCTTGTGATAGTATGATGGTCTTAATGACCTTTGGGCATGGTTGAGCCCTGAATGAGGTGTAATCCTCTTATGTTGATAATGGTTGATACCTTGTGATATTGTGAAAAGGCTTTATATATTGTGATAGTATGATGACTAGTGTGGTCTCATGAATGGCAAGTGAATAGTACCATGTGATGATGAGATGAGAAATTATGTTTCACATGTTTTATATCTTTTAAAAGTTGTAATATTTATATGCTTGCTAGAAGTGAATTAGGGTTTGCGTGTCCACTTGTTTGATGCAGCCTTAATTCACCCAATTGGCATAACTAATCAAGTGCAACTCTAATCATGTAGTACCCTGTGTCGTAGAACCATCTTTAGTGCCATAACTTGCTGGATGGTGAAACGAGTATTCCTAAGGGAAACTCGGAACACATACTGTTGAATATGTGGGGGTGGCAGGTTGAGGATATATCCTTGTCATCCACAATGTAGATTATGGAGGTTGGATATGGTCATGCCTCATACATATAATGTGATTGAGAACGGTTGGGGTTGTGTCTCGGTGATTATAACATGATGTGATTAGAGGACAATTGTGGTTGTACCTCAGTGATTGGATTTGTATACCCCAGTTTCTAGTGTTGTGACCTGTACCAAGGGCAAACTAGTGGTTAACTACTTGACTATATGTCATTGTGGTGGTAGCTTTGACTGATATGTCACTGCCTTTTTACTCGTACTGATCGAGGGGAAGAGATCTTGGGATACTGACACTCCTTGATCTTGTACAGAACCGAATAGCCCTTCGCAGGGGTTGGTTGGAATTTGAATGGTACAATTCAAATTCCCTAGGGCATAATAAAAGATGTAATACAGCCACATAGCATATCTATTTAGGGTTATACATGATGCTTCACATTGGATGATAACCCTTGTTTGTTCTCTTTACATAAAGATTATGCTTAGTGCAATTAAGAGATAGTAATTATACTTATATTGTGGATATTCATGAGATTGTAAATGTGTACATACAATAGTCATTCTTATGTTGATATCTATATTGCAACTGTTGATTATAATTAGGATGCTAGCTATATCATGTTGCTAGTTATGTTTAGCATGCTAGCCATGCCTCTATAATTAGAAATGTCTATAATGCTAATCATGCTTATGCAAATACTCATGCTTATGTTGATAGACCTGCTTATGATATTGATCTATTCAAATTGTTAAACATGCTAATGTTGTTAGATATGCTTATGATGCTAGACTTTTTCATGTTAATAGAGATGATATGCTACTAGACTTGCTTATGCTAGTTATGCATATGCTATTGAATCTTTTATACAGTTAATAAGGAAAATTATGATAGTCAGCTTGATGATGATAATTGTTATTAGTTCATTTATGTATTTTGTTAATCAGCAGTGTTGCTAGGCCTATTTGTTGTATATGATTAAATTGCTTAAACTGACTCATTACCTAAAATGTTGTAATCAATAAGCGTTGTTGGAGGTTATATCTCTTGCTGGGACATGGGTCTCACCCTTGTGGTTTGCCACATTTTTTAAGGTAATCAGAAGTGGAAAAAACAAACATGTGGAAGCAAAGAGGAGTTATAGTTATGAATCTTTGAGAAAGTTGATTAGATGTCTAGTGTGTCCTAGAGTCGTCCCTATACTCTCAGGTCCAGGCTGGAAAAGTTTGTATATGGTGTTTCAAACAAATCAGACTTTTGTTAGCATGTCATATCAATGCTTGTTTGTGTGGCATATACAAATATTGTTCTCCTGTGTATATATGGTGTGGCTAAGGCAATAGAAAAAATTGTATCAAATTCTTGGCATAGTATATATATAAGAAAGATGTTGGGCTCTTATGCAAATGTTTCTGAGTTGGTGCTAACATTCAAATCGGTTTTAATTTACCCATATTTTTGGGTATGTGATTAATTAGTGATTGATTGTGTTTTATGTTTTGAGTAATCTCATTTAGTGTAACATTTAACATACTCAATTCTGGACACATAGGCTAATCCTCCATTCTTCTAGGCCCCTACTCGATTATATAGTTATCCAATATCCCTCTTCCCTTCCTCTTGATTTTTTTTCAAATAGGTACCTTTTAGTGTGCATAATTCCCTAAATTTATGATAGATTAGACCTTGTTGGGACCTAATAGCCTAATTTACTCAATTGTATCACATGGACATAAATCTTAGGATGTTATAACCCTAATAATTCAATTATAGGAAAATGTTGAATAGTGATACCACACTCTTGTCTTAATATTAATTTAATACATAGTATGGATATAAGAAAGATGTTGGGTTCTTATGCAAATGTTTATGAGCTGGTGCTGACGTTCAAATAGGTTTTAATTTACCCATATTTTTAGGTATGTGATTAATTAGTGATTGATTGTGTTTTATGTTTTGAGTAATCTCATTTAGTGTAACGTGTAACATACTCAATTCCGGACACATAGGCTAATCCTCTGTTCTTCTAGGCCCCTACTCAATTATATAGTTATCCAATATCCCTCTTTCCTTCCTCTTGATTTTTTTCAAATAGGTACCTTTTAGTGTGCAGAATTCCCTAAATTTATGATAGATTAGACCTTGTTGGGACCTAATAGCCTAATTGACTCAATTGTATCACATGGACATAAATCTTAGGATGTTATAACCCCAATAATTGAATTATAGGAAATTGGTGAATAGTGATACTACACTCTTGTCTTAATATTAATTTAATACCTAGTATGGCCCTAGGGCCTTAGAGGGAGATAACTATAGGTAAATAAAGAGAATTTACCCTATTTGATCATTAGGATGAACTTAAAAATGCTAATATAATGATTAAGTGAATTTGGGAAAAATACAGAGCAATTAATCTCAAAATGCAAAATTAAGTCCAAATTCGTGTTTGACATACCCTAATTAGGTAACCCACCAATTTTGAGCTTAATCAGATATCATATACACCCTTAATGGTGGTTTAAAGGGTAGGATATAAGTTTAGTTGTTTTATTTCATTTTGAACCATATAAAGCACTGATTTTGACCTAAGTTCTGGACTAGGTATTATCACGTGGTCTGGTTATTGGGTCGGGTAGACGGACGTTGGACCTCGTCTCCTACCTCCAACTTCTCCGCGTGTGAGTCTGCCTACATGACTAGTTTCCCAGTGACTGGTTCCACCTCATCATTCTCCCTCTACACAAGATGACTCCTTGCAATTTCTTTGCCATCTAACTCGCTCTTTCCTGCCAAATCCATTGATCCCTAACTCACACTCTCCCTCACCCTAGGTATAAAATGCCCATTTTCCCATGTCACTACTGCACTGTCGCCATTTCCAGTGACCCGAAAACCCCACCTAATCAATCACCAAGAAGACTCTAACCACACAGAAAGTATCGCCTCACCCTCCTTCACCCTTCATACCATTCAATCAAAACTAAACCTCACAGTTTCTCTCTACCAGACCGAGCTTCCCTCTCTAGAAATCTCCTCACCATTCCAGCAACTCGGGCTTTCCCAGTCCAATCGACCATGAGGTAACCATCTGCAGGCCTTCCCCTCTCTTATTGTGTAGGCATCTCATCTCCGTTCTTACTGGGTCGCTGGGTTGACAAACATTGTTGTTCTCCTCTGTTTTGGGCCACCGCCAGAAGGGGTCTCAAGGATCCCCGATCTCATTTTAGGCTATGGGACTCATCGTGAGCACACCTCAAATGTAATGAGCATGTTGGGGGCCTCGTGAGGGCCTCTGAGACCACCTAGTTGCCCGACCTCTACCTCGTCTGTTTCTTTAGATCTGCGGTAGTTCCTCTCAGGCCTTCGCTGTTTTCTAGTTCTTCAACTGCAAAATCTCTCATCATCGTATCCGTGAGGTGTTGGCTTGAGACTCATATCACTATATGCCATTTTCTCCTCCCCGCGGCTAGGTCGTGCTGCTTCACCCATTACCGCCTTTGCCCCGAGGTTGCCTTAACCCTGGTGACCTCCGGTTCTCTGTTGGGGACCGTTGAGTTTGCAGTGGCCACTCGGAGCCATAGGACTGGCTTCCTGGCTGTGAAAGCATCAGATTCAAGCACCCCTACTTGATCTAAGCTCCTACAAGCACCTAATGGCGCGAGACACAGGGGATGAATCCCTGGGGCAAAAAGCCAGTCTCACCCATGGTGGCCAAAATATTCTTGTCACGCCCATGAGGGCATAATAGAGATTTCAATTTTCATCTGACTCTGTCGATCCAAACTTAGGTTCCATATATTTCTCTAAGGTTCGTGTGACACCATGTCACATGTATTCACATTTGATTAAGGGGCAGTTTGATCATTTTGTAATTCTTTTTCCTTTTAATCGGTAATTGATTTTAACTTATAAAAAGTATAACTAATTATTGGTTCAACAGAAAAATACAAATAAATATGTTTTTGAAATAAGAAAAATGTGACTGATTTATCGGGATAGGTTTGACGACCAGATTTACAACCTAATGTAGGATCAATTTCTAAGCAAGGGATTTAATGCATTTTATATTAATTGAATTCACATATATGGTGACTAGGTTGAGACAACCCTGACCTTGGGCTTAGGAGATGTTACTAAATATATGGGCCTGATCATAAGGTATGTGCATCCTCCATTTTATTTTGGGCATTATTTTATTGAAATCTACATCCATTTTAATGAGGCATCTCTTGAATTGCTAACTCTTTTGAAATCTAAATTCTTGGACATTTATAGTTCTTGATTAAAATTCATTTACTCATGTGGTGATTAAACTATCATATTTACATGGGTTCTTGGACCCCTTCTGCTATGATTGCCTTTTTATGTGGAGTTGACTAAAATGCTAGTCTTGCTTCTCTATTTATGCATGCTACATGTTTGACTAGAATATCTAGAATAGTGGTATTTATGTACAACCATACTTATATAGGGCATGTGTATTCTGCCTGGGGTGTGCGTTTCCACCCTTACTTTTTAGGCCATGATCCTATGGTATTATGACCCTGTTTTAGGTATATTTAGTCTACATTGTTATGCATGCAAAAGTTTAATGTTTTATATTGTGATTTTAATTCAATGGTATGGCAAGAAATTTTATTCTAATGCTTATAATCTAAACTTAAATATGCCTCATTTCTTTTGTTATATTCCTTTTGAACTTACCTAATTGAAAATAGCCCCCTCCTTGTGGGAACATCTCCGTTTATACTTATAACCCTATATAATGACCAAAGTGTTTATTATATGTACATACTCAGCTTTTTGTTGACCTCTATGTTGTTTCCTATGTTTCTAGGTGATGTTCCCTTCCACCCAGTTTTAGGTACATTAGAAGACAAAGATGCTAAAGGATTGATTACATGGAATTGGACATTGAGGATAGCTTGGGATAGTTGGTTTTCCCAATGCAAATGGCCTTATGTGTTCATAGCTATATGCCTTTTTTCCGTTCCACCTTATATGGTGAGAAACAGTTGTACAAAGAAAATTTTGTAACTGTGTAATAGTTTTGTTTCCGATGCTTATTCATTATCATGCTCTGTAGTATGTACCATTTGAGAAATGAATGAAATTACTCCTTTCCTTCTTACCTTTTTGGTATGTTTGGGATTGGATGGACTTATTCTTCAATTCAGTGAAGAGTGGAGCCCATATCGGGACTCACTCTTTACAAAATGATATCAGAGCCTAAGCAGTCAGTAACTTGACTATTTCAAGTTATCCTTGGTTGACCCTTAATAGATAGGTGACCCTTAGAAAATATTGATAAACCTATTTCCTAGTAGTCAATACCAATTAGGGTTTTCAACCCCTAACTAATTTGGTCACATGCACTACTCGACCCACCTATGTGAACGTGAGTTAGTCATTAGTAACTTGTAACACCCACACCCTCTTTATGGAGGTGGGATGAAGTCACATCGAACTGACTTTTGTAATGTTTGGTTTACATCTCATAATTTTCTAGGATATTAGCCTAAGAGTCATGAAGTGCATATTGACTTAAATAGTCATAGATAGGCATATTCTAGTTCTCATCTTAAATCCATTTACCTTTGTTGTTCTATAGCATGCCTTAAATACCCTACTATGGCGGTGTTGAGAACACATGAGCTATAAATAAAAAAATTCCAATGTAAATCTTAGGAATTTAGATGATTCCCTTGTTACTAAGAGATGGTATGAACGAGCTTAATTAGTGTTAGGCGTGCCTTGCCTTCAATGTGAAGAATCACAACATAGGTATGTCCCAAGACCACTTATCTAAAGTTTGGATACCATGTTGGATTAGCTTTTATGCCTCATACATGAGGTTTAGTGGGTGGAAGCTATTAAGTTTTATATAATATTCTTAGGAGTTTGCCTCTCTTGCCTCCTTGATGTAATTAGATTACACAGTGAATGATGTGATTGGTAAAATTACTATATAGTTCATCTTGTTTTGTGATGGGACTATGGTTGTAAATCGTCAAGTGTAGAAGAAACACATATACCTTACTATAATTATTGGATGATCATATGACTCCCTTAGGTCTTGCGATGAGGCTATGTCAATTATGCTTAAGAGTGACATGGGGAATGGTGGATGTCTTACCTCGTTAAGGTTTGATGAATTTGACCATGCGTAATAGGAAACCCTTCTCCCTTCCATGTAAAAACATAGTTGAGGTGTAGTCAAATGTCCTATGTGGTATCTAAAGGATTAGACCCTTTAAGCAAAAGGATGTGATGATAAAATAATAGTATGTGGTGGTTGAATTGGTTCTTTGGTTGATTTTGGTGCCAATTTTAGATTTTTCACCGCAAGTTTTGCATCGACAAATTTATTTTCATTATTAATCTATATGTACAAAAGAGAAGTTTTCAAATTTTATCGATGATTTTTGGAACCAAGTCGCCACCACAAGAAAGTTGAGTAGTAGAAAATCTCTTTAGTGAAGTACCTTGGTTGGCATGTTCAACACTAATACCTAGGCCTAAGACTGACATAGTTAGTTTCAAATATATATATAAGACCTAGTGGATCCACCCTTTTTTCCCTCTAGGTTATGCACTAAGTTATAGTTTAAACCTTTTAAGGGGTCAAGTTTCATACACTTTATTCATTAGGAATCAAACTAACTTAAGGAAGGACCGTGATTAATAACGGTTACAATAAGTAAACCCTAGAAAACTCCTAGTATTAATGTCAAACATATGTAGAGTCTGCCAAACTGAGAATTCCAGACGAGCCTTGCTAATCATACCATAATAAAAATTACCTCGACAATTAATATAGATTTTAATATTTTATCTTGAGTTATCCTTAACGGATGTTTTTAGTCAAATGTAGGTAAAATTAAACTTTCACTTCAAAGCTCAAATTAATATTCTATACCCAAAACCGCTAATAATTAAATGGTAAGGATGACTATAGAGTATAGGCTGGGGTGAACATACTCAGTATGGTACAATTTCTGAGCTTTTCCCATGTGACCCTTTAAGATAATAAGATGTTAATGATGTTTGTGATGATGATGAGTAGGTGATGATGTTGATGATATTAATGATGATGATGTTGTTTTTAATGATGATGATGATGATGAGTAGATGAGAAGATGGTGACCATGAGGATGTGGATGATGAGGATGATGAAGTTTACGATGATAATGTTGATAAGGAAATTCTCCTTAGTAGTAATAATGATAGGAATCATGGTGCTTGAGGATTGATGTTTATACGCAAAAGTAGTTCACCAATTTAGCGGTCACAATCTGAATGGTTCTATTGGGAAATTTGTAAATGAAGATTGGTTATTCATGCTTAAGTGATGGAAGATGAGGATCTTTAGAACAAACTAGCACTCAGGTCTAGTGGTGGATGGATTTCAGGAACAAAATCCTCTTTAAGGGGTGGAGTGTTGTAACATACTCAATTCTGAACACATAGGCTAATCCTCCGTTCTTCTAGGGCCCTACTCAATTATATAGTTATCCAATATCCCTCTTTCCTTCCTCTTGATTTTTTTTCAAATAGGTACCTTTTAGTGTGCATAATTCCCTAAATTTATGATAGATTAGACCTTGCTGAGACCTAATATCCTAATTGACTCAATTGTATCACATGGACATAAATCTTAGGATGTTATAACCCTAATATTTGAATTATAGGAAATTGATAATAGTGATACCACACTCTTGTCTTAATATTAATTTAATACCTAGTATGGCCCTAGGGCCTTAGAGGGAGATAATTGTAGGTAAATAAAGAGAATTTACCCTATTTGATCATTAGGATGAACTTAAAAATGCTAATATAATGATTAAGTGAATTTCCGAAAAATATAGAGAAATTAATCTCAAAATGCAAAATTAAGTCCAAATTTGTGTTTGGCATACCCTAATTAGGTAACCCACCAATTTTGAGCTTAATCGGATATCATATACACCCTTAATGGTGGTTTAAAGGGTAGTATATACGTTTAGTTGATTTATTTCATTTTGAACCTTATAAAGCACTGATTTTACCTAAGTTTTGGACTAGGTTCACGTGGTCTGCTTATCGGGTCAGTAGACGGACGTTGAACCTCATCTCCTACCCCCGACTTCTCCACGCGTGAGTCTGCCTGCATGAATGGTTTCCCAGTGACTGGTTCCACCTCATCGTTCTACCTCTACACAAGATGACTCCTCGTGATTTCTTCGCCATCTGACTTGCTCTTTCCTGCCAAATCCATTGATCCCTAACTCACACTCTCCCTCACCCTAGGCAGAAATGCCCATTTTCCCATCTCACTACTGCATTGTCGCCATTTCCAGTGACCCCGAAACCCCACCTAATCAATCTCCAAGAAGACTCTAACCACACAAAAAGCATCGCCTCACCCTCCTTCACCCATCATACCAATCAATCGGAACTAAACCTCACAGTTTCTCTCTACCAGACCAAGCTTCCCTCTCTGACAATCTCCTCATTGTCCAAGTAACTCGGGCCTTCTCAATCCAATCGATCGTGAGGTAACCATCTGCATGCCTTCCCCTCTCTTATCATGTAGGCATCTCGTCTCCATTCTTACTGAGTCATTGGGTCGACAAACGATGTTGTTCTCCTCTATTTTGGGCCGCTGTCGGAAGGGGTCTCAAGGATCCTGTAACATCCCTGACCTGGGTTATGTTGTAACCCTAGGTTTTTTGCTTAATAAAGTTGATTAGATGCTTGCTCTTATCTTTTGAAAAGTAATTAAGGCTCAAGAGGAACTTATATTTCAATTTTAGTTCATCTTGAATAATGTTGAAAACAATGTTTTGATCGTTGTGGATTAAAGTGCAATTTACCCAAGTTGAGGGGTTAAATTGCAAATGTTACATGATAATATGTTCCTCATGTGTTGAAGCATCATGATAATGAAGATGATACATAGGTATGGCTAGTGAAAACCTGGGTACCAAGAAAGAGTTGATTAAACAATGTTTGTGCATTAAAACCTAGTTTTAGTGTAAAGTGCAATTTACCCAAAACCTAGGGTTCAATATGCACATTTTCACTTAAATAAGGTCCCTAATCATTCTTGGCATCTTGAAGAGGCAATAAAATGATAGGGGCATCTCATTTGAGTTACTTTGGAGGAGAGAGAATCTTAATATTAAAATAATCAAGATTTAAGCACAATTGAAAACATAATTCAATTTAATGCAAAAAGAAATATATTAATTGAAGAGCCATTACACCAAAAGGTGAGGGATGAATTTTCAAAAGGTTGGACGAGCTTGTGCCTTGCAAAGGAAAAATAAAATATCTACGTGAGTGGAGAACCCACTCACATTAAGAAAAGAAAAAGAAAAATCCACTAACTTAGGATATTAATATTATAAGGGTTAAGGTGCTTAATTTGCTTTTCTTTAAATCATGGATAATTGAAGGGAATAAGAGGATAGCCTCGTCTCTAAGCAAGATAAGGGGGCAAGTGGCAAGAAAAAGGAAGAGATAATTCCTACTTTCTCTCTCTTAATTGAATTTTTAATAAAAATGCATATATGCTCCTTTATCCATAGAATGAAAGGGTAATTTCGAATCCACCTCCACCCTTTTGCTTGCAAAACGACCAAGGAAGCTTTGAAGGACCAGGAGGACGACCCCAAACCTATTGGTAAGCTTCTTTACTTCCTTTCACCTTGAATTCATGGTGGAAATCACAAAATAATGCATGATTTCTTCTTATCTCGATCCCATCTTCAATTCTAACCATTCCTTTTCACTCAAAGCTTGAGGACGAGCCTTGGAATAGTGAAAGGAGTTGCATCCACCATTGTTGACGTGATCTTGGAGCTTTGAATCTAAATTGGAGGCGGGATTTATAACTTGAACCCCTCTACATTGTTATTCAACTATTAATCTTGCAATTTCGTTGATTCCTTCATCTTCTTGATTAATTGTTGGTTAAATTGGTAATTCCATAAAATAAAAAGTACACAGATCTACAGGGATGAAGGTATATGATGATGACATCATCTTGGACACATTTCCCAAAGAAATTGCATTTCATTCGTTTTCAACAAGTTATTCATTCGGTTTCAACAAAACTGTTTGAAAGCAAACAGTTTCATCAAACTGTTTGAAGCTAAACAGTTTCAAACCATTTGGGAGAGTTGACTAGGGTTGACCGTTTGGAATATTTGATGCTAATATTGATGGTTGATGACCCATCCAATTTTATTGATTAATTCCAAAGGGTTCATCGGTTGAAGGCTAATCAATTAGCAAACCCTAATCGGGTTAAGTGTTGAAATTCAATTTGGTTAACTTAGATTTTTGGGTTGATAAACCCAAACGGTCTCAAGACCGTTTGGAGGTCTAGGGTTAAGTATGGTTGAGTAATTGAAGGTCCAGAGATACCAAATTGAAATGCAATTAAGTGCTGATTTGATGATCAATCCAATGATCTAAACCCTAATGGAATTTCACAAATTCCAAGGATAGGATGAGGCAAATGGTCTCAAGACCGTTTGGAGGTCATCCAAATGACCTCAAGACCGTTTGGGGTTAGGTCATATCAAAAATTTGATGATGATTCATTGATTTCAATTGGATCAATTCCACAATGTTGATCATTGATGGTTCCTCGATTTCAAATCCATAATTGAAGGTTCTTGAGTAGAAATTCTAGATCAATTGGGTTGAAAACCCTAATTGATGGTCTAATTGAAGGTTGATTCAATAGTTCAAGTGACAAAGAAATCAGGGATTCAATTGATAATTGGTTCATCCATTGAAATCATGAAGCGTGTAAGTGTTTAAGGGACTTTTTGGTACATTTGGTTTTGAGAGGGTTTGGACCAAACGGTCTTAAGACCGTTTGAGTCCAAACGATCTCAAGACCATTTGGGTCCAAACGGTCTCAAGACCGTTTGGGTCCAAACAGTCTCAAACCATTTGGAGACCCAAAGTTCAATCGGTTTCAACACTTTTCTTGTCCAGTCGGTTTCAAGGGCAATTTGCCCAAATGGTTTTCTACCAATTGAATTATTAGAATTAAGACCGTTTAGGATCTAAGTAATTAAATCTTTTGAAGATCAACATGGTTAATCCATTTGGATATCTCATATAATTGAAGATCCAATATGGTTAATCTATTTGGATACCTAATTCATTTGAAGATTTAATTGGTTAATCCAATTGATTACCTAATGCAATTGAAAGTTTAATTGATCAATTCTTTTGGATCCCTCATATAATTGAAGGTTCAACTGATCAAATCTTTTGGAGACTTGATGTACTTAGATAATTGATACCCTTAGTGGGATTAATTATTGATGAATAATGATGTAATAATTCAATACATCATGCTAACCATAAATGCATGTATTTAAATAAAGAGTAGGCCCAATCTGATCAAGAATTGAGTGGTGGACATCCTGAGTAGGATGAGAGAGAAAGATTCATACATGAATGATAATCATGTAGCAATTAAGTCTAAAATAATCAAAATGATCTGATATACAATTAGGGTATGATCCTTGATAAAGAGATCATAAAACCCTAATTGAGTTGATTAATGAATTCAAACCCTAATTTAGGGCAAGTTTGAGTGAAACCCTAAACTAGGAGGATGATGTGATATGAATGTAGGGCAATGACATGAGTAACCCTAATTCAGGGTATCCTGATGATAAACCCTAATTAGGATGAATAGTAAACCCTAATTATGGGTAATGGAATATGAAACCCTAATTGGGAGGAATAGTAAAACCTAACCCTAAATTGGGTGCTAGTATATGATAATGTACTTAATTAATCAAGTGATACCATATAATGTAGTTGCCCTGACCACAGATCCATCAGTGTCAGAATTAGTTGAATGGTGAAACGAGTTTTACTCGAAACGCATATTTTTTAATATGTGGGGGTAATTGGGCAAATATATCCTTATGACCCATAGGAATGGCTATGGGATATGTCCTATGTACGGGATTGGTTTTAGACCATACCCCAATAAGAGTATGGCTACGGGCCATAACTTCTCAATATAATACCAAGCATTGGCTACGGGCCATAACCCTGAAGAGAGTATATGCTATGGGATATAACTCTATAGCGAAGATGCCAATATACCATGGCAAGCTAATTGTAGTTTGACACATGATGTCTCTGCTAAACTAGTCTCGTACTGACCGAGATAGATGAGGTCATGGAATCTGGCTCTCCCATTGACCTTATGTGGTTCTGATGCTTTACGTAATCGGGGTCAGTTTGAGTATGAGCGGTATATCTCATCTCCCCAGGGCTTAAGAATGTTTGTAAAACATAATCAGTCGTGTAGCGTATTTGCATAAGATTAAAATACGAAAATCACTGGTTGATGTTATTATACTTAGCATGTTCTGGATACATAAATGTTATACATATGTTCTTCAACTCCTTATTGAGTAAGAGACATGCTACTTTAACAAGTTTTAGCTTAAATGCTTGAATAGAAATGTTTCTCTAATCTACATAGATATTGAACTATCTACTGTTGAATATATGATTCCACTGTTCAGTTTATTTCTATTAAATTATAATAACAATGTTTTTGGTGAAGAGTTATATCTTTCTCTAGGGCAATTTTATAATTGTCTCACCACTGTGGGATCCAACATTTTAGGTGGACGCAGACGAGGTAGAGGCAGAAACCCCATAAAAAGGGAGGAACAATAGCAACAACAACAACAAGGACAACAGTGAATCCTCGGGCGGAGATATTGGCTTTCAAGTCTTGTATAGATGTAAATAGAGTCCTATGTGTTGTCTTTGTACTCTCAGGTCCTAGGAATCAGTAATGGTGTTTTTATAATCGATCTGAGATTTTGGCATGATGCCTCGAGGATTTTGTTACTTGAGCTTTTGATAAAGCAAATATGTGAACTAAGATGTGAATGTAATATGATGGTTCTTGTTGAAAGAGTTTTCCGGAGAATGGATCTCCTTGCAAAAAGTTTTAATTTTTAGTGATTTTCAGTAATCTGATGTTAGTGATCGCTTCTGCATTAATTAATCTTGTTTTTAGTATGTTGGATGCCACAATTTAGTGGTATCAGAGCTCTAGGTTCGCTGAGTCTACTGAGTAATAGGATTAAGGTCGTTGAGTCTGTTCTAATGTTTTCCAGTTTATCTGATAGTGTCTTTTGCTCATATAGGAGAAGAAGAACTTGAAGATGTCTGGATCACATGACATACATGTTGCTGTGAGCAGCGTTGCTGCACCAGGAGGAGGTGCAAGAGACCAAGATAGGGAGGAGCATGTACCTGAACAATCCCAGTTCAATCAAGCTGATATGGGGAACCCAGCCTTCCAAGCCATGTTTGGATAGTTTATGGCAGCCATGACTCATTTGACAGATAGGATGCCATTACCTACACCTAGGGCACCTACCCACCATGAAGGATAGGGATTCAGTAAGACATTTGAATGACTTCACCGGGTGGGAGCCATAGATTATGCTGGTACAGCTGATCCAGCTAATGCAGACTTATGGCTGACTGAGCTGGAAAAAGCCTTTAGAATCCTTAATATCCCTGAGAATGAGAAGGTGAGACATGTTGTATACCTGTTGAAGGGTAGTGCTGGTCACTGGTGGACCATAGAAGAAGGCAAGAGGCCAGGTGTTGAGATCGGATGGGAAGAGTTTCGATGAGAATTCGTCAGTAGATACTTTCCTAAAACTTTGCTGGATGAGAAAATTACCCAGTTTGAACATATTAGGCATGGACAAATGAACATTAGAGAGTATGAGGCTAAGTTCATGGAACTTTTGCAGTTTTGTCCGCATATGGCATCTTCTTATGAGGAGAGAATTTGGCATTTCAAGAAGGGGTTGAACGATGAATTGACCACTCTGGTGTCTGCTTTAGAGAACCGGGAGAGGTTTTCCACCTTCATGGAGTCTGTGAGATGGATAGAGAGGTCTGTGATTGAGAAGTGTCATACCAAGAATAAGAAAGAGTACACACAGTTTCAAGGACAAAGGTCTGAGGGTTTCAAGAAACCAAGGTTTTCCACACCGGCAGCACCACAGAGGTTCAATACCCAGACGTAGTGGACGTCGAGTAGGGGTAGAGTGCGTAGTTTTCCTCCGAGTAGAGCTCCTAGCATGGCATCAACATCAGTAACTGGACACTCTAGACCACATCAAGAGAATAGAACTTGTCATCAATGACTAGTAGGACATCTAGCAAGGGATTGCCCAACGGGGAATGCAGCGGTGAATGAACCCCCGAGACAGAGTCAGCAAGGCTCTCAGAGAAATCATTTTCTAGTGGTACCCGAGGATGTGGACAGGCATCCCAGACAAGATCTTCTGCATACAATAATAGAGCACAGGGTCAACAACAGGCAACAGCGAGATTCTATGCAATGAATAAGCCTGAAGCAGTGGTTAATCCATGAGTTGTGACATGTCAGATGGAACTATTTCATTCTGATATGTCTTCATCTTATTTTATATCTGCATTAATTGATCTGGGTGCTACGCATTCCTTTATCACTCGAGAAGTGATTCATGACTGCAACATAATTGTCAGTCATAGAGTAGATAGCTTGTTGTTAGAAACACCTTTGTTGGGATCCGTAGTGTTGCGGGAGGTGCGTTCTTCCTGCATTTTTTCTTTTTCTGATCATCGCATTCAGGTGGATCTTATACCACTTGAAATGCATGGGTTTGATATAATTCTTGGGATGGATACCTTAGAGAAGTATAAGGTGGTCTTGGATTGTGATTCCAAGCAGGCTGTGTTCACAAACAACGGTGACACATGGATCTTTCAGGGAGACAGAAAGATTCTTCCAACTTGCTTAGTGTCAGCCATGGTAGCTGAGAAGTTGTTGAGACAAGGATGTTTTGCATTCTTGGATCATGTAGTAGATACCACAATGGAGAGTTCAAAACTTTATGAAGTTCCACTTGTTAGGGATTTTGAAGATGTATTCCCTGAGGAACTTCCCAGTGTTCCACCACCCCGAGAGATTGATTTTGAGATGAATCTAATCCCGAGCACGCAACCGATAGCACAAACGCCATATAGAATGGCACCTACTGAAATGGCAGAGCTCAAAAACAACTATAAGAGTTTCTTGAGAAGGGTTTTATCCGACCGAGTACTTCTCCATGGGGTGCTCCGGTCCTCTTTGTTAAGAAGAAGGATGGATCTATGCGATTATGCATTGATTATAGGCAATTGAATAAAGTAACCATAAAGAATAAGTATCCTCTGCCAAGGATTGATGACTTGTTTGATTAGTTGTGTGGTGCAACTATCTTTTCTAAGATAGATCTAAGGTCGGGATATCATCAGTTGTGTATCAAAGAGAGTGACATACCTAAGTCTGCCTTTAGGACAAGGTATGGTCACTATGAGTTTATAGTTATGTCATTTGGACTAACTAATGCACCAGCTGCATTCATGGAACTCATGAATAGAATCTTCCAACCTTTTCTTGATCAATGCATAGTGGTCTTCATAGATGATATTTTGATATATAGTATAGATGCTCAACAACATGAGTAGCACCTCCGTCAGGCTTTGACTTTGCTAAGAGAGCATAAGTTGTATGCTAAGTTTAGAAAATGCGAGTTCTGGTTACCATAAGTTTCTTTTCTTGGACACGTAATATCTGCGTCATGTATTTGTGTTGATCCTAAGAAGGTAGAATTTGTCCTACAATGGGAACAACCAAAGACACCGATGGAGATACGTAGTTTCCTAGGACTGGCAGGCTATTACATGAGGTTCATTAAGAACTTCAGTTCTATATCTTTACCCCTAACCAAGTTGACTAGGAAAGAGGTTCCTTTTGTCTGGAATGACAAATGTCAACAATCTTTTTAGATGTTGAAGGAAAGGTTAACAAGTGCACATGTGTTAGTATTACATGAGCAAGGGAAGGGGTACATAGTGTTATGTGATGCATCCAAGAACGGTCTAGGATGTGTGTTGATGCAGGATAAGCAAGTGATTTCTTTTGCTTCTCGACAGCTTAAGAAACACGAGGAGAATTATCTGACACACAATCTAGAGGTAGCTGTTGTGGTCCATGCCTTGAAGATTTGGAGACATTATCTCTATGGAGAGACATTCCAGATTTTCACAGACCATAAGAATTTAAAATATATCTTCTCACAACAGGATATGAACATGAGGCAGTGCCGCTGGATGGAGTTAATCAAGGACTACGATTGTACAATTGATTATCATCCAGGGAAGGCCAATGTGGTTGTTGATGCTTTAAGCAGAAAATCAGCAACACCACCCTTAGATAAAGCATAGTTAAACTCCTTAGTGTGCTCTAAGAGAGAGATGCTTATCTCTTTAAGGCAAGATAATGTACAGCTTAAGGTATCGTTGTTATCTGAGTTGTTAGCTGAGATGCAAGTGAAACCTACTCTAAGACAGTAGATTAAACAAGCACAACAGGCTGATGTGGTGATTCAACAGATCAGGTCAGAGTATGGTAGCGAGAAATGAGATGGTTTCCATGATTCAGATGATCAGGTAGCTTGTTATCATGGTAGGATGATAGTACCTGATGTCGATAACTTAAGAAAGTTAGTCTTAGAAGAAGCTCATTCTTCGATGTATGTTATGCATCCAGGAAGCACCAAGATGTATCATAACTTGAAAGATATGTATTGGTGGCCTGGTTTGAAGAAGGATGTTGCTGAGTTTGTTATGCAGTGTCCAGTGTGTCAGCAAGTTAAAGCTAAACATAAAAAGCCTATAGGAACAATGCAACCTCTGCCTATACCATAGTGGAAATGGGATCATGTGACCATGTACTTTGTGGTTGGTTTGCCTAGAACAGCCAAAAGTCATGATTCCATTTGGGTGATAGTTGATAGGTTGACTAAGACATCACATTTCTTTCCTGTCAAAACAACCTACACAGTTGAGAAGCTTGCACAGATATACATACATGAAATAGTGTGTTGGCATGGGGTTCCAGCCACTATTGTATCTCATAGAGGTCCCCAGTTCACGAGTCATTTTTGAGAGCGACTCCATAAAGCTTTGGGTACACAATTAAGGTTTAGTACAGCCTTTCACCCATAGAGAGACAGACAATCTGAAAGGATAATACAAACTTTGGATGACTTGCTTAGGGCATGTGTCCTTCAATTTGTAGGAAGTTGGGATCTACACCTGAGCTTGATAGAATTTGCTTATAATAATAGCTATCAGCACAGTATTGAGATGGCACCATATGAATCATTATATGGTAGACATTGTAGATCTCCTTTATGTTGGTATGAAACAGGGGAGTACCAACTTTTGGGTCCTGAGTTAGTGCAGCAAACAACTGAGAAGATTAAAGTAATACAACAATTGTTGAAAGTGGCTCAGGATAGATAGAAATCTTACGCTGATAAGCGTTGTAGACCTTTAGAATTCCAAGTCGGAGATAGAGTATACCTCAAGGTCTCACCTTGGAAAGGTATCCTTAGATTTGGAAAGAAGGGCAAGTTAGCTCCTAGATTTATGGGGCCTTATCCAATCATTGAGAGGATGGGAAAGGTAGCCTATAAGTTGGAGTTACCACTTGAGTTGCATAGATTGAACCCAGTGTTCCATATCTCCATGTTGAGAAAGTGTCATCCTGACACAGAATTAGTTCTGCAACCTATGGAGGTAGAAATAAATAATGATATATCATATGTTGAAGGACATGTGTTGATTCTTGATAGAAGAATCAAGCAGCTAAAAAAGAAAGACATATGTCTTGTGAAAGTTCTCTGGCATCATCGTGGCGTTGAAGAATCTACGTGGGAGCTAGAGGAAGAAATGAGGAAGAAGTATCCTTCTCTTTTCTCTTGATGTTTTCATTGATGATTTCGGGGACGAAATCCTTGTAAGGGGTGGATAACTTGTAACATCCCTATCATGGGTTATGTTGTAACCCTAGGTGTTTTTCTTAATAAAGTTGATTAGATGTTTGCTCTTATCTTTTTA
Organism: Alisma plantago-aquatica; assembly: GCA_963693085.1. NCBI lineage: Eukaryota > Viridiplantae > Streptophyta > Magnoliopsida > Alismatales > Alismataceae > Alisma > Alisma plantago-aquatica. Next base: position 332,184,378 of record OY856414.1, read on the forward strand.
AAATTAATTAAGGCTCAAGAGGAACTTATATTTCAATTTTAGTTCATCTTGAATAATGTTGAAAACAATGTTTTGATTGTTGTGGACTAAAGTGCAATTTACCCAAGTTGAGGGGTTAAATTGCAAATGTTACATGATAATATGTTCCTCATGTGTTTAAGCATCATGATAATGAAGATGATGTATAGTTATGGCAATTGAAAGCATGGGTACCAAGAAATAGTTGATTAAACAATGTTTGTGCATTAAAACCTAGTTTTGGTGTAAAGTGCAATTTACCCAAAACCTAGTGTTCAATATGCAAATTTTCACATCAATAAGGTCCCTAATAATTCTTGGCATCTTGAAGAGGAAAGAAAATGAGAGGGACATATCATTTGAGTTACTTTGGAGGAGAGAGAATCTTGATTTTAAAATAATCAAGATTTAAGCACAATTGAAAACATAATTCAATTTAATGCAAAAAGAAATATATTAATTGAAGAGCCCTTCAACCAAAAGGTGAGGGATTAATTTGCAAATTTTGGACGAGCTTGTGCCTTGCAAAGGCAAAAGAAAATATCTACGTGAGTGGAGAACCCACTCACATTAAGAAAAGAAAAAGAAAAATCCACTTACTTTAGGATATTAATATTATAAGGGTTAAGGTGCTTAATTTGCTTTTCTTTAAATCATGGATAATTGAAGTGAATAAGAGGCAAAATGGATAGCCTCGTCTCTAAGGAAGAGAAGGGGGCAATTGGCAAGAAAAAGGAAGAGATAATTCCTACTTTCTCTCTCTTAATTGAATTTTTAATAAAAATGCATATATGCTCCTTTATCCATAGAATGACAGGGTAATTTCGAATCCACCTCCACCCTTTTGCTTTCAAAACGACCAAGGAAGCTTTGAAGGACCAGGAGGACGACCCCCAACCTGTTGGTAACCTTCTTGACTTCCTTTCACCTTGAATTCATAGTGGAAATCACAAAATAATGCATGATTTCTTCTTATCTCGATCCCATCTTCAATTCTAACCATTCCTTTTCACTCAAAGCTTGAGGACGAGCCTTGGAATAGTGAAAGGAGTTGCATCCACCATTGTTGACGTCAGCTTGGAGCTTTGAAGCTCAATTGGAGGTGGGTTTTATAACTTGAACCCCTCTACATTGTTATTCAACTATTAATCTTGCAATTTTGTTGATTCCTTCATCTTCTTGATTAATTGTTGGTTGAAATTGGTAATTCCATGAAATCAGAAGTACTAAGATCTACAAGGAAGAAGGTAGATGATTATGACATCATCTTGGACACATTTCCCAAAGAAATTGCATTTCATTTTGTTTCAACAAGTTATTCATTCGGTTTCAACAAAACCGTTTGAAAGCAAACGGTTTCATCAAATTGTTTGAAGCTAAATGGTTTTAAACCATTTGGGAGAGTTGACCACGGTTGACCATTTGGAAAAGTTGATTCTAATATTGATGGTTGATGACCCATCCAATTTGATTGATTAATTCCAAAGGGTTCATCAGTTGAAGGCTAATCAATTAGCAAACCCTAATCGGGTTAAGTGTTGAAATTCAATTTGGTTAACTTAGATTTTTAGGTTGATTAACCCAAACGGTCTCAAGACCATTTGGAGATCACCCAAACGGTCTCAAGACCGTTTGGGGGTCACCCAAGACCGTTTGGAGGTCTAGGGTTAAGTATGGTTGAGTAATTGAAGGTCCAGAGATACCAAATTGAAATGCAATTAAGTGCTGATTTGATGATCAATCCAATGATCTAAATCCTAATGTAATTTCACAAATTCCAAGGATAGGATGAGGCAAACGGTCTCAAGACCTTTTGGAGGTCATACAAATGACCTCAAGACTGTTTGGGGTCAGGTCATATAAAAAATTTGATGATGATTCATTGATTTCAATTGGATCAATTCCACAATGTTGATCATTGATGGTTCCTCGATTTCAAAGCCATAATTGAATGTTCTTGAGTAGAAACTCTAGATCAATTGGGTTCAAAACCCTAATTGATGGTCTAATTGAAGGTTGATTCAATAGTTCAAGTGACAAAGAAATCAGGGATTCAATTGATAATTGGTTCATCCATTGAAATCATGAAGCGTGTAAGTGTTGAAGGGACTTTTTGGTCCATTCGGTTTTGAGAGGGTTTGGATCAAATGGTCTTAAGACTGTTTGAGTCCAAATGGTCTCAAGACCTTTTGGGTCCAAACAGTCTCAAACCGTTTGGAGACCCAAAGTTCAATCGGTTTCAACACTTTTCTTGTCCAATCGGTTTCAAGGACAATTTGCCCAAATGGTTTTCTACCAATTGAATTATGAGAATTAAGACCGTTTAGGGTCTAAGTAATTAAATCTTTTGAATATCAAAATGGTTAATCCATTTGGATATCTCATATAATTGAAGGTCCAATGTGGTTAATCTATTTGGATACCTAATGCATTTGAAGATTTAATTGGTTAATCCAATTAATTGCCTAATGCAATTGAAAGTTTAATTGATCAATTATTTTGGATCCCTCATATAATTCAAGGTTCAAACAATCAACTCTTTTGGAGACTTGATGTACTTAGATAATTGATACCCTTAGTGGGATTAATTATTGATGAATATTGATGTAATAATTCAATACATGATGCTAACCATAAATGCATGTATTTGAATAAAGAGTAGGCTCAATCTTATCAAGAATTGAGTGGTGGACATCCTGAGTAGGATGAGAGAGAAAGATTCATACATGAATGATAATCATGTAGCAATTAAGTCTAAAATAATCAAAATGATCTGATATACAATTATAGTATGATCCTTGATAAAGAGATCATAAAACCCTAATTGAGTTGATTAATGAATTCAAATCCTAATTTAGGGCAAGTTTGAGTGAAACCCTAAACTAGGAGGATGATGTGTTATGAATGTAGGGTAATGACATGAGTAACCCTAATTCAGGGTATCCTAATGATAAACCCTAATTAGGATGAATAGTAAACCCTAATTATGGGTAATGGAATATGAAACCCTAATTGGGAGGAATAGTAAAACCTAACCCTAAATTGGGTGCTAGTATATGATAACCCTGATGTGATGTGAATGGTAAACCCTAATTCTAAAATAGGGTGAAGGTATGTGAAACCCTAATTCTGAGTTATACGATATAGCATGAAACCCTAATCTTGGATGAAATGATGAATCATTGGTCCTAATTGTACAAAGGGAATGAGTAACCCTGATTGACATGAAATGGGAAACCCTAACCCTGGTAAAGGAATAGTGGTGTTACCCTTGAATAGTATGAAACTAAAATATGATTGATATATCTGTTATCATGTATGCTAACCATGCATGTATCCTGAGATGATGAACATAGCCAGGTATGAGCTATGATGCTTTATTCATTGAAATTATTCATTGGGCCTTGTGTGCCATAATATACCTTGTTGCTTAGTAAATGGTAATAAGAGAGTTGATGAGCCTCAAGTGCCATAAGAGATGCTTGTGTAGCAAGTATCATGTTTACCTTGGTAAAATGACTTGAAGGTGATAATTACCTAAAAAAGTGGTAACATTGCTCAGTAATGAGCTAAGGGTTTGAATACCCAGATCCATATAATTATGGTATTGAGATTGTGAAGGGATGATAATTCCCAATATTGAAATGAGGGATTGAGATCCCAATATCTTATAAAGATTGAGAAATAACTGATGAAAAAAGTACATGTTTCTAGTAGCAATTGTCCTAATAAGTTATGTTTGAAAACTTGGCTGATGCTAAGTGAATATGATAATGTACTTAATTAATCAAGTGATACCATATAATGTAGTTGCCCTGACCACAGATCCATCAGCGTCAGAATTAGCTGAATGGTGAAACGAGTTTTACTCGGAACGCATATTTTGAATATGTGGGGGTAATTGGGCAAATATATCCTTATGCCCCATAGGAATGGCTACGGGCTATGTCCTATGTATGAGATTGGTTTTGGACCATACCCCAATAAGAGTATGGCTACGGGCCATAACTTCTCGATATAATACCAGGCATTGGCTATGGACCATAACCCTGAAGAGAGTATATGCTACGGGCTATAACTCTATAGTGAAGATGCCAATATACCCTGGCAAGCTAATTGCAGTTTGACACATGATGTCTCTACTAAACTAGTCTCGTACTGACCGAGACAGATGAGGTCATGGAATCCGACTCTCCCATTGACCTTATGTGGTACCGATGCTTTACGTAATCAGGGTCAGTTGGAGTATGAGCGGTATATCTCATCTCCCCAGGGCTTAAGAATGTTTGTAAAACATAATCATCCATGTAGCATATTTGCATAAGATTAAAATACGAAAATCATTGTTTGATGTTATTATACTTAGCATGTTCTAGATACATAAATGTTATATATATTTTCTTCAACTCCTTATTAAGTAATAGACATGCTGCTTTAACAAGTTTTAGCTTAAATGCTTGAATAGAAATGTTGCTTTAATCAACATAGATATTGAACTATCTACTGTTGAATAATGATTCCACTGTTCAGTTTATTTCTATTAAACTATAATAACAATGTTTTCGGCAAAGAGTTATATCTCTCACTAGGGCAATTTTATAATTGTCTCACCACCGTGGGATCCAACATTTTAGGTGGATGCGGACGAGGTAGAGACAGAAACCCTATAAAAAGGGAAGAACATCAGCAACAACAAGGACAGCAGTGAATCCTCAGGTGGAGATATTGGTTGTCAAGTCTTGTATAGATGTAAATAGAGTCATATGTGGCGTCTCTATACTCTCAGGTCCTAGGAATCAGTAATGGTGTTTTTATAATCGATCTGAGATTTTGGCATGATGTCTCGAGGATTTTGTTACTCGAGCTTTTGATAAAGCAAATGATGTATATATATATTCCTCGAGAAGAAATGGTACAGAGAATGTACTATGTGAATTGAGATGTGAATGTAATATGATGGTTCTTATTGAAAGAGTTTTCCAGAGAATGGATCTCCTTGCAAATTTTTTTAATTTTTAGTGATTTTCAGTAATCCGATGTTAGTGATCGCTTCCGCATTAATTAATATTATTTTTGGTATGTTGGATACCACAATTTAGTGGTATCAGAGCTCTAGGTTTGCTGAGTCTACAGAGACATAGGATTAAGGTCGTTGAGTCTGTTCTAATGTTTTCCAGTTTATCTGATAGTGTCTTCTGCTCATATAGGAGAAGAAGAACTTGAAGATGTCTGGATCACATGACGAACATGCTGCTGAGAGCAGTGTTGCTACACTAGGAGGAGGTGCAAGAGACCAAGATAGGGAGGAGCATGTACCTGAACAATCCCAGTTCAATCAAGATGATATGGGGAACCCAGCCTTCCAAGCCATGTTTGGACAGTTTATGGCAGCCATGTCTCATATGACAGATAGGATGCCATTACCTACACCTAGGGCACCTACCCACCATGAAGGATAGGGAGTCGGTAAGACATTTGAATGACTTCGCCGAGTGGGAGCCATAGATTATGCTGGTACAGCTGATCCAGCTGATGCAGACTTATGGCTGATTGAGCTGGAAAAAGTCTTTAGAATCCTTAATATCCCTGAGAATGAGAAGGTGAGACATGTTGTATACCTGTTGAAGGGTAGTGCTAGTCACTGGTGGACCATAGAAGAAGGCAAGAGGCCAGGTGTTGAGATCGAATGGGAAGAGTTTCGATGAGAATTCATCAGTGGATACTTTTCCAACACTTTTCTGGACAAGAAAATTACCCAGTTTGAACGGATTAGGTAGGGACAAATGAACATTAGTGAGTATGAGGCTAAGTTCATGGAACTTTTGTGGTTTTTTTCGCATATGGCATCTTCTGATGAGGAGAGAATTCAGCATTTCGAGAAGGGGTTGAATGCTGAATTGACCACTCTGGTGTCTGCTTTAGAGAACCGGGAGAGGTTGCTACCTTCGTGGAGTCCGTGAGATGGATAGAAAGGTCTATGATTGAGAAGCGTCAGACCACGAATAAGAAAGAGTACACATAGTTTCAAGAACAAAGGTCTAAGGGTTTTAAGAAACTAAGGTTTTCCGCATCGGCAGCACCACAGAGGTTCAATACCCAGACGTAGTGGATGTCAAGTAGGGGTATAGGGTGTAGTTTTCCTCCGACTAGAGCTCCTAGCATGGCATCAACATCTGTAACTGGATCCTCTAGACCACATCGAGAGAATAGAACTTGACATCGATGTAGACTAGTAGGACATCTGGCAAGGGATTGCCCAACGGGGAATGTAGTGGTGAATCAACCCCCGAGACAGAGTCAGCAAGGCTCTCAGAGAAAGCCATTTTCTAGTGGTACCTGAGGACGTGGACCGGCGTCCCAGGAAGGATCTTCTACATCAAATAATAGAGCACAGGGTCAACAACAGGCAACAGCGAGATTCTATGCAATGAATCAGCCTAAAGCAGTGGTTAATCCATGAGTTGTGACAGGTCAGATGGAACTATTTCATTCTGATATGTCTTCATCATGTTTTATATATGTGTTAATTGATCCGGGTGCTACGCATTCCTTTATCACTCGAGAAGTGATTCATGACTGCAACATAATTGTCAGTCATAGAGTAGATAGCTTGTTGTTAGAAACACCTTTGTTGGGATCCGTAGTGTTGCGGGAGGTGTGTTCTTCCTGCATTTTTTCTTTTTTTTTATCATCGCATTCAGGTGGATCTTATACCACTTGAAATGCATGGGTTTGATATAATTCTTGGGATGGATACCTTAGAGAAGTATAAGGTGGTCTTGGATTGTGATTCCAAGTAGGTTGTGTTCACAAACAACGGTGACACATGGATCTTTCAGGGAGACAGAAAGATTCTTCCAACTTGCTTACTGTCAGCCATGGTAGCTGAGAAGTTGTTGAGACAAGGATGTTTTGCATTCTTAGCTCATGTGGTAGATACCACAATGGATAGTTCAAAACTTTCTGAAGTTCCAATTCTTAGGGAATTTGAAGATGGATTCCCTAAGGAACTTCCAGGTGTTCCACCGCCCCGAGAGATTGTTTTTGAGATTAATCTAATCCTGAGAATGCAACCGATAGGACAAACACCGTATAGAATGGCACTTGCTGAAATGGAAGAGCTCAAGAAACAACTGCAGGAGTTGCTTGAGAAGGGTTTTATCTGACTGAGTACTTCGCCATGGGGTGCTCCAGTCCTCTTTGTTAAGAAGAAGGATGGATCTATGTGATTATGCATTGATTATAGGTAGTTGAATAAAGTAACCATAAAGAATAAGTATCATCTGCCAAGGATTGATGACTTGTTTGATCAGTTGCGTGGTGCAACCATCTTTTCTAAGATAGATCTGAGGTCGGGATATCATCAGTTGCGTATCAAAGAGAGTGGCATACCTAAGTCTGCCTTTAGAACAAGGTATGGTCACTATGAGTTTATAGTATTGTCATTTGGACTAACTAATGCACCAGCTGCATTCATGGAACTCATGAATAGAATCTTCCAACCTTTTCTTAATCAATGTGTAGTAGTCTTCATAGATGATATTTTGATATATAGTAGAGATGCTCAACAGCATGAGCAACACCTCCGTCAGGCTTTGACTTTGCTAAGAGAGCATAAGTTGTATGCTAAGTTTAGCAAATGTGAGTTCTGGTTACCAGAAGTTTCTTTTCTTGGACACGTAATATCTGCCTCAGGTATTCGTGTTGATCCTAAGAAGGTAGAATTTGTCCTATAATGGGAACAGCCAAAGACACCGATGGAGATACGTAGTTTCCTAGGAATGGCAGGCTATTATAGGAGGTTCATTAAGAACTTCAGTTCTATAGCTTTACCCCTAACCAAGTTGACCAGGAAAGAGGTTCCTTTTGTCTGGAATGACAAATGTCAACAATATTTTCAGATGCTGAAGGAAAGGTTAATAAGTGTACATGTATTAGTATCACCTGAGTAAGGGAAGGGGTACATAGTCTTCTGTGATGCATCCAAGAATGGTCTAGGATGTGTGTTGATGCATGATAAGCAAGTGATTTCTTTTGCTTCTCGACAACTTAAGAAACACGAGGAGAATTATCTGACATATGATCTAGAGCTAGCTGTTGTGGTCCATGCCTTAAAGATCTAGAGACATTATCTCTATGGAGAGACATTCTAGATTTTCACAGACCATAAGAATTTAAAATATATCTTATCACAACATGAACTGAACATGAGGCAGCGCCACTGGATGGAGTTAATCAAGGACTACGATTGTACAATTGATTATCATCCAGGGAAGGCCAATGTGGTTGCTGATTCTTTAAGCAGAAAATCAGCAACACCAGCCTTAGATAAAGCACAGTTAAACTCCTTAGTCTGATCTAAGAGAGATATGCTTATCTCTTGAAGGCAAGATAATGTACAACTTAAGGTATCGTTGTTATCTGGGTTATTAGCTGAGATGCAAGTGAAACCTACTCTAAGACAGCAGATTAAAGAAGCACAGCAGGCTGATGTTGTGATTCAACAGATCAGATCAGAGTATGGTAGTGAGAAACGAGATGGTTTCCATGATTCAGATGATCAGGTAGCCTATTATCATGGTAGGATGATAGTACCTGATGTCGATAACTTAAGAAAGTTAGTCTTGGAAAAAACTCATTCTTCGATGTATGCTATGGATCCAGGAAGCACCAAGATGTATCATAACTTGAAAGATATGTATTGGTGGCCTGGTTTGAAGAAGGATGTTGCTGAGTTTGTTATGCGGTGTTCAGTGTGTCAGCAAGTTAAAGCTGAACATCAAAAGCCTGTAGGACAATACAACCTCTGCCTATACCGCAGTGGAAATGGGATCATGTGACCATGGACTTTGTGGTTGGTTTGCTTAGAATAACCAAAAGTCATGATTCCATTTGGGTGATAGTTGATAGGTTGACTAAGACATCACATTTTTTTCCTGTCAAAACAACCTACACAGCTGAGAAGCTTGCACAGATATACATACATGAAATAGTGCATTCGCATGGGGTTCTAGCCACTATTGTATCTGATAGAGGTCCCCAGTTCACGAGTCATTTTTGGGAGCGACTCCATAAAGCTTTGGGTACATAATTAAGGTTTAGTACAGCCTTTCACCCACAGAGAGATGGACAATCTGAAAGGACCATACAAACTTTGGAGGACTTGCTTAGGGCATGTGTCCTTCAATTTGTAGGAAGTTGGGATCTATACCTGAGCTTGCTAGAATTTTCTTATAATAATAGCTATCAGCACAATATTGAGATGGCACCATATGAAGCATTATATGGCAGACGTTGTAGATCTCCTTTATGTTGGTATGAAATAGGGGAGTACCAACTTTTGGGTCCTGAGTTAGTGCAGCAAACAACTGAGAAGATTAAAGTAATACAACAACAGTTGCAAGCAGATCAAGATAGACAGAAATCTTATGTTGATAAGCGTTGTAGACCTTTAGAACTCCAAGTCAGAGATAGAGTATACCTCAAGGTCTCACCTTGGAAAGGTATCCTTAGATTTGGAAAGAAGGGCAAGTTAGCTCCTAGATTTATGGGGCCTTATCCAATCATTGAGAGGATGGGAAAGGTAGCCTATAAGTTGGAGTTACCACCTGAGTTGCATATATTGCACCCAGTGTTCCATATCTCCATGTTGAGAAAGTGTCATCCTGACACAGAATTAGTTCTGCAACCTATGGAGGTAGAACTAAATGATGATATATCATATGTTGAAGGACCTGTGTTGATTCTTGATAGAAGAATCAAGAAGCTAAAAAAGAAAGACATATGTCTTATGAAAGTTCTCTGGCATCATCGTGACGTTGAAGAATCTACGTGGGAGCTAGAGGAAGAAATGAGGAAGAAGTATCCTTCTCTTTTCTCTTGATGTTTTCGTTGATGATTTCGGGGATGAAATCCTTGTAAGGGGTGGATAACTTGTAACATCCCTGACCTGGGTTATGTTGTAACCCTAGGTGTTTTGCTTAATAAAGTTGATTAGATGCTTGCTCTTATCTTTTGAAAAGTAATTAAGGCTCAAGAGGAACTTATATTTCAATTTTAGTTCATCTTAAATATTGTTGAAAATAATTATTTGATTATTGTGGACTAAAGTGCAATTTACCCAAGTTGAGGGGTTAAATTGCAAATGTTACATGATAATATGTTCCTCATGTATTGAAGCATCATGAGAATGAAGATGATGCAGAGGTATGGCTAGTGAAAGCATGGGTACCAAGAAAGAGTTGATTAAACAATGTTTGTGCATTAAAACCTAGTTTTGGTGTAAAGTGCAATTTACCCAAAACCTAGGGTTCAATATGCAAATTTTCAATTTAATAAGGTCCCTAATAATTCTTGGCATCTTTAAGAGGAAAGAAAATGAGAGGGGCATCTCATTTGAGTTACTTTGGAGGAGAGAGAATCTTGATATTAAAATAATCAAGATTTAAGCACAATTGAAAACATAATTCAATTTAATGCAAAAAGAAATATATTAATTGAAGATCCCTTCAACCAAAAGGTGAGGGATTACTTTGCAAAAGGTTGGACGAGCTTGTGCCTTGCAAAGGCAAAAGAAAATATCTACGTGAGTGGAGAACCCACTCACATTAAGAAAAGAAAAAGAAAAATCCATTAACTTTAGGATATTAATATTATAAGGGTTAAGGTGCTTAATTTGCTTTTCTTTAAATCATGGATAATTGAAGGGAATAAGAGGAAAAAAGGATAGCCTCGTATCTAAGGAAGATAAGGGGGCAAGTGGCAAGAAAAAGGAAGAGATAATTCCTACTTTCTCTCTCTTAATTGAAATTTTAATAAAAATGCATATATGCTCCTTTATCCATAGAATGAAAGGGTAATTTCAAATCCACCTCCACCCTTTTGCTTGCAAAACGACCAAGCCCAAGTTCCAGTAGGACGACCCCCAACTTGTTGGTAAGCTTCTTAACTTCCTTTCACCTTGAATTTATGGTGGAAATCTCAAAATAATGCATGATTTCTTCTTATCTCGGTCCCATCTTCAATTCTAACCATTCCTTTTCACTCAAAGCTTGAGGACGAGCCTTGGAATAGTGAAAGCAGTTGCATCCACCATTGTTGACGTGAGATTGGAGCTTTGAAGCTCAATTGGAGGCGGGATTTATAACTTGAACACCTCTACATTGTTATTCAACTATTAATCTTGCAATTTCGTTGATTCCTTCATCTTCTTGATTAATTGTTGGTTGAAATTGGTAATTCCATGAAATCATAAGTACTAAGATCTACATGGACGAAGGTACATGATGATGACATCATCTTGGACACATTTCCCAAAGAAATTGCATTTCATTCAGTTTCAACAAGTTATTCATTCGGTTTCAACAAAACCGTTTGAAAGCAAACAGTTTCATCAAACCGTTTGAAGCTAAATGGTTTCAAACCGTTTGGGAGAGTTGACCAGGGTTGACCATTTGGAAAAGTTTATTCTAATATTTATGGTTGATGACCCATCCAATTTATTGATTAATTCCAAAGGGTTCATCAGTTGAAGGTTAATCAATTAGCAAACCCTAATCGGGTTAAGTGCTGAAATTCAATTTGGTTAACTTAGATTTTTGGGTTGATTAACCCAAACGGTCTCAAGACCGTTTGGAGATCACCCAAATGGTCTCAAGACCGTTTGGGGGTCACCCAAGACCGTTTGGAGGTCTATGGTTAAGTATGGTTGAGTAATTGAAGGTCTAGAGATACCAAATTGAAATGCAATTAAGTGTTGATTTGATGATCAATCCAATGATCTAAACCCTAATGGAATTTCACAAATTCCAAGGATAGGATGAGGCAAACGGTCTCAAGACCGTTTGGAGGTCATCCAAACGACCTCAAGACCGTTTGGGGTCAGGTCATATAAAAAATTTGATGACGATTCATTGATTTCAATTGGATCAATTCCACAATGTTGATCATTGATGGTTCCTCGATTTCAAAGCCATAATTGAAGGTTCTTGAGTAGAAATTCTGGATCAATTGGGTTCAAAACCCTAATTGATAGTCTAATTGAAGGTTGACTCAATAGTTCAAGTGACAAAGAAATCAGGGATTCAATTGATAATTGGTTCATCCATTGAAATCATGAAGTGTGTAAGTGTTGAAGGGACTTTTTGGTCCATTCAGTTTTGAGAGGGTTTAGACCAAACGGTCTCAAACCATTTGGAGACCCAAAGTTCAATCGGTTTCAACACTTTTCTTGTCCAATTGGTTTCAAGGGAAATTTGCCCAAATGGTTTTCTACCAATTGAATTATGAGAATTAAGACCGTTTAGGGTCTAAGTAATTAAATCTTTTGAAGATCAACATGGTTAATCCATTTGGATATCTCATATAATTGAAGGTCCAATATGGTTAATCTATTTGGATACCTAATGCATTTGAAGATTTAATTGGTTAATCCAATTGATTACCTAATGCAATTGAAAGTTTAATTGATCAATTCTTTTGGATACCTCATATAATTGAAGGTTCAACTGATCAAATCTTTTAGAGACTTGATGTAGTTATATAATTGATACCCTTAGTGGGATTAATTATTGATGCATAATGATGTAATAATTCAATACATCATGCTAACCATAAATGCATGTATTTGAATAAAGAGTAGGCTCAATCTGATCAAGAATTGAGTGGTGGACATCCTAAGTAGGATGAGAGAGAAAGATTCATACATGAATGATAATCATGTAGCAATTAAGTCTAAAATAATCAAAATGATCTAATATACAATTAGAGTATGATCCTTGATAAAGAGATCATAAAACCCTAATTGAGTTGATTAATGAATTCAAACCCTAATTTAGGGCAAGTTTGAGCGAAACCCTAAACTAGGAGGATGATGTGATATGAATGTAGGGTAATGACATGATTAACCCTAATTTAGGGTATCCTGATGATAAACCCTAATTAGGATGAATAGTAAACCCTAATTATGGGTAATTGAATATGAAACCCTAATTGGGAGGAATAGTAAAACGTAACCCTAAATTGGGTGCTAGTATATGATAACCCTGAAGTGATGTGAATGGTAAACCCTAATTCTAAAATAGGGTGAAGGTATGTGAAACCCTAATTATGAGTTATATTATATAGAATGAAACCTTAATCTTGGATGAAATGATGAATCATTGGTCCTAATTGTGCAAAGGGAATGAGTAACCCTGGTTGACATGAAATGGGAAACCCTAACCCTGGTAAGGGAATAGTGGTGTTACCCTTGAATAGTATGAAACTAAAATATGATTGATATATCTGTTATCATGTATGCTAACCATGCAGGTATCCTGAGATGATGAACATAGCCAGGTATGAGCTATGATGCTTTATTCATTGAAATTATTCATTGGGCCTTGTGTGCCATAATATACCTTGTTGCTTAGTAAATGGTAACAGGAGAGTTAATGAGCCTCAAGTGCCATAAGAGATGCTTGTGTAGCAAGTATCATGTTTACCTTGGTCAAATGACTTGAAGGTGATAATTACCTAAAAAAGTGGTAATAGTGCTCAGTAATGAGCTAAGGGTTTGAATACCCAGATCCATATAATTATGGTATTGAGATTGTGAAGGGATGATAATTCCCAATATTGAAATGAGGGACTGAGATCCCAAAATCTTATAAAGATTGAGAAGTAACTGATGAAAACAATACATGTTTCTCGTAGCAATTGTCCTAATATGTTATGTTTGAAAACTTGGCTGATGCTAAAAGAATATGATAATGTACTTAATTAATCAAGTGATACCATATAATGTAGTTGCCCTGACCACAGATCCATTAGCATCAGAATTAGCTGCATGGTGAAATGAGTTTTACACGAAACACATATTTTGAATATTTGGGGGTAATTGGGCAAATATATCCTTATGCCCCATAGGAATGGCTACGAGCTATGTCCTATGTACGGGATTGGTTTCAGACCATACCCCAATAAGAGTATGGCTACGGGCCATAACTTCTCAATATAATACCAGGCATTGGCTATGGGCCATAACCCTGAAGATAGTATATGCTACGGGCTATAACTCTATAATAAAGATGCCAATATACCCTAGCAAGCTAATTGCAGTTTGACACATGATGTCTCTACTAAAGTTGTCTCGTCCTGACCGAGACATATGAGGTCATGGAATTTGACTCTCCCATTGACCTTATGTGGTACTGATGCTTTACGTAATTGGGGTTAGTTGGAGTATGGGCGGTATATCTCATCTCCCCATGGCTTAAGAATGTTTGTAAAACGTAATCAGCCGTGTAGCGTATTTGCATAAGATTGAAATACGAAAATCACTGGTGGATGTTATTATACTTAGCATGTTCTAGATACATAAATGTTATATATGTTCTTCAACTCCTTATTGAGTAAGAGACATGCTGCTTTAACAAGTTTTAGCTTAAATGCTTGAATAAAAATGTTACTCTAATCTACATAGATATTGAACTATCTACTGTTGAATATATGATTCCACTGTTTAGTTTATTTCTATTAAATTATAATAACAATGTTTTCGGTGAAGAGTTATATCTCTCGCTGGGGCAATTTTATAATTGTCTCGCCACTGTGGGATCCAACATTTTAGGTGGACGCGGACGAGGTAGAGGTAGAAACCCCATAAAAAGGGAAGAACAGCAGCAGCAGCAACAAGGACACCTGTGAATCCTCAGGTGGAGATATTGGTTGTCAAGTCTTGTATAGATGTAAATAGAGTCCTATGTGTCGTCTCTGTACTCTCAGGTCCTAGGAATCAGTAATGGTGTTTTTATAATCGATCTGAGATTTTATCATGATGCCTCGAGGATTTTGTTACTTGATCTTTTGATAAAGCAAATGATGTATATATATATTCCTCGAGAAGAAATGGTATAGAGAATGTACTATGTGAACCAGGATGTGAATGTGATATGATGGTTCTTGTTGAAAGAGTTTTCCGGAGAATGGATCTCCTTGCAAAAAGTTTTAATTTTTAGTGATTTTCAGTAATCTGATGTTAGTGATCGCTTCGGCATTAATTAATCTTATTTTTGGTATGTTGGATGCCACAGATCCCCGATCTCATTTTGGGCTACGGGACTCATCACAAGCACACCTCAGATGTAATGAGCATGTTGGGGGCCTCGCGAGGGTCTCTAAGACCTCCTACTTGCCCGACCTCTACCTCGTCCATTTCTTTAGATATACGGCAGTTCCTCTTAGGCCTTCATTGTTTTCCAGTTCTTCAACTGCAAAATCCCTCATTGCCATCTCCGCGAGGTGTTGGTTTGAGACTCATAATTGTATACACCATTTTCTCCTCCCCGCGGCTAGGCCGTGCAGCTTCACCCATTACCGCCTCTGCCTCGAGGTTGCCTTGACCCTGGTGACCTCTGGTTCTTTGTTGGGGACCGTTGAGTTCGCAGTGGCCACTCAGAGCCAGAGGACTGGCTTCCCGGCCATGAAAGCATCGGATTCAAGCACCCCTGCTTGATCCGAGCTTCTATATGCGCCTAATGGCACGAGACACATGGGATGAATCCTGGGGCAAAAAGCCAGTGTCGCCCATGGTGGCCAAAATATTCTTGTCACGCCCATGAGGGCATAATAGAGATTTCGATTTTCATCTGACTCTGTTAATCCGAACTTAGGATCCATATATTTCTCTAAGGTTCACGTGACACGATGTCACATGTATTCGCATTTGATTCAGGGGTAGTTCAGTCATTTTGTGATTCTTTTCCTTTTAATCAGTAATTGATTTTAACTTATAAAAATCGTAACTAATTACTGGTTCAATAGAAAAATACAAATAAATATGTTTTTGAAATTAGAAAAATGTGACTAATTTATTGGGATAGGTTTGACGACTAGATTTCCAACCTAATGTAGGATCGATTTCTAAGTAAGGGATTTAATGCATTTTATATTAATTGAATTCACATATATGGTGACTAGGTTGAGACAACCCTGACCTTGGGCTTAGGAGATGTTACTAAATATATAGGCCTGATCATAAGGTATGTGCATCCTTTATTTTATTTTGGGCATTATTTGACAAAAATCTACATCCATTTTAATGAGGCATCTCTTGAATTGCTAACTCTTTTGAAAATCTAAATTCTTGGACATTTATAGTTCCTGATCAAAATTCATTATACTCCTGTGGTGATTAAACTATCATATTTACATGGGTTCTTGGACCCTTTCTGCTATGATTGCCTTTTTATGTGGAATTGACTAAAATGCTAGTCTTGCTTCTCTATTTATGCATGCTACATGTTTGACTAGAATATCTAGAATAGTGGTACTTATGTACAACCATACTTATATAGGGTGTGCGTATTTCGCCCGGGGTGTGCGTTCCCACCCTTACTTTTTAGGCCATGATCCTATGGTGTTATGGCCCTGTTTTAGGTATATTTAGTCTACATTTTTATGCATGCAAAAGTTTAATGTTTTATATTGTGAATGTAGTTCAATGGTATGGCAAGACATTTTATTCTAATGCTTCTAATCTAAACTTTAATATGCCTCATTTCTTTTGTTGTATTCCTTTTGAACTTACCTAATTTCAAATAGCCCCCTCCTTGTGGGAACATCTCCTTTTATACTTATAACCTTATATAATGACCAAAGTGTTTATTATATGTACATACTCAGATCTTTGTTGACCTCTATGTTGTTTCCTATGTGTTTGGGTGATGTTCCCTTCCACCCAGGTTTAGGTACATTAGAAGACAAAGATTCTAAAGGATTGATTACATGGACTTGGACATTGAGGATAGCTTGGGATAGTTGGTTTGCCCTCTGCAAACGGCCTTAAGTGTTCATAGGTGTATGCCTTTTTTTTCGTTCCACCTTATATGGTGATAAATAGTTGTACAAAGAAAACTTTGTAACTGTGTACTAGTTTTGTTTCCGCTGCTTATTCATTATCATGCTCTGTAGTATGTATCATTTGAGAAATGAATGAAATTACTCCTTTCCTTCTTACCTTTTTGGTATGTTTGGGATTGAGTGGACTTATTCTTCAATTAAGTGAAGAGTCGACCCCATATCGGGACTCACTCTTTACATAACGAGTTCTCACATAAAGGATTGGCTCACACATAACCGTCCATATATAATAACACCTAGCCCACCTTAGTACAGACAATATTGCTAGAAGAACATGCTCACACATAGTCGTTCTAAAAAAGAAGGACTGGCTTACACATGGCCATCCATATCACAAGGAGAGCAGCTCACGCTGGACATCTCACACAACATGTAATTGTGGATGCAAGGAGATACTCAACTTGCACCCCTACACATTCAAAAATATGCTCTCTGAATTTCCCGTAGGAATGACTCCTTTCACCATCCAACACTAAGAATGACTCTGGAATGGATGTATGGCACAAGGCACCTACATGATTAGAGTTTCACTTGATTATTTAAGCCAATGGGGGTATCTTTTAGCATCAATCAAGTTACAATGTACAAATACAAAACAAACTCTACAAAGATAAGGGAATGGTGCAACTCTAGAAGCTATAAAACGTATAAGGTGTGAACTAGTCAGATCATCACCACGTGATAGTACTGCCCCACAAGGCCATCATCAATGTCACAGAGCCATACAAGGCTATTACCAATATCACATCACTATGGGATATCAATCCCTACATCATATCACTAGAGGATATCACCTCACAATAGGCATATATCCTTTTCCAGGTCATAGGACCCAATCACATAATCCCTACATGTACATTATCACATTATGCCTCAACAATGTGCATAGTCACCATCATGTATAATATAGAATTCACCATAGCATTCACAAAGCTATGTCATTCAATTTCACATCACTTGTAAGGTTAGGGATTTATAAACAGGAGAGAGAAAACATCATAATGTGATAACCACTTTAAGAGAGGGAAGCAAACACATCACATGAACCAACACTAGGGTTAGGGTTCCTTATTCATCTAATTAGGGTTTTATAACTTTATTCAACCACCAAGCCCTAGGTACACCATCTCCCACTTTCTTGGAGCATATTAGGATTAAGGAACATGATTAGGGTTAACCAAACAATCATTCAAACAACACTATACATGAATCATTACTTGTTTACTCATGCACATGTGTTGACTATATGTTCATGTATGTGTCTCGGCCATCCATCAAATAGGTGTCTCGACCACTCATGAATAAGTGTCTCAACCACCCTCAAGCAAAGTGCCTTGACCACCTTTATGCAAGGCATCTCGACCGCAACACGACTAGGCGTCTCGACTGTGACACATCATGTGTCTCAACTATCGCATAGATTAGGGTTTCAAAAAAGCTCAAAACACATCTTGACCTCAACCAAAAACATGTCTCTACCACCTCCAAAGGAAAGCATCTCGACCAAAATAGAAGTAGGTGTCTTAACCTACATAAGGACATGTGTCTCGACCACCACAAGTCTGGGTGTCTTGATCAAAACTAAAGCAAACTCTCGACCATCACCACAAGTGTCTCGACCCAAGCAAAAACATGGTACAGTGACCATCGAGGTCAAGCTACCACCAAGGAAAAAGACCAACATTGAAACAGGGATTAACCAAAATCAAAATGGAAGTATTATATGGCCAAAATAGAAGATTACATCAAGGAAAACCATCATCCTCAAGGAGTAAAACTTCATACCATAATTGGTCACCAAAACCCCTAAAAACGTATGTCATGAAATCAGCATGGAAGAACCACATGCAAGAGAGAAAAACCCACGTTCAACACCTCCAAAACAGAACCAAAACTCCATGATACATCAAGGTACATGAACCTCATGTATGTGATCAAAATCAAGATCAAAAGATAGGAACAAAACCACCATTTCATAGCCATCTCTAAAATTGGGTACCTTACATTAGGATTTTAGATTCTAAGCAAACCAAGCATGATAACCACCATTATTCAAGTTCTAGAGCATGGTATTATCTACTAGCATGTTAAGGGAACGTTTTAGAGAGTGAAACAACAACATGTTAAGGGAACATTTTAGAGAGAGAAACAACAACATGCATGTAATGAAAAGTGCAATAATAGAGAGGTTAGAGTGTTATATAACCTGCCTTAAGGAAGATCAACTCCAAGGATCACTAGCTCCAAGCACACGATCACCACGGGTGATGAAGCTCCACCAAAAGCTCCACTTTCAGCCACAATATCACCTCAAGAAAAAGAAGACACCAAGGTCAAAGATTACTCAAGAAGAGAGGGAAAGAAACCCTAGGTTGGACCAAAAGAAGAAGGGAGAAAGAGAGTAGGAAACTTCCTCACACTTGGGTACCACCTTGTCAAAACATGGCCCATGACCCTTGTGATGAGGAGTTTCTCTCCAAAACAACCATCATGGATGATCCATGGTCTATGGGCTATAAAAGATAGGAATATGGGGTAGGAGATCCAAGGAAAACGTCACCAAAGAAAGGCATACACTTACCTAGGTTGAAGATGACCAAAAGTCAGCACGTGCAAGGGATCTTAGTCACTAAAGGTCCAAGGATTGGTTCTCCTCACTCCACCAAGATCCAAGGATGAGAAAAAGAGATGGAGGAAGAATAAAGGATGAAAGGTTCACTTTCATGAAGAGAATAGGGTTTATATACTTAAGGAGGAGGGAAGTAGGGTGGAGATGAGGTGTCAACACCTAATGACACCCAAGGGACACTTGTCCACCCTAGAAACCAACATGCAACTACTATATGCATGCATGCACGAGATGGTGATACAAATAATGTTGGGTCTCAACTACTTAGGTCCCCAATACTTGGTTTCGGTTGAGACACTCCAAAGGGGTCGAAACAAAGAGTATCACTCACAACATGGTCGAGACAAAATGGATCACCAAGCACACAAGGTTGAGACACTCCACAAGAAGACAATTGTCTCGACCCAACCACTCCAAGATCATCATGCTCAAGAAAAAACCAAGCAAAGGTAGGTGTATTGGTTGAGACACACCCAAGACACCCATCAAGGCCGAGACAAGGGTCGCTACACTCAACCATGGTCACATGGTCGACGCCAAGTGAACCCTAGAAACCCTAATCACTTATAGAGATGTCACCACTCTTCCAATGCATAACCAAGGTGCCCCAAAGCATCAAACTCTCTCTCATGATGACAATGAAGGGAAGGTACTCACTAGGTGTGACAAATTGCAATATAACCCTCACATTTGGGTATATTGCAATTTGACCCAAAATAAGCAGATTAAGCACAAACATCATCCAAACAAGATCAAACTGGAAACTTAGGATCTCCTCGAGCTCTAAAAGAATTTCAAAGGATTAGAGCAAGGTTCTAAGCACTTAATCAAACAAAACAAATAGGGTTAGCCAAAAAAATAGGTTAGGGGTTTTACAAGACATGTGTGTCTAGAGCAAAGGGAGAAGAAAAGAATGTCTTTTAATCATATAAACAAATTCCCAACATGAAGCAACATAGATTTTGATGGTAGAGGAAGAAGGGAGGAACAATAAGAAAATGATTTTTTGGAGGGAAGATATTGTATGTAGGAAGTAAGAAACTAATCTAGAAGGTTTGAGTTTGTCCTAAGGAAGCTTGATCCAAGGTATGCAACAACACACATCCACAAATTACAAGATTTTTTTCGACCTCATGTGACTCATCGTTGGTCTCTAGTAGAAACAAAGGATTTGGAAAATTGTTTGATTCATGTGACTGAGGAGGAGTATATATAAGTAAGGTGGAATGGGAAAGGAAGTCAAATTTGTCAAAGGGTCTAGTTTCTTCATCAGCTGACATGTCCAGAAATACCATCAGTTTCGTAGCCAAAAACCTCATTGGCTGGTTAATAGTTGGACTTTCATCTCTCCATCTATGTATTTCCTTTTGTTAGTTTGTGTATCTTGACTTATCATTGGTTTTGTAGCATGTACTCTTATTGGTGTCCCATTACAAATGTTTTTGTTTTGTTAATCAATTGGTTTCATTGGCCACACACACTTTTGCTTTTGTCCAACGACAAATTTGCTATTTCATTGGCTCATAAACACTACTCTACATCCATAAATCATCTAGGTTGACAATATATTCTTACATTTAGACCCTTTCCATAGAACCAAAAAAAGCTCCACCGGTTTGTAATACAAAACTCCATTGCTTATAAGCTCTCATTTTCATCGGTCATCAACTTACCATTTTTCATTAATTTACATATTGTTAATTACATTTTCCTCCATCGCTCGAAAAAGTGATGAAAAGATATGATCTTGAGAGTTTATAGTGACCTATACATGTGGAGTCTAACAGACATTGACCGATCGAAACCCATCCGCTGGGCTTATATCAAACCCCTTAGATTTACACACTAGCCACCACCATGCTAGCCTAATATAAGGGACAGTTATCCCATGCAGCAAAGTTCAAAAGAATCCAAATAAAATAAAAATATAAAATATTACAAAGAACATCATATAACAATTATACATATTTTAAAATTTCACAAAGATCTCACAAAAATGTGAAAATTACATATAAGACCACAAATTTACATATAATTACAAAAAATAGAAAAAGGTGCAAATTAACTTGATTTTGAAATATAACTTTATCAACTAATATTAAGATATAAAAACCACATAAAATTTTTCACCAAAGGGATGAAGACCAATTCATTCAACATGTATGTATCATAACACAATAAGTAGCATCGAAAAAGAAATATATCCAACTATTACAAAGCTTGATATCTTTTACATCACTACACCGCTCATGGGTGAGTTACAAAAGAAATATAATCTAGTTGAGGATCATCTAACCACCTCTTTCAAGTCTCCCAAAAGCTCAGATGCAAAGGTTGTTGTCCAAGTTCACCTTGATTATCCTCTCCTTGCTCTATCCTGGGGTACGAAGCATACCCCACAAAAAAGAGAAGAAAAGGAAACATCAGCAAAGGCTGCTATGTGCATACTAAAAAAAACTTGAATAATATAATAA